>JAFELO010010712.1:205957-228678 GCA_017140195.1 Eumaeus atala | reverse complement strand
TGGTTCCACAGAACAATTGTACGCGGTAAAAAGTGGCGATTAAACCGCACTGTTGTCGGTTTACGACATCAAGGTGATGGGTGTATGTAGCCGAACAATTCCTCGGAACACTCTCCATAGAAAATATATAAAATAAAAGACACACAAACTGACTGAATATCTTACAAGTTACACAAATCTGACATTTGTCTCCTCAACATATTTTTTAAAATATGTTTTAGAGCTTGAGCCTTCCAAATACGTTAGAAATAGGCTTCAAAAATGTATAAAAACTTCAATATACAAGATGGCTGGATGCATCCCTCTATGTAGGGTCTTGTGATAAATATAATCGTACCAGAAAGAAACAAAAAATTACAATTCTACGAAATTTTTCTCCGATTTTTTAAAGAACGGCAATACCTGTCGGTTTTAGAAAATATGCGTGTCATTTGAATGATTTATTATTTTTATTTACTGCTATTTATTATGGATTTAAGAACATTATCATTCATTCTATAATTAAAGTGTGCTAATTATGTAATTCAACAATATGTACTGGATGTAATTGTTGCATGGCAAATTAGACTTGATTTAGCAATTATTAAGAAATTTTAGACAATTGCTTTGCTATCAACGCAACAAAACTACAATATAATATCACTAAAAATGGAAATTAAATTTTGAAAAAAAAAAACCAAACCAATTTTTCTATAAAGAGCAAAACTTAAAAACAGTAGACTAAATAAACATTAAGTCTATGAATATCAGTTTGAGCTACTTTGCATATGAATTGGAATGGTAAACATCTCTCGCTCAAACAGCTCAAATAATGACAGCTGAGCTGTTGTGTGTCGTGCAACATGTGAGTTTCCAGTGACCCGTTAGATGCGAGGAGAGAAGGAGTCCAACGCATCTCTGCATAAAAATTATGCGGATGTGTATGGACGACGATAGTCATTAAAATTCAGTTTATTTTTTACCTCATCATAGCTCCATCATGGGTTGCCAAGGTTATTCCAGCCGTCGTAGTTCACCTTGTACCCTCGGATGCATGCCTAGGAGTTTATGCTGCTCGAACCACCCATCATTTTTTCTATAGAAAGAAACAAAATAAGATTCATTGACGGATACCAATTTGTATGGGCAACGTGTAGCTAGCGGTTTTCTTGCCTTCCTCAGTCTTTTCATTCCTTATTTAGATATTTTGTAAAAGGAAGTGCCATACTACATTACAGCTAAAATGGACCGGCAAAACTCCTTGTTACGCCGGTCTACCTGACCGGCATTACAAGGAGTTTTGCCACTTGTTTACATGACACCGTAATAAATAACAGCTATACGATTCGTGTGGCTTGTGAGAGTTCGGTGGCCCATTGCGGAAGAAGTTTAAGGATGTGTAACACACCTGCGTGATAATTACGCGGATGTTTAAGGGCATCGGTAACCGTAGAAAATTCTCATTTTCCCGCTATCGATAATAATAATAATGACGTCCTAGCCGAATTTCCGCCACGGCGGAGATTTCTACGGGGACACAAGTGTATGCCCAGGCGCAGGTGATCTCTGTTCCCTCATGACTATTGTTAGATATTGAAAAAAATCAACAACACTTTGGTTCGACCCGGGACTCGAAACCAGGACCTCACGTATGTGGGTATTCTTAGTATAGATAGGGGAGCAAATAAATCTTGTTCAAAAGCTGAAGAGTTTGTTTGTTTGTTTAAACGCGCAAATCTCAGAAATTACGAGCCCGAATTGAAAAAGTTTTATGTGTTGAATAGTCCTAATAGGATTGGAGTGATGCGGTTGAAGCTGCCGGGTAAAGCTAGTGATTATATATTAACTTACCTTGGCCAGGTACATCTGCCTCCAGGATGTGCAAGACAACTATCTCCATTAGGCTCCGTGGTGTACATCCAGTCAATGTTGGATCCAAGAAGTGCTGTAGGGAGACCTGGATCTAATGTTACAACTGGCTGTTCAGGGCTCGCTACCAAGAGTAGTACCTTAAGTACCTTAAGTAAAGAGTAACCTTTAAAATCAGCTAATTACTACGCAGCCAGAAGCCCAATTAAGGAAAATTAAGGAGTGAAACGTGCACATAAATTATACGTCTGCATAAAGATAACACATGAAATACGACAGAGCTTTAGACAACACGACACAATGAAGTTTCTTTAGTAACACTAAACGTTACGCAACATAACTGGTTGTAAGGGAAGGAGAGAAATGCATGCGCCCACTTCTTTCTCTAGCCTCAACATCTCCCTTTCTGTCATCACTAACATATAACTCCCTCTTAACTTCTGTTGGCCTCGTAACGCTCTCGTCTCTGTTTAAAAATTTTTGCTCCGAAAACTGTTATCATCATATTCCCAAACCAACTCGCTTCTAGTGTCCTGATCGACGGGTTTGTAGATTGTAGTATTGTTATTGATGTAGACAAGGATGGCGTCGAGACGTCAACACTATTTAGATTCAGCGCAGCGATTATACCACCCCATAATGATAACAATAAAAGTTTCTGACCGCATTTCGGTTACAGCGCCTAATCTATATTGAGCTAGTCAATTACATCGGATATAAGATAAAATTCACAATGTCCACATACCAGGCCACTTATAAAAAACACTTTCGCGCTGTGATTTTTATGATTCTAATAACGAAATACGGTAGACATTAAATTGATAGATGAAGGCAAAGTTTTTAAGGCAACTGTTTATCGTCGGAATAACGAATTCAGGCTTAGTGGATTATCGGGTACAGCACATTAGATCGGAATGCGTACATGAAATTTTACAAGAATATTTTCACATGAAGAGGATAGTGTCACTCTGTGTGCTGCACAATCTCAACGCGATACAGAAACAGGCCCTGTGGAATGGTGTATAACATGACAATTCATCCGAATTTGTTGCAGGCTCATCTCTACGTGATTAAGAAATGTTACAGGTGATGTGTACTGGATTTTTTAACAGGATTCGGAAACGAAGATGCAGTCAGTTCACTGTTTCAAAGTGAACCGACGGCTAGCAAAGGTGTTTACGATCTTGAAGCACAGAAAAGATCTTGATCGCTAGTTTCTTCAATAAACCGGCTTCTTGGTCTTAATTTCTTACGGGACCAAGGAAACTGTTACGTCTGAATCGAATACTACCAAATACTCGCCAGAAGTTTTTTCAGTCGTGAGCAACTAGAGATAAAACACAGGACAGCGTGGGTTATTTTGGGAAGGTCTCACGTGTGTGCCCCGCAGCGTGTAAAATACCACGGATTTAGGTTCCTGTACCACGAAAATTATGTTGCGGTCCTGACATATGCTGCGGCCCTTTGGAGCCGAAGTTGTCACGCGTTTGTTGTACAGAATTCATAATGCACCTAAAGACCAGCTCTGGTTTTACACTTTAGGCTTTTTGACAGGTCTAGCAGCAGCACGGTGCTACTAATACTAGCTGGCATTCTGCCTGCCGTTCCAGAGGTTGTTCGAACAAGGCCAGAGAAGGCAAGAAAAGGAAAAGCGCTGTTATGATGTCATTTACAAGTAGGCTAAAAAGACATCGCAAGAAAAACCGGACCCGTGAATTCGAATTCAATCTTGTCGAGGATTACGCTTAGTTTCCCTTCTGGGTTGCAGAGGTCTGATGGCAGTCGCTCTATGTAAAAACTTTCACCCTCCTCAAATCCCCTAAATTAGACAACCGACCCTGATATCATCTGATATAAAAACAGGATAAGAATAGGAAAAAGTGGAAGAGTCACACTGAGTCGTTTGTGCTGATGGAAGGGAGTGGACATTCTCTTAGATGGCACACGAAGAGGAAGGATATGTAAAGTCAGGACTGACGAGGCTGTCGCTGTGATATCAGGCCTCAGATTGGCGATAGTAGATTAAAGAGAGGGCACTTAAGTAATATGTAGGGAGTTGAGAATTACACGTTGGAGAACAGAGGTGGCGAGCGAACCCCCGTGTATACATCTTCGCTCCGCAAACCGAGTGCTAGTTTGCTCTCCTATACTATAAAAAACTGCCTGTATTTTTTTTCTCTGTATTTATCATTTACTCTCTGTAATTCTGCCATTTAGTTAGAGGTGTTGATATGCTGCACCGATCACGACCAGGTCCACATCGCTCACATAATACCGCTGTAAAGTGCAACATATGATGTCCTCTTTCGTGTAGTTTGTGCCCGAGGGAAAGAGTGCCACATGTGTACATAAGAATTATACGGATATCTATGTACGTTAATAGTCCTTAAACTAGCCTAGATGAAATGCATTTAACTAAGTCACCTGATATGAAAACCTAGTATCTATTCATTGCAATATTTTCCTCAACGTTCATGTGACAAAATTTCCTCAACCCACCAAGAATTAATGGGACACATGAGTTGTATAGACTCGTAGCCTGGGAGACGAATACCCAAAGCAATAACTCCTGCTAGTCAAATTTTATATGACAACTATACCAGATCATACTTAAGTACACTTAAGTACATATTACAACCTCTGCGTACACCCTCTCTAGCTCATCTACTGATGTAATACTGTTATTTTCATAATCAAGTTTATGTTGGTTTAAATAGTCCAGGTTTGATTAAATTCCCAACCATGGTTCAAGCCTTTTCGTGGCGGTGGGGCTTAATAGCCTGGGGTGAACCCAGGCGAAGCCAACTGAACCGAGAGGGATGTTCGAAGAAGAGTGGGGTTTAAAGATCAGGAGGAGGAATCGCTGTAGATACCCCTTTTATAAGCAGATGGGACCTAAGAACAATAGGAGGTGGCGCTTTTGTGCACAGTGCAAGGAGCAAGGGTTGGGACCTCATCCCATTGCACTGTCGCAAAGTCGGTGGGTTTGTCTTGCTGCGCCGGGTCCCCGTCTGTGGAGCTGGAGTTGGTTCCTTTAGGGGCTGACTAGCTGTCGAGGTAATAATATATATTTTATATAATACATATTATGTGTATGTGGCTCTTTAGCCTTTATTGTGTGTAGTTCTAACGTTTGGTGATATCTTGGATGGACTTGGTACATTACCGAACCGAGAATTTGAAGGTTATTTAAAATCAGCGTTAGGACCATCAATCCTGACGTATGCTAAGGTGTCAGCATTTTGTGATGTATATTTAATCTGTTAATTAGTATTTTGTTGTGACATTTAGTATTCCCATGCGTTGCCCATCTTTTATCCTCCTCCCAGTGGGCGATATACACATGAATTGTCCTTACTCGGGACACGGAAGCTTGTTCGTGACACATGCAAGGTAAACCAACTTTACCGTAATTAAATAACATGCGGGTAAAGTATTCGATGTAATTATGATTACAACTGACACAATCGATTAATATCGTATTAATGTGTAGTTAGCATAAAATATATTAGCGACTTTCTGATATAATATATAATAATATATTATCCGTGGACTTTTCACACCGCGTTAGCCTGATCCTGTACAGTAAGGACACGTATTGTAGGTACTAGAATGGAAATATATTGAAGGATTTAAATATTTAAGAAATATTATATATTCTTTATTATAGAAATGCACATTCGAGTACTACATATTAGAACTTCTATGACCTAGGCGGGGTTCGAACCCGTGACCTCTGGCGTAACAAGCGGACTCACCATCATATTACCAACTAAACCAGCATGTCCCCATTAGATAGGAAAATAGGAAAGTTCTAAGTCATAATTTAAAAAATGTTGTTCTATACCAATTGTGGACAAGCATATAGACAGAACTTTGCATATCCTATCTGTTTTGTTTTAAATTTATTAATATATTAAGAAATTGAGCAATAATTTACACAAGAGCCATACAAAAAATATTTTTTTAAACCGTAGACATTTTCAAAACGTGTCCTAAACAAAGGCCAATAATAATCGACTGAGACGCGCGTGCACCGCATACCACAGGTGACCATAACATATAATTTCAATCTCTACATACAACAAATAGTTACCTTACATATTAATTAACAATGCAACTACAATATTTTTCGTCTATTAGCAATGCAAATGTCTTATCAGTCAACCTGTAAAGATAAGCACTTTTATAATCATTTAAGTGCTTCTCATGACGTCTTATGCCACTGAGCATCGTAATGTCACTGACATGTGTTATCATTTACTCGTGGAACATACGTGGCAGCCATTGATATAAATATACAAGATTCCCATTTTCATAATCACCTGTCATTCAAAATCGTCCTAGATTATACATATGTAGTTATAGATATGATATATTCATATAGATTTGCAAAGTCAAACTTACCTATACGATTTAAAGCCCATGACGGGGAGAAGGGTGGGCGCAACGCATGGGTATAGTAATTATGTGGATTCTCATGGGCGTCGATAGTCACAAAAAGACTCCGATTGCTCCTTTAACCCCATCTACTATAAAAAGAAAATAAGGGGGCTAAAATCAGGGTATCCCTCTTATAAGAAGAGGGGAGAAGGTGCAATAGGAGGAAGCGCTTTTGCGCACGGGCAAGAGGATGGAAACCTCACCCCCTAGCACTATCCCAATGTCGGTGGGGTTGTCCTGTAGTGTGGGCCAACCCTATCTGTGAGGGTGGGGCAGGTCTCTTAGGGGGCTGACTAGCCGTTGAGGTGCCCTGATGATTTGTTGTTCCGGTGCACCTAACCAAGGGCGGAACTGATGGCACTCGGGATGTTTTTTGTGGGTATACAGCACTATCATGCGCCGCGAGTCCCACACAAGAAAAAAAGGCCACATTAACTTAAAACATTTGGAAATTCACATGTAAGTTAATTTTTCTGCAAGTCTAGTTTTCCCTCCTTGTGAAAAAAAATGTATGGTGCTTTTTGCTTGCCCATTACTTTAAGACATACCTAGTATGTGAGGATTTTGAAAAGGTATAATAAAATATACTTTTATTGAGTAATAGCAGTAAAATGAGCAAAAGAACTAAGTAAGTAACAGCAAAATTTCGTTTTTCAAAAAATGTTATATTTTTCAATTTTATTGAATTTTAATAATGATCCAAAAGCATAATCTTTACAGCACATAGGTGTTATTTGTATGTAAATCAGTTAAAACACCTTTAGCTTATTCCAAATTCAAAAGGGCCGTAAGGTAAATAAATTAAGAAAAGCGACAAAACAAAGGTCTATTTACCAAATGTCATCAAGGCACCGCGACGGCAAGTCAGCCCCCGAGGGGACCGACGCCACCTTCATAGATGGGATTATCCCGCACCACAGGACAAACCCACCGACTTTGGGACAGTACAATGGGATGAAGTTCCCATCCTCGCCCCTAGCCCGTTGCGCAAAAGCGCTGCCACTTTTTGCTCTTTTGTCTCCTCTTCTTATAAGAGGGGTACAAAGAGCGGCCCCACCTCCTGCTCTTTAGTCTCTTCTTCTTATAGGAGTGGTACTAAGAGCCGCCACCTCCTCGTTTCAATTCGTTTCGCCCAAGGTGTCGCGAATCACCCCAGGCTACTGAGCCCCACCGCCACGACGAGGCTTGAACTATGGTGGGGAAAATGACCTCGACCTTCTGCAGTACACGCTCTACATCGTCTAACAAATGATCTTTTGTTCCGGCGTGCATGGCCAGCTTCTTCGATTTATCGTGTCGCTCCCTGAATACGCCCCCGCAATTCATCTATTGTAGCAACTGTTTGGCTATACACCTTTTCCTTAATACAGCCCCAGTAAAAGTAATCCAAAAGATTTAGACCTGTTGATCGTGGTGGCCGTAAAATTGACTCCAAGCGCCCTCGATCCATCGATCGGGGTACGTATTATTTAAAAAAATAGCGTTGGATGCAATACTAAGTAGTTAAGAGAAAGTTATGAAGAGCATGTTCGCTAACCGGCGACCAAACTATTATCTATCCTTATAATTATAAATTACCAAATTTTCATTCTGTTAGCCTATTAAAACATAACTTCTGATATTTCTGTGACCTGAATAACTGAATAATTAATGAAAAAGATGGTGTGATAGAAAGAAGATAAAATGTTACGAAATGTATGTATTTGATATATCAAATTATGTACCATTACTCCCATGACAGTCAGTGGACCTTTAAGGAACCTACGAACACAACGAATAAGCCTATTCAGATATTCCTCATAGTCGGCGATGGACCGATTTGGAGATATATAACAACCTACAACAGATAATGGGCCTCATTACACGGCTATGATGGCCCACGTTCTAGTTCTACGAACAATGTGGAAACATATTTCTTCCAGCCCAGTTTACTGCAATACTACCTTCTTCATATCCGTACCAGCGAGGATGGTCCGGGATGCAGTAAGGTTCTGCTACTATTGCAAGCCCTTCTGACCACTCCGTAATGGTCTGCATGAGGAGATGCTGAGCATTACGGCAATGCTATACGTTGGTTTGGAGTATCCTTATAGGGTTGAATTTTATATATCCACTATTACTTACTCCACATCCACTATCCAATATCCATTGTTACTTCTGTTCACCTCCTTTGGACATTTACGGCCAACATGCCCCTTTCTGAGACATCGATAGCATTGTAAAGATAGCTTGACCCTATTTTTGGCCGCTGTCGTGTCTGAGCCCACTGTCACAGTAACGGCAATGACCTCTGTTATGGGAGGCTTAGGAATCTTTGTACGACTCCCGTTACCCGTGGACTTTACAGCGTGGCATTGTGGAGTTCTTACCAGTTGCGGATTAGTCCCTTGCGAGCCCCTCTTTGCAGCAACTGATACCCAGTTCTGAGGTGTTTCATCAGGTGCTGGAAGTGCATCCGTATTTTCTCTTTCGGCCACTGGTTGGATCAACTGTTGTCGAGTTCCAGTATTATTCTTCTTGTTTTTAGCTTTCTTTTTAGCTTTGGCATCGACATCCACATAACTTATCAATGGTAAGCTCACAGGAGTATTCTTATTCAACGGTGGCTGCTGAACTCGATCTGGAAATGTTTTTTTCCCAAACACAGATAACTATGCTTCCATCAGGGCCCCTATGCAAGCCATTAAATCGTCACACCCTTGATAGCATAATGCACCTTCTGGAATAGGGCGCGTAGGTGCCACTACTTACGTACGTGAGGCTGTACTTATAGGTGTCATACCTGTCGCAGTTCGCCCACGCAGATCTCCAAGTTCTTCAGATATTCTTTCAACCTTCTCGTTTAGGGATGCTAACTTTCCGCTCAGTTCCGCGTTTTCTGTTTCTAATCTAGCCACATTTTTATCTTGTGGTACGGCGTAATTCCTCATACGTGATCTCAACTTTACGAAGACTTGCACGAAGACTGCGGGCAAAGCTACCTTTTAAATGTTAGGCCTTAAATATTGTGACAAAGAAAAAATGAAAAGTAAAAGTAAAGTACCTTCACGCCTATTATCCCCGAAGGGTTAGCTAGAGGTATGCCAAGAAAACACACTACACAGACAAACAAAACTATTATAAATTTTCGAAAAAAAGTTGACTACATATCTATTATATAATATTTAATAATAAGCGTGGTCTCGGCAGCGTTATGAACTACAAGGTCGTGCTCCAAAGGCAGGATCTCTCACTAGCGAGTATCGTCTATTCAATGCTCGAGATTGATGGGTCCTGGACGGTGGTGGGCTCCTATTGTGCAAACGTGATGTCCTGCAAGGAGACAGCGTAAAGTATCCGACAAGAAACGGTTGGCGAATATCGGGTAGGTGCTCGCAGGAGGCGCTACTTGCAGCGCCTTCTAGCGTAAAAATTACATAGCCGAGATTCGAGGATGGGCAACTTATCCCGTAAGGCTTTGACGATGTTGGGGACGCTCTAATAGCCGGGGTGGCCCCTTTTGTAGAGAAGACTGGTCCCACATAGGTTCGCACACAGTCGCTGGGATGTCCTGTCGCTCCGGGTCACCCCGTCACAGCGGCCGAAGGCAGTCGCAGTGATTTCTATTCGATAGTGGCACGTTTATCGTGCTGAGACCGACACACCCTTCAGTCTCACCCAGGGTTGGTTGGATGGTGCATAAAAGCATTTTCCCTGCGTAGAAAAGAAAACCCACAACTCGTAGGTCCAGTAGATACACTTGTACACCCTCGATTAGCCAATGTATTTTGGCCCATGATGTCATAGGTACCAAGCCTATGATCACTTCAGGCACATTCCAATCCCGGACAATGTAATGTATGCTCAGAATAATCTGAAAAACATTTAATAATAGTTACCCGACCTGGGGATCGTACCCAAGACACCCACGGCAAACGGTCTTTACGGACGAAACTCGCACCGTTACACCACACAGGCGATTATCACAAAAAATGTCTCAATTGCAAGTAACAAATATAAAACAATTAAAAATATAAAAAGCTTATTCGAAATAGTCTCCATTGGCCGCATTACAGTCCTTTAAACGTTGAGCCCAGATACCAATAGAAGCACGCACTCTCTCGTCACGTGGGGAAATTCGTTGCTGCCAATGGTATGGACTATTTTAGGGACTCTAAATTATCATGGTTAAGATGAAGCTGTACTCTCTTATCACAATACAGAGGACTAAGGTTGGGTTTAGACGTAGGGTAGTCTTCAGCTCTGATCAAGCCCAGAATGTTCGTTTTAATCTTGATTGGAAGGATAAAGCTGTACGATCTGGTCCTGAGACTTGCTAGAAGGATCATACTTGGTTAGTGAACATGGCACTTTTATGAGGATTGGCTACCTTCTCAATAATGGAATCTGAATATATATGCCGATGTTTCGATACCTCTTACACAAAAATATGGCTAACCGAGCCCTTCCGGCCGCCAGTCAACTGCTTCATAGGTGAAGTCGGACAGGGCCCACGTTTTAATCTGTCCATTAATTGGGAAGCTTCCTAAGAGCTAGGAACATGAAGACGGTCATCTTGTTTTTTAAAATGTTGCTCAATTACAAAAAACACTCATCCGTAAACAAATTTTTTCCCTCCCTTCTTTCCGAGATGAGACCCTTTGGTTTCGGACAGGATCTCTTCTTCTTTTTAACTTATCAAATTAGGTCATAAATAAATCGGGAAACAGGTAATTAAAATACTAATCAAAGATAAGAATCGAAGTAAATGAATCTGAAGTAAAGGCTTTGTGTTCATTAGTCACAGAGATCTGCCTAGTGTGGGACAACGGGACACGGCTTTTCACTTACCACCATTCTGGAAGCAATACACTAGAAACCGCGTTACACTATTGAATTGTTTATGTAATACATTATACGATTTTTATATTTATTGACTTTTTATACGCTTATAAAACTAAAAGTTTTATGGTTAAGATGCTGTAACAAAACGTTCTGTCATAATGCATTGTGGTGGAAATCATCATATACTTAGCCGTTAAGGAGAGAAAAGGAGGGCAACGCATCGACATTGTCACTTTTACAAATTGGAGGTTGCGAAGACTCTCTATGCTTATACTAAAGCTATAAAGAGGAAGCATTTCAGTGCTTGTTTTTGTTTTGCATCAAATAGGTTACGAAACTACAGGACCGATTTGAAACATTATTTGGTCTTATAATCCTACATTATCTTTAATGAACATAGCAAGTAATATATTTTATAAAATATAAGAGATCAGTATGAAAACTTCGATAGTGAAAACAAAGCTGAGAAAAGTAAATCAATGCTGTATGTATTGACAGCTGCCCGGCAGACGTGACTTACTAATCCAATGAGGCTCTGTCATTTATATTAATTAAACAAGAAAGTTAAGGCGTAATCCTAAAACAGTATCTCACTATCATGTACGCTTTGTAGAGTATGTAATTTAATTACACAAAGAGTAGAAGTAAACCAAACTACCCTCACATGTACCGTAAAATCAATTAAGCGCCTGCCGTAGTTCGGTCTCTCTTGTTTGTGTTTGTATGGGATCAAAGGGATTATTGCGATTAAAATCAGGTTCCACTAAATTTAGACTAAAACATATATATATTGTGTCTCATTCGGAAATTAAAACACATTTAAAATCGCTTTATGTTCGATGCCTTGTGCCATCTCGACCGGGGTCGTTGAGGAACGCTCAACTAATAACGGCGTAGACATGTTACTATTTTATACTAGTGATCTGCCCTCACTTCGTTTGTGAATGACAGCCACCAGATTCAACTCTAAAACCTACCTCGGCAATCGTTTTATTCAGGGGTAAAAACATAATGAACACCTGTTCAGTAGGTTTTAAGAAAATTACATAGACAGATGACTTTTGGGAAGTTCATTTTATAATTAATATTGATTACAGGGGCAAACGAGCAGTCGTTTCCTTTTGTACGAACGCCCATAAATACCCAATTTTTTTTGCAGACAGACTTTATTGTCGCCTTACGACCGATCCCATTAAAGATTCACAAACAACATGAATCGCGATAGCATAGCTATCACTTCATCAATTCCGCCTTTTGTGAAGTGCCCCGGAACAACAAATCATCAGTGCACCTCGACGGCTACGACCTAAGGGCCTAAACTCAACCGCCATATATGGGGTTGTCCCGCACCACAGGACAACTCCCCTATCTTTCGGACAGTGCAAGAGGGTGAGGTTACCATCCTCGCTCCTTGCCCCATGCGCAAAGGCGCCACCACCTTTTGCTCTTTTGTCTCCTCTTCTTATAAGAGGGGTACAAAGAGCGACACCTGCTCCTGCTCTTTAGTCCCCTCTTCTTATAGGAGGGTTACTAAGAGCCGCCACCTCCTCGGTCGAATTAGCTTTGCCCAAGGTCTCTCCGATCACCTCAGACTACTGAGACACACCGCCACGACAAGGCTTGAACCATAGTGTTGTATAAAACGTTTTTCTTAATGCCGCGGGAAAACACATTTACGCGTCTGCACCTGCCCTGGGTGGCGTCCAGTGGTGTGTGGGGCTCGCAGAACATCATAGTGCCAAGTACCCGCATAAACCACCTCCTGTTGATTTTTTGTCCTCTCATCTTATAAGCGAGGTGCAGAGAACATCGTAGTGAAGCAGAGGTATGTAAAAGGACTAATAAGAAATTTTCAAAATCCTTCATTCGTGTTGAAACTTAACACTCTATACAGTGAAGCAAATAAATTCTTCGAAAAGCCCTCTCTCTATCCGTTGTTTAAAACCACATATGTTCTGAAGATTTTGAGAAAATCGAACACATACATGCAGACAGCTTTTGGGGACTTTTTCATTTTTCGTTTTAATCAATATCCTTTATTTGCTGTAAAAGCGGTACACAGTGGTGTTGGTTTTTTATATTGTTTCTAACACTTCTAACTAATAAATAGTACGCAAACATCATTAAATATTAAACAAAAACATTGAATTAAAAAATAAATTTATACTAATGGTTAAATAATGTCAAAATAAAAAAAAACGAATATAATGTCAAATTAATTAGGTTACCAATGTCATTAAAAATGTCAATTAATCATATTCGTTAGTCTCTAAAATAATAATAATAATTACACGAAATAAAATGGCACAAAAATGTGTATAATTGAAAATAATCAATGAGTAAAATTTGCAAATTAAAAAATAATTAAATAAAGTACCCCAATATCATAAGCTAGCTTAAAAATTCGCCGATCGAATAAAAGTTTTTATTTTAAGCCATTTTATGATTTCTTTTTAATTTTTTATATGGTAACGCTTTTATGTCATCTGGTATAGCATTGTAAGCTTTTATGCACATTGGATGATAACCTTTATGAAACTGTTCCGTTCTTGGTACTGCTTCCAGTACTAGTTGGTCAGGATTTCTCGTGTTTCGTGGATATATGCTACGTGCCTCTTTAATATGAGTGTAGTGCGTTTTAACAAAATTGATTGACACATATATGTATACATGGAGAGGCAAGATCCCTAATTTTTTGCATAGTACCTTACAGATTCATGTGGTACCACAGATTGCTCTGATACATTTTTTTGTGCCAGGAAAGCTTTTTGATATCGACCGATTATATGCTATATTTAAGTTTTTCGGTTTAATAGCAAAGTTTTGGAATTGTATATAGTTTGGTTTGCTGAAATTTATATTTAAATTATTATTATTTAACCATTCAGTTACATTTGTTATCAAATTATTTAATTCCATGTCAGTATTACTATTATTATTATTATTAATTATTACGGAAATATCATCTGTAAATTGCGTGTATATGTCAGTAGAAATGTCGGGAAGTCTACATTCTAGTTTATATGTAGTTACCATATTTTTGCTACTTAGTGAAATAACTCCTACACGTTGTTGCCTGTTATTTAAATAGGATTCGACCCTTTCAAGAGCACGTCCTTTGATCCTAGATTTTCTAGTTTATTTAATAATATACTATGGGATACCATAACGAAAGCCCTGGACATATATAAAAAAACGCAGAATGCTGATTTTCTAGTATTTAAGCAATTGGCAATGGTATTTATCAGGCTAGAAACTGCCAAAATGTACTTTTATTATTTTGAAACCCGAATTGTTCCTACTTAATAATACTAAACTTATTTAGGGATGACGAAACTCGTTTGTACATATTTTTTTCAAAGAATTTTGATAGGACCGGCATCAGTGTTATGGGACGGTGATTGTCTAAACTGGTTTTATCTCCCTTTTTAGTAGTGGTTTAACTATTGAGCTTTAAATATTTCTGGAAAGCGCTTTTTTTCGAAAGAAAGATTTATTAGATATGTTAGTAGCGGGTCAATTCGGTTTTACAATATTTTATGACCTTCGTGGTAATTCCATCGTTACCTTCAACATTTGTATTATTAAAAGATAGAATAATATTATTAATTTCGTTAAACTTTTAATTGTATTTCGTAGTTCTACTTGCTTATTTCTATTCGTAAAATTAATAAATAATATTAAATTCATTAGCAATGTCAAAAGGTTCCGATATGATTAGATCTATACTATTTCTTATTTCTGAAATAAATCCCTGACTAGTGTTAGCTAGAGATTCGCTTTTCATAAGTTCTCATAAAACTTTGTATATGTTTCTTGCCCGCTTTAAATAGTCATTGTTGCATATTATTTGAGAGAGATAGAGAGTGTGTCGTAAAATTTTCCAATAATGCTGATATTTATTTTTATTAGTACGTGTATTATTTTTGTTAGATGCGTAACGAAGTGCTCGTTTTGTTTTACAATTAATCCTTATGCCTTTAGTAATCCACTACATTTAGAACTTTTTTTTAATAATTTTGTGGGGAAACATAATTTGTAAAATGGCACCAGCTCCTCGTAAAAGGATTTTAGTGCGAGATTAATATCCTTTTGATTAAAAACATTAAAAGTTAGTTTACATTATGATAACGAAACTTTCGCATATTTTCTGGGCTGTAGTCTCTTTTATATGAATAGTATGTCATAGGAATGTATGCTTCACATTTTATAGGTAAATTTAACACTTGAGCCGTATTTCGATCTGAAAGGGCTAAATTAAGTAAGGAAACCGTACCCTCTTTCACATTAATAATTGTATGATCTATGCATCCTCCCTAATAGGATCAGATATGTGGAGTGAGCTTTTAAGGTTGTCACTTGCAGAACTCTTTTTTAGTGTGGCGATGTTCAAATCACCGACCAAGATTAGATTTTTTTTGAGTTTTTTAATAGATCAAATAACGCAGAATCTAATTTGCTGAAAAATAAGATAATGTCAGAGTCTGGTGTTCTGTATAGACACACAATACTAATTTAATAAATTGGACTTTCGATTCCACAGTATTCAAATGTTTTATCTAAGCCTAACTTCTTTTTTGTAAGGGGTAGTTGCTTGAATATCATCCCATTCTTTGTAGAACTTAGAAACAACTTTCTTACTCTAATATCATGTCATACCGGATCATACCGGATTAATTTATACCAAACAAATAAATAATACCAAAATCTTTCCTAGGGAAGCATTTAAAAAACACATGAAGTTCTGTTTTTTTATACGAGTGCAAACGAGCAATCGGAGCCTTTTTACGACTACTGATGTCCATGAAAATCCACATAATTACTATGCCGATGCGTTGCCTTCCTCCACCTTGCCTTCTATGCTATAAAAAATTCTGTTACATAATTGTTGCTATAAATAAACAATAAAAAAATGTTATAGATTATATACTGCTCCGGACTTAGTAGTGAGCTTGATCGACTGCAAATCCTGAGTTCGAGAACCAGTTCAGGCCAAAAAGTGTTAGTGGGATATTAAGGCGGTCGTGAGTCATTGCCGCAATGCTCTGAACTTGCTAATGCAGACCATATCAGAGAGATCAGTTGTTATTGCGGCCGTAGCTGAACCATATTGTGTTTCGGACCACCCTTGCTGGTTGGAAAACGAAGATTCTAAGGTATCTGTGTATTGGGTAGGTAGTATATAATAGTAGCCTGTGTGTGGTTCTCTCTCTCTCGTGTGAGGTTGTTATGTTTCAACCAATCGACCACAGGCATCTTACAAAGAATACTGCACAACATACGCTCCAAGCATGTCCTGCTTAGGAGGCTGAACGTCAAATTTTGATTAGCGAAAACTTCGCCTTGCGTGCGGTGGCGGCAGCTACGCTGGATAGGTATACAGCATAGAGGGCTGTCGTTACGTTATATGACCCACTCCCGTTCTGCCAGTCCGAAAGGAAACAGCAGAACGGGAGCTAGAGCATGTTAAGCCGAAGGTTCTGAGCTCTTCGGTCGTGTTAGACCCCTGTTCCACCATAAAATATGAATAAAATACAGAGTAAGACCAAAAAGTAGAATTAGCAATAACATTCCAAAGGTCAGGCACTTGAAGGTCCTTTTTATAGTATAGAAGGGCGAACGAGCAACCAGAGACTTTTTACGGCCACTGACGACCATAATAATTCGCATAATGACCACGCCGTTGCGTTGCCCTACCCCCTTCCACCCCACCAATGGACAACCGGTTACATACAAACCGCATGAAACGCATCGAAGATGTCAATTTACGGCGGTGTCACGGTGTGCACATCAAGCCATCGCTCCTGTACCCAATCTCTTTCCTATAGTGTTATACTCTCCTCCCACCCTGAAATGGGAATGAAGCTGCAATCAGTTAATATATTGTACTGCTTGCCCGTCTGCCAGTCTAGAGTGCGACGGTGTAGTGAAACCCTCCACATATTTAGTTCTGTTTTAAATTACAAAAATTGGTGCTACATATTTCCAAATTACATTTACGAAACACTTACGTGACCGATATATTAGTCACTCTACCTACGTCTGATATTCAATGCCGCAAATAAGATCTACGCTATGCGGTAACAATTAAGTCTAATGGATCTACGGAGATATACCCAATACCGCAATTAACACTTTACATAATTACAAATTACTACAATACATTTTCCTCGGGTCTTGTTATCATGTAACGCTATCATTACTAGATCCGAATCCTTGTAATCATTCTAGGAGTGTTGCAACTGGAGTGAGGCAGACGTAAAAGGAGTAGTGTTTTAATTTTGACATCGTGTGTGTGTGTGTATGTGCGTGCGTGTGTGTATGCGAAAGCGCGTGTTTTGTGTGTGTGTGTGTGTATGTGTGTGTGTATGTGTGTGTGTGTGTGTGTGTGTGTGTGTGTGTGTGTGTGTGTGTGTGTGTGTGTGTGTGGGCGTGTATGTGTTAGCCCACATGGGCATGTACGTGAGTAAAAGTGTGCGTATGCATATGCGTATACGTATTCTTATACGTGTGCGTGTCCGTTTCCATATGCGTTTTATTTCATGTGTATGTGTGTGTGTGTGAGCGAGCGTGTGCGTGCGCCAAGGCATGTACATGTACTTGTAATGTACATGCCATTTGCGCCAAGGCATGTACATGTACTTGTAATGTACATACATTTTCAACATTTAACTACATATTGCATATCATATACCACACTGAATCACCAAAAGGCTCGGACAGCTCGTTTGCCTCTTATCTATACATGCTATGAAACAAAGACCTCAAAAACTGTCATAACAAAACACTAACACAAGCAAAACATATTTTAACGAGTGGATAACCGTCTGGCCCGGCACACTCACGGACAAATCGCTAGCACAATATGAAACACTCAATGTTGTATGAAGCCTGCTGGCTATATTTTCGTAATGTAGACCTTACATTAGCATAACTTACATATAGAGTAGTAGAGAAACTCAGTTGTAAATTGAACCGCTTACCGTGTCAGAGTTAGCGTAACTACACGCCTAACAGTTTTCTGTAGCAGCTTACGCAGGTATTTCGCAGCTGAGCTTAATATTTTGAAGTTACAATGTAAAAGCTTTACACAGAGTCATGCACTTGACTCCAATTAAACAACTAATTAATAGTGCAAAAAGAAAACGGCAAGAAAACACGTTTGTTGTATGAGTCTTTGTTGCTATAGCGGCAACAGGGACCTCTATCTGTCTAGCTGTCACACTTCATAAGATACGGCCTGGTGAAAGACAAAGTACATACATTCAGACGGTGGGACGGACATGGACAGAAATTTAACTATTTAATCACATTATAACTTATAGTAATTACTTCATTTATAGCACATTTTTGGCACCATTGCGTAAAAGTTTGTTTTAAAGATAATGTGAACCCAAAAAGCTGCCTTTCGGGCAGATACATGATATTTAAAATAAGAAAGTTGTGCCACGCTGTATTGCAGCGGAATTCGGCCGTAATGACTGGGGAGGTACCTCTCGCGAATACGATACCGTCGTAAAGTGCGGTGTCGTGTTTCGTGCGGCTTGTGAGTAGCCGGTGGCCCATTGGAGGGGACGTAGAAGGAGAGAAGTAGGTCTATGCATCCACATAGTAATTATATGGATGTCCATGGATGTCGGTAGTCGTAAAAGGGTATTAGTGGAAAAACACTGCAGATAAATTGTGTTGTATTATTCAACAGGAATTCAAACGTTCTTCGTGTGTAAATTCTTGTCATAGAAAATATGCGGTCATACGAATCGAATTGCAATTAATTTTTTCCTTCGGCTCAACTGTCGCAAACAATTACCGCATTTTTTTGGTACAATCTGTAGAAAAACTCTTAATTCACTGGCACGTTTTGCAAAAACTAGAACCTCGTTGGTAAATTGCAGCGGATGGTGAATGGCCACTATGCATTTTGATAAAAAGTTGGCTAGGAATTTCTGGAACATTTTGTTTTCTACCATTTTTTTTTTTTTTTTTGGATATCTTATTTTACTTTAAGGTATAGCGTGTAAAAATTGAGGATTCTTTGGTATATAGGGTATAGAAGACAGACGCTAGAGAAAAAATATTAGGGTAGTTAGCAGCATTAGGCATTTGCAAGTCACAGTTCTGAAAAAAAAAGTTGATCCTAATTAATCGAGTTAATAATTAGACCACACATATAACGAATATACGAGTATTTAGCATTTTCGTTTGTGAAATTTAATGTCAACAGAGGTATAAACTAAAAGGCTAATCATACAAACACGATGGTAATACTGATTACGATATATTTAGATGAATATAAATTGGGATAAGAAGGTTTTTAATGTCTATTATGTTGCAAGAAAAAAGTTGTACGTACGAGACACTAGCTGGATATAATTTATAAAGAAAAAGCGGATACAATTGAATTGTGAATTTCCTTCCATTCATTACGATCTATTTAATGTTGACCTGAGCATGGAGGCCCAGGGAGGGATTCTCCAGCTTCTACGTTGTTGGTACCCTCTTGGGGCTTTCAACTTTTAAACCGTACTGCCATGAGTTGAGAGGAGGGGCTGGATCTACCGGAACACTCCCAAGCCGATTGAAAAGCAGCCTTGACAGAGTCAACGTTCATCATTATTACTTCACGTCGGATTTATACGGGAGAGGTACTTTCCCGGGCGCGCCAGCCCAGTTCCGTTTAATATAAACTGAATGCAGTGTGCGCCACCTCTTGGGTTTACATTATCTATGGTAGCTCAGAGTGTAGCAATTATGTTTTGAAACTTATATATTTTATAAAAAAAGTATATCTGTCATCTTTGACTGTAGTAAGGCTTAATGTCCTCTGTGTTGAAGAAATGTCGCTCTTTTCCTTTGTGGGGCGGGGAGGATGGATATATTTAGTATGGCTGACGCTGTCTGCCATTCCCAAATCATAGTTAAATAGTTTTTTATTTTCCGCCGGGAACCTACATATTCGTGTCATCATGCACGAAATATTATTTTATACAAAAGGGTGAGTACATGATTTCTTGCCGACGCCATATTTCATATCTTGTGTTTTAATGTTAAATTGCCTTTAGTCAAGGGTTAAGTGTGCATTTTGATAATAGTGATAATTTACATGATCTAAATGGCTATTAATTTGATTGACCGTATCAATAATGTTTTAGTTTGAATAGTACATGCCAAGTGTGAAAGTTTGATATTAAATTCAATTTAATTGTAACATAGTTTATATCTTGCCTGATTTTAGTTGTCTCATGAAGCCAAGACAATGGGAATCTTATTGGTTGTGTGTTCCTTTCTTCCTTCTTGTTTTGAGATTTAATATGAAGATCTAATAGCACCATATTCTTCAAATATTGTATATAAGGAATGAAGAACAATCCGTGACAATTAGTGGTTATGGAACAATAATTATATATATAAAGGACAATCCAAGTCGCAGCCGGGAGTCTCGGATAACTACCCAGATAAGACATCATACCCTCACCTTTTTAAAGACCAATATCAAAAACTGTATTAATTTCATTGTTGTTCTTGTACTATTTTAATTATGTCCTGGATAGTGAACGTGGAAAAACAACGCTTAAATAAATATATCTAAAAGTATTAACTAAACCTCTTATAGTATCTTTACCCCCATAGGTAATTCCTTTTATTTTAATTAAAATTATAACAAGAGTGAGCTGTGAATCAACTTGTTACCACATGCTGCATAAATAAATAATGACTTACATAAGCGCCTTAATTTAATCTCTATTCAGAAATATCGTTCAAGAAGTTTGGTTCTATTATGCAAATCGTTACAAACCGCCCGAAGACCTGCGAGACTCTGTAATTAAAATTATAAAGTGGCTCTGATTTATTCCTGCAGTTTCCTAGACAGCACACAAAAAATTTGACGTATGTAAAACATCTTTAACGAAAAGCAAACTGGCGTTAATAACAATCTATACATATTGTGAATTTAATAGGGTCAAATGTCTATATTTTCGAGTAGATATTGAGTAATTGAAACTAGATTTTTAATTTTACACAACACAGATTAGACGAACAACCAAAAAATGGCTAAAACATGCTTTAATATACTGTGTACGTTGCCACCAGAGTTTTCTGGGACCGGATTTAAATTACAATGTTCCCTTTGATCCTATACAAACACAAATACGAGAGTCCAAGTTATCGGCAAGCACTTAATTAATATTGCGGTAGGTTTCAATAACATTGCACAGGATGTAAGGTTGCGCTAAGTTAGTATATCAATATACAATTGGGTAAAGGGTGAATCACGAGCGCTTACCCACCTCCAACCATGCCTGCCGACCACTCGGTATGCGGAGTGAAACATGGGAGATGCATGAGAGTGCGCTCACCAGCTCGGTTCCTCAAAGTGACACCCTACATATTACTTAAATACCCTCTCATTATTTCATTTTCCCCTTCCTAGGGTCTGACATCATAAAGACAGAAGTTGTCATCGGCCTCGTCAGTCCTGGTGATTTCGATTCAGCTACGTTGCTGTCTGTCATTTCTCTTCGCATGCCGCGTTGGATGTTGTCCAACATGATATTGCGCTCGTTTCTGTACAAGTCAACGTGACTACCCACGGTACATGGTCTCTGGTTTTAGCTTCATGACCACAAGGATATGATGGCAGGTTACATAACGCCATCCTGTGCAGACGACCTTTAAAAGACCCATGAGCCCCGCGCACTTCTCCTGCACTCCCACTTGAAGAACCTCCAGAGCGCCAGCCAATACTGGTAGCGCCGCACTGCTGCATGGCCTGTAGGCCTTCGTCAATAGAATCAAAGCTACTCTTTGGGTGCGTAATATGCAGTACGTACAACATACAAGTCAGAATTGTAACATAGGTTGCGTGGTACAGGTACCTACGTGCCTGGTAAAGACACGTGATACCTTTCCGAAGGAACTGGTGGCCTTCTTGCCCATCAAAACCGCATGCTGTGCGAAGGATCTAGCTTCGTCTATGTGTATCCCAAGCACCTTGGTCACAGATACACTCGCGATCGGGGTACCATTCATCCTTATGATCGGTCCGCCTTTAAAACGACCCTCAATTGTCATAGTCTGGGACTTGGCTGCGGAAAATGTTAGGCTATTATGGATCCCCCAATATAATTAACTGTTAAATTTAGTAGGACATTTATGTTTGATAAAGGCGAGCGACGGTGCCTTGATCGCAAGCGTCAAATCGTTTGCGTATGCCACAAAACATACCTCCTCTGGTCTCTGCAATTTAAGGATATCGTCCATGAGGAGTTTCAATGGTATGGGGCCCAATACCAAACCTTGGGGACATCCCATTGTGGAAAACTTCCGAAACGTGCGGAGGCCATCAGCTACTCACAAACCGCACGAGACAGAAATTAAAAATCAATTTTTATGTTATTTCCAACATTATGAAACCTTAGGTATTCTAAGCCGTATCATACTTTTTTAATATCTGCTTGTTGTTTTGCTGCTTGGGCTTAACAAGCCCCAATGTGTAAGGCCCTACAAAAACCTTGCAGAATTGTTGGAATAAAACAATTTCCCTACAGGTTCTGTTTAGAATATGGACAAGACAGGGATACTACCTAGTCCAGGGATCTACCGTG
>JAFELO010010712.1:195542-205869 GCA_017140195.1 Eumaeus atala | reverse complement strand
GGTTTTGTATCACTTCAGCTATCATATTTTGTCGCAAAATTATTTATGCAAAATTGGTCTACTGTCTATATAGTGTTCCACTTGCATCTGCTGGGATGGTGTCTGACACCACGTTTATTAAGCCTATTAAGTGAATGTATTTCACGTGCCCTAGGATGTGAATAAAGATACAGTTTTTTTAAGTCCTTTGCAAATGTGAAATCTAGTACCAACAGATTACCGCTAAAATATTTTTAAACTTACAGACATTCCCATAACGGAAACGGGACTTAGAAAACAGAAAAAAAAGGAATTAATGGTTCAACATGTAAGTGACACCAGAAAAGAAGATTTAGAAAAAAAGAGTGAAGAAAATAAGCAAGAAACAATATTGAAGGAGGAAATGTAAAAATCAAAAAATTACATCACATTCTTAATTATATTTCCAATTAATAAACAATATTAATGCGTGTTTAAAGAGACTGAAAGAAATAGAGAAAAATTAAGTACATGTCTAAAAATGATTGTATCAAAATATCTAGAAATTCTAATCTTTCCTTGCGAAGCCGTAATGCAATTGGGTAACGGAACATCGCCATCCAATTATCTAATGAAAAAGAGCCAGTCGAAAAAGAAAGTTCTACTATTATTGGAACAATATGTCAATTTGCACGAGAAGAGCGCCGCGTTATTATGGGATAAAGAAGGGCCTGAATTCGTGATTCGATAACACAAGAGGAGAGAGAGGCAGCCAGTGAAACTGCTAGGTTAAGTTTAGTTAAATCGTCAAGCTTATCATACTGATCAATGCTGGGGTAGCCTTCGAAGTGCAAGAAGTAACGGTTCAGGTGTTGATTTGAGTCTAGCAGCGTTTTTATATAATTGTACGATGACTCCAACATGTATCCTTTAGTTTGCAGTGGTCCAATGGACGTTGTTTGCTAGCATTGTGGCGCGTTGAATTTTGCTAGTAAAACGCCTGGTGTGTGCTGCCTTAGTTGTAAAATGACATTGCTATTTTTGGTTCCGTCATCATAGACATTGTGTTCCTAGCCTTATAGCGAAATACCAGGATCACGATATTTTTGCGCGAATATTCAAAATTACAATACTACACTTAACGTAATTTATGTTAAAGACTTAAAGATTTTGCTTTCTAAGATGGTAAAAAATGCTGGATTATAGTTTATTAGACTTCTGTGTTTGTCTCTAAAATAAAAATGGCATGTTATTATTTTAAAACAAAGTGATTGTAAAAAAGTTACTGATCTGACAATCAATCAAGGCTGGATCTACCATCCCATTGGATCATTGCAACCTTTTGAAGATGTACAGCATACATTCTTGAAAATACACTTCGACGCACCCTAACCAAGTGGTCAGTCCACCGGCAGGAAAATATTATCACCTCAAAAACTCCTGGCGTATGCTCATCATCGAGACTCTTCGGTAATACTGCGTACATGGAGGCAATCACGTCGTCGGTGCTGATTAGCGCCAGGTGTACCGCGTACCTGGAGCGGTTGTACTGTCATAGAAGAATATTCAGAAGATGTTGATTGATTGATTATTTTACCGGCGACATACACTGGTAGCCCGCCTCATATACATGAATTTGTGCAAGGTGCAATTGAGATATATTCTGCATTATGGTCTGCCAGATCTATTCGATACATTCATATGTAATCCCAATAGTCACTAAACTATCGAAGTGTAAGGAAATAATTTCGTGGTTGACAACAGTTGGATTGTTCCAAATTTGCCACTTCTTTTCAAAACCTTAAACACACATTGTCACTTTGAGTATTGCAAATCTGTCTAGTTATTAAATATATTTGCAAATATGATACAAAAGCTGTTTTGGTCCATCAAATTATGAAATTTCGCGCGATCAAGTTGGTAGAGATGTGAACTACAATGTAGAAATCTGGTGTACATTCTCATTCCTTACTTACTATATTTTACAAAATATAGAAAATATTCATTGCTTTACAAAAACATAAATATTGTAAATTTAAATTACGGCCTCGTAAACATTGCAGGACATGACAGGAAAACGTCAGTCAGATGGGACAGCTAGTTGTCAATTTTTGCAGTTGATTTGTAAGGATTTACTTAGATGTCTTTTGGTGTAAAAAAAGGTGGTGATATATTATCAAAGTTTTCATAATGATCTATAACGTTTTATAAAATATTTTATAGCCTTTGTTCATCAACAAGAATGTGGGATTCTAATGGTGAAACATTTCTTCAAATCGGTCTAGTATTTACGAAGTTTACTCAATGCAAACAAACAAACAGTTAAATGTCTATAATAACAGTATGGGTAACAATAATTGTAATAAATATAGTTTTAGCAGTTAGATATTTACTGCATCCCACATATATATATAATAATGCGCACATAAATGTCCGCACATCCAGAGGTAGCGCCTAATTCATATTTAGGACAGTCGCTATAATAGCAAATCTTTTTTATACGATAGAGGGACAAACGAGAAATCAGGGCCACTTTGTGGCTACCGACTCTCACTAGTGTCGGTATATGTCTTGCCCTTCTTTACCTCAAATCCGTTATGAGCTTAACAATAGGACATGCTTTAAAAATCGCTACATCATAGCCATCACATTTAAGACTGTACCGTATGAGCACCTGTATAGCTGTTACTTTACGCTGGCGTTACGTGAGAGTGATATTTTACGTGAGAGTGATATTTTACGTGAGAGTGATATTTTACGTGAGAGTGATATTTTACGTGAGAGTGATATTTTACGTGAGAGTGATATTTTCCTCATTTTGGAAAAACAGTGATACGTTAAAATGACAACACCTTCTACAGTTAAACTAGAACTACACATCTTAGGATATATCTTTGCAAGCTTCACTTTATACAAACGTTTCTTTGTATAAGTGTTTCTCATGAGAAATATAAGTATAAATGTTCTCAATGTTTCATTTCAATTCAGAATTAACATAAAAAGCCACTGCGAACTTTTTCATTCCAGAAAAAAAAGATTGCTTTTTAAACAATACACTTTTTATCCAACAAAGCCAAGTCAGATACGCCGGTCAACCATGCAAATATTGCCCAATACAAGGTATTCGCAGACCAATTAGAGAACAAGTTCAGGTGTAAAAAATAATGTCCGGCCGATTTGATTCTTTCAATAGTTGCAAACAAACCTCTCTCATGTTGGGCGTTTTTCGAACTGCGCGGGCAATTTTACTATATCCCATTTAAGCAATTCGAATTTCGAACCAGAACATGTGCCGTGGAAGCAAAGTGAAACATAATACGGCTTCACCGAATTGCTATGAGCGTTCCGACCCCGCACTATCCCGTAGATGCGAGCAATGCATCCTGATGTGACAATGTTTATAATACCTAATTTAACTTTTATTATCAGAGGCCGCGGGGTCCCTCGTCCCCCGATTCTGAGGCCTCAGCGCTGATGTGAATGACTGGCTCATGGAGAGGCTCATGAGCGACGAAATCTTCATTACGCCCGTGCAAAACCTGAACTTTATCCGATTCATTTAATAAAATTGGCACAAATAAAACTTCAAACCAAATGTTCCAGGAATCTTAAACAAGCCATATTTTAACTTGAGATAAATGTCGGCATTTACTATTCGCTGCGATCCTTTACAAACAAAACCCTATCTTTTTGCCCAGGTTTTGAGGTTGAGAATTTATAGTTTTTCTACGAGATGTTTAAATATAGAAATGTTTGCGTCAGAAGAATTGGATGAAAAAATAAAACCATGTTTTTGTAGATGCGAAGTTATTCGTTCAAAAGTGTACAGACCAGATTTTTATCCGCCTTAAGTATAGTGCCTTTTTTTAATTATCATTTTTAGGGTCCCATACCCAAAGGAAAAAAGGAACCCTACTACTAAGACTCCGTTGTCCATCTGTCCGTCTGTCGCCAGGATTTATCTCTTCTTCTCTTTTGTTAGAAATGGCCATCGGCCGGATTTATCTCGTGAAATTTAAATATTTAAAAATAATTTAGGGTTATATTCACTTTTCACGCGGACGTGAACGGACCTTCATCAGCCTGCCTGATCGTTTGTGACTTGCACGCGAAATGTACGTATTATACTACATTTACACAGTTGACACTACACTCCATGTACTACAACGCGGTTAGATGCCGAATCATCGTTATTATAAAATAACAGTCGACAACACATCAAGCGAACGAACACGCACGAGCTAGCTGGAACATGGAATTTGCTATTTAAAATTTGTGATATTGTGGTCTTTCTGGTTTATCTTTCAATGTGATGTTATTGGTACAGAACCTTTAATATGCGAATATGAACAGTAAATACTGGATCGTTAATAGTTTAGTAATATCGACAATCGACATATTGTATTAATATACAACATGTAAACTACTACTTGTCGTACCTTGTAAACATGTCACAAACTGCACGTTCACACTCTCTTCATACAGACACGCCGGTTGTGAAAACTCTTGACACCTTCGGACAGTACCCGATTAATATGATCATAGTATGTCAGTGATCTTCCCCGGCACCTACATCCATCCATATTCTCATTGTATATCTGTATTGTTAACCTTTCTATCATTTATACATCCCTCACTTACTGGAAAACTATAAACAGTATATTTCTGAATCATATTGTAAAATAAGTTTAAAGTGTATGTTATACCCTTTAAACTTTTGGCAGACTATGAGCCATTTTAATCATTCGCTACTCAAGTGACAGCTATGTAGGTAACCTAGCTCCAAGTACCACCTAAATGCTTGTCTAAGCTATTTGGGTTCCACTATATATTTGGCAAACAATCAACTTCTAAAACTAATTATTAATACAGTTTCACTTCTCAATTATCTATGTCAAATTTTCTGTGTATTTTCATGTATAATAATATCACAGACATTATTAATGTCTGTGGACTTATCGCACCATTTTAGCCCAGTCCTGTCGTAAGTACCGTAAGGACTTATGTTACAGGCACTAGATAACAGAAATGTATTTAAGATTTTTTATTATACAGATACATATAATACATATATAAATACGCAGGACCTAGGCGGGATTCGAACCCGCGACCTCTGCCGCAACACCGTAAATAACCCCCACGTTATCAACTGAGCCAGCTGGTTGTCATGTTATCTTTTCAAATATCAGCCATATTTTAGAACACCCTCGGTATAGACCTAGAAAAGGAGCCTCATAAAATCAGCCATATTTTAGAACATCCTCGGTATGTACCTAGAAAAGGAGCCTCATAAAATCAGAAAACGCATGAGACGTGCCGTCCCACGTGGTGTCACTTTACGTCGGAGTGATATGAGCGAGAGGTCCACAGTCATGTGGTGGGTCCACGGCTGCAATGTTGCGTGACCTTCAGCTAAGTAAAGAGAAGTAAACTTATTAAACAATTCAAAACTGAGTTTACAGGAGGGAATGAATTGAATCTACATTTTGCCACTATTTTACATCGCAATATCTGAACATATTGTGCACAGTTTGTTTGAATTAACTTAATAACGTTATGAGAATAATAATGTAATGGACGTATAACGCCACGTTATTTTCATTCGGCTATAAATACTGCATCATCCTACGCATAAGAACTGGGTCGGCACGACCGGGGAAGTACCTGTCGAATAACATAGTAGAGGAAGAGGTAGTCCATGCTGCATAGGAGGACGTCGTGCCATGCATGGTGCATGACACTACGTCCACCTATGTAGCGGAATTGGGCCGGCTCGACGGGGGAGGTACCTCTTGATCACTTGATGCCGATGTAAAGTTTTGTCGGGTTTCGTTGCTGTCGGGTTTCGTACGGTTTGTGAGTAGTCGTTGGTCCATTGGGGGGCGGGGTGATATGAAGGCAACGTATTTGCGTAAGAATCATGTGAATGTGCATGAGCGTCGGTAGTCATTAAAAGGCTCGGATTGCACGTTTGCCCTCTTATGCTACAAAAGCCAGCTATTCTAACGCATTTTGTGAGGTTTGTGAGTTTCTTGTGGCTCGATGGAGAGGAGGATGAAAGTAGGGCAATTCATCAATTCAACTTTGTGGCTTTGAATGAGCATTGGTAGTCATTAAAATGATTTCAAGGGGACTATATAACATTAAAAATTACTTAATACACATAAATTATGTTATATTCAAGAAAAGCACATGATTTGATATAAATATTTTAAAATAAAATCACGATTTTTCAACTACTACGAAGTGCACAACTGTCTTTTTATGAAGAAAATATAAAACTTAAAAATCTAGTTTCCTTACCAACGAAAAAAAGAGGCGAAAACACTTTTAAATCTAGACAACAAATCTTGAGTGAGCTTTCGTGATGTACTTTAGAACTGTCGTGTCCCCTTAATATTTTGAATAAAACAACATTTTAAGATTTCTTATACTTGCTTTTGTTGTCCTATTAGGCACGTCTATAAATGTTAGTATAGATACGTCACGTCTGAAGGGTAGTGTTCATATAGCACTGGGGCCAGCAGTTCCCCTTTTATTTACAATAAACGTCCATAGACTTCCACGCTCATGTTGTGGAGACAAAAGAGCAACAGGAGGAGGCTTCTTATAAAAGGGGCATAAAGAGCATCTCCTCCTCCTGTTCCTTGCCCCCCTCTTCTTATATGAGGGGTGCAAAGAATATCCTCCTAGGTTCAGTTGGCTTCGCCTGGACTCACTCCTGGCTACTGAGACTCACCAACACGACAAGGATTGACCCATGGTAGGGAACACTGGACACTTCCGTCCTTTTAGATCAGGCAAAAACAAAAATAAATGCAATTGTCTAAAAAAATATATATTTACGGTAATGTGAGGCAATAAAGTCTATTATTTAAACATGCATTGTCATCATTCATCATTATCATCCCTTCTCGGTCCACTGCTGGACATAGGCCTCTTTCAATGAACGCCAAAGCTGCCGACCACCACATCTCGCATCCATCCCGGATCAGCTGATAATTATTTTTCATAGCTGCTAATTAATTTTATGTGCAGTGATACATCTACTACCAATCAATAAATTTAAATTACTTTTGTTAAGTAGTTGTTTTTAACGTAACTTGACAAACATATCATGAACTGATAAATTAGTGTCCTACTTTAAAATAAATAATAGGCACTAACTTATCTGCCGCAGTCAGTATAAGGAATGATTGATTTAAATATAAATATATATAGTGATGATTGTTATAATTGTCATAGTAGGTAATTTTAAACATACCTATAACTATGGAACAATATTTTACGAATCGGACCGTGCAATGTGATAGGCGGCCAACCCCTTCCTGGTCCAGCTTAAGGATCACTTGGGAGACAGTCATAGCGCCTCCTACGTACTCCCGTCCGTCGGCGACGTTGCGAAACATACAGACGTTCCTCTCTGCTCCACTCGTCAGCCTCTTTCCGACACATGATTATCTCACAGAAAGATGCCAAGGCTCCCCATGTCCTATCACTTTCCAGAATTGTGGTAATAACGCTGGAAAGTCCTCCTTTCCCAACGCATCGACCGCGGTCGACCCGAGATTCGAACCCGGAACCTCACGGTTGTGGTTAAAAATGCTAACTACGAGGCAGTGAAATATTATAAGTATAACATAACTGTTAATGATGTTATGGCCAATTTGTTGTCCAGTTCAAGTAATATTTATTGCTAAAGTCTCTGCATTTTATTTCTACATTTAAACTCCTTGCTAAATTAATAAATCATTACAGTTACAATCAAACGTTAAATGTAGGAAACACATCATGGTATGAAATGGCTGCTAGAAAAAGAAAAATCATAAGAGAAGTACTTACAGATCTTTGCAAGGAGCTAACTTGGTGTGATAAGACACAGGTTATGAAAATCAGTTGGAAAAGAAATCCGCGGAGAGAGGAAAGATCATTAAGATCCCGAGATTTCTTACAGTTTTGTTTTTTTGGCTCCACTTTCTTTTATTGCTGATTTGCTGTTAATGTCATAAATTTAATGCTTTTGTTTGTCTAAATCCCTTATCAATATCTAATTATATATCAAGTAAGTCGTGGTCTAAATGTAAGCATGTTCAACCACGGTTGTGAGGTCCTGGGTCCGACGAAAGTGTTGCAGCCATTTTTAATTTCTAATAATTGTCCAAATTTAGAAAGTTGGCTGTGATGTACCCCCGTGCTCGGGAAGCACATTAAGCCGTCGGTCCTGCGCCTGGTTTCACTCCGGTCGTGTCAGATTGCCGTCCCAACGTAATTGGAGAATAAGGGAATGGACATACTCTAGTGCACTATATTACACTGCCACTTGGATAGTCCCTATTGGTATGGCTTCCATGGCTGGAATTCCGCTAGGACGACATTATTATATTATATTAACGACAGGTTTCTTTTTACGCTTAAATAAATGATGTCCGTTCATCCTATCAATGAATTTATCTAACACTTCATACTTTTAAGAAAATGACATCTTGTTATTTTCCTGTTGCTGAAATGTCAATTTCATAATGGGTCCGTAGATTGAAGCGTAAGAGGGTCGGGGAGAGATTATTGAATAAAAAATGCCTTTTGGGTCGTCGTCACACTCATGCGTAAATGCTTCCTTTATATTAATAACGATTATGTGTTGGCGAATTTCGGCCATTGCGGTAATCTATAGATATTAGCACAAATGTGTGCGCAGACACACGTGCTCTCTCTGTTCCCTCATTCTCCCATTCCGGTGGGACGGCAACCCTACCCCTAGAGAATTAAGTCACGGGACCGACGGCTGCACGCGATTGTAACACCGCCAACTTCCTTACTTCGGATATTTAGGTCCGACCCGGGCCTCGCATCCAGGACCTCACAACTGTGGTAGAACATACTTACCAGTACACCACGAGGCAGACATCTGTATATTATTTTACTTCATAACATGCTATGCATCATCATCGAGAGCCCATGGCCCATACATGAGCAGCGACAGTCTTGAACACATACTAGGAGACTGTCGCCATATGTTGGATAATCTCTGCCCGCACTTAGTCGTGTCGTATTTTTGCATAAAAATAATCTCCTCAATTCAACAAGAGAAGTCCATTGCGCATTAAAAATATCGTGATATATTTTTCATATAGAGAATAAACTACATTTCATTTAAAAATAAATATTCTACGAAGTGTTCGAAATTTTAATAAAAATTGAAACACTATTAAGTACGTAAACATATTTATTTCTAGATCCAATACATTTAAAATTAGTAATTAATTACTTAATACTTGATCTCCCCCTTGTCCGATTATCTATCTTGTCCATCAATCTTAAAACTATAAATAAATTTCAGTTAACATTATAATTTTATGTATTACTAGAAGTCATGGAATGTCTCCTTTTTCTAGTATTTAAAACAAAATCTCCAAAAACTGTATCGATTTTCTCAAAGTATACAAAACGTATTTTCGTGCGGTTTACACGTAGTGTACGATGATTTGGCCCCTTACATTCACAGACGCTGCGGGGCGATTCGATATTAATTCAATATTTTAGATTCTTTATGTAAATATTATATAAGTGTTCTTCTCTTGCCCCATTGTGCTCTGCATTATGCTACTAATACATTACTTCTCCAAAACTACAATAAACTTTAATTAACATTACTACACAATTCTATACATAGGCAAATGTAATCGTTTCTGAACTCAATACAAAAACAGTGCCTTAGTCATCATTTCAATGTTGTAGAAATTAGTAAAATTACTCAATATTATGTTTCCCCATTGCTTGATTGTCCTGTCCAACATTAATTTAATATTTCTTAATATTCTATGGAAATACTTGTTACAGGTAGTGCTGCATTGCTGGCAAATTGGGCCAGCACAATCGGGAAGGTTAATCTAACTCATGTAACACCACATTATTCCTAACACCGAACACACAAGATACATTTATGATACATCTCAGCCGCTCAGATCACGCGCCAACAAGTTATGTATCATATGGTACAGGGACATGATAAAACAAAAGTTAACCGGGAATGTGGGTCAAGTGTCTCTGGAACGATATTTGAAGTTATCGCAAGTATTAGCGAAACCAAATTTTATGATATGGCACATCCATTAGACAGAATTGCTTGGTTGAGTTTCCAACGGAAAAGTAATTTGTACTTCACTGTTCCTTTGTTTGTTCTTTCCATTCCTCTTTTTATTTGTTGCGAAACGTACGTTTAATAAGAACACATTATATTGTAGGTAAATAATATAAAATAGTACCTACATTGAAATGAATGCATTTCCTTCTTCATTGTTCTTTCTTCTCGTTATATCCAAACCTTCACAAACAGACAAAATAGATTTTTGTAAGGACCGATATATATTAT
>JAFELO010010712.1:168853-190685 GCA_017140195.1 Eumaeus atala | reverse complement strand
AGCTTAGCTGTTGTTTACATGCGCCACTTCCCGTTGCTCTTAGGTCCCGTCTTTTTTATAAGAGGGATACCGAGAGTCATTCCTCCTTCTGATCTTTATGCCCCCTCTTCTTATAAAAGCGAGATCCCCCTCGATTTAATTGGCTTCGCCTTGCTTCACCCCAAGCTACTCACCCCAAGAAAGAAAAGATATATATATAGAGAGCTAAGGAAAGATATATATAGCACCTCTACTTCTCCCCGTCGGGTGACCCCGACCCTCCCCCTGCATGATCCCGAACCCGAGCCCATCCCCCTTCCCGAAACCTATCCCCCTGACATGTCTACTCCTCAGAAGGCATGTAGACACAGAAAACAATACAGAAACAAAACAAGAATGACACTCAAATCCCGAAGCGGTTAGTAACAGCTTCGAGAATTACAGTAAAACCCCACCACACAAGTTCGACAAAGACTAAAACCAACAAAATGACACGTCACACCAAAAACAAAACAAGAGAACCAGGACGACAACACGAGCAAGTCGCCCACACACGCCTGTCCCGGGACAGAACGGTCAATACCAGGACAAGGTTAATATAGACGACTTACTGATTTTCCCGATACGAAATAAGACAGCAAAAATATAAATATTTCGGCAGCCCGAAGTCGTACTAGAAAAATTTCGACATCGAAAAATGCACCTCCTAAAGACCTAGCGATCGACATAGACACCATGATCCCAATATCTAGCATACGATTTATACTGAAAAAAGAGAGCCACACTTTTCCTTACCTGACCTTACACTGTGGAAGCGTAGAGAAAGCCAATACAGCTTCAATGAATTGCTATGTGTCCTCGTTGGTGCCGTGACCAGGTTTGGGATCGAAGGACGGACCCCCCCCCTACCTGCATCTCTATCACAGACGGGAGAAATGCATCTCAATATAAGACTGTTTGAAATAGCTAAGTCGACGCTTAGCTGACTTCGGGGACAGCTCGCGTTAGGTAGCTAAGCCCGGCACTGACATGAGCGTTTGGCTCACAGAGAGACTTATGATAGTTTTATTCAGTGACATGAAGTGCCCAGTTTTAAAACATTGTTAAACGTCGTGCTCAGTAGCAACATTTCTCGTATATTATCATAGCATAGCAAAATTAAGCAGTAACATTACCAAAGTTCCGCTGGTAACTCCATTCCGGAGATCGCAACTCTAACTTCAGAACAGGATATTTGTAGGTACGGAGCGCGTTCGACGGAACGAAGTTCGACTACTTGCACGGGAGCGGTGCCTCGGTACCAGCCTTTATCTTTAATATCTTCCACTTTTATTACGGTACGTACAGTCAAACTCTTTCCACCGTCATCCATAAACATCCGCACCGATCGTGATAACCTAACAAAATTTGCACGCCGGTATTATATGAGCAAGAGTGTCTCTGGAGTTGACACTTAACGACACATCGTCAGTTCCCTAGTGGAGAAGGTAGCCCGGTCTCATTAAAAGTTTGTTAGTGCGTAAGTTCTTTATGTAATTTATTTTTTCTTTTCCATTTCACAATTCTCTGTACTTGCAGCTATACCAAAACGTAGGTAAATAGGATAAAAATTAAGATTAACAAATAATAATTATAATAATTTGGTACAATAATATAAAGAAGTTCCAACAATACGGTGAAAGTGATTGGAGCAATAACAATCTAGTACATGAATGTGTAGTATGGACAATAATTTACTAACTACCTGCACAAGTGATAACTTACACTATAGTACTGCCTAGGCAAATCAAAAAGGAATTTAAAAATGATTTTGTATTTTCGGACATTTTCGCTATAAACATCCAAAAAAGTCCACCTTAAGATGATAAGCCAAAAGCGGTCGTGAATGGAAATATAAATAATTTTGGGGAAAGTAGAAAAATAAAGTTTATTTATTTATTCAAGTGTTGACATGAATTTCCATCAAGAAATGACTATGCATTCAATCAACTATATCCAAATATAACATAGCTTACCCATAAAACGGATCAGGTGTACATCTCATCACCATCAGTGAAGGTGGCACGTGATTGCGATTCTTCAGCAGCGACACCGTTCACTTCACACTTGCGCTGAAAGGGTTAATCAGATCTTCAGGTTCTACTTAAGATTAGGAACACATTAAAAAAACAGCAGCATTTATATACGGCGGCGCTAAATGAATATAATTACTTCCTACTCCTTCTGTTTTCTTCTGTTGAAATTAGTCGCGGGTCCCGTGACAGTTATGGCTTTTTCCCTCGGGCTCCCCTGCGATCATATGAGTGGGTTCATAGTGGATGCCGCTGTAGATACTAACGACACAAGAATAGTAGTGGTGGTAATGAATGGTGGGTCAATGCCAGTGGGTGTAATCGGAGACCGGGTCAACTCGCCAAATAGAGGATTCTGCAGCAGGAAACAAAAAACGATTTCAGATAATGATGATGATGAAATATGTAACATCCCTTATAATCAATTTTATACAAAACAAATTTCCGATTGAATTTTTTATTGAATATAGAATTCAATCCCATTTTATTTTAACTTGTGAATTGTAACGTTGTGTTTCACTTCAGAATTGTACGTCCTTAAGAAGTTATTCCATTCACGTGGGGTAGCTGATACAAGTGTGATGTAATCAAACAATTCAGTATCGTGTTCACTCATATATTCACACAAATGCACTTTTTATAATTTCTTAAAATATACTAGTTCAAATGATTTCTTGAATAACTTTTCAGTTTTGTTGATTCATCATCAAGTCATTCTTTTTAATTCTCAGATGAGCTGCTACTATTAAATGACAGATGATTATCATTGTTTCCATCGCAAGGATTGATGTTAATCCATGAACGTATTCGGTTAATTGCTACCACACTTTCAAATTTATTCTTGCGCCGACTGAAGCCGGGTATTTCAGCTATTTTGTATAGATTTTGCCTAAAGCTGCTTTTTCTATTTTATACGAGACTACGAAATTGGAGAGAAGTTTAGTGCTGTTGCCTTTGCTATTGGAATTCGTTCTGGCTATTTTAATTAAGTCACCTTCCTTGTAAATTGGGGCGGGAATTCTATTCATGTCATAGTTTTGCTTCTGTTTAAGTTGACTAAATTCTATATTGGCAGTTACTTCTTCCCTTATTTTAGTAAGATTGTAATTAAATTTGAAGTAACTTGACACGGAGTTTATATCTAATATATTACTTAGGCTATCGCGCAATCTGGTTCTAAATAACACTTCTGTAGCTGATTTTTGAGTAGTGGAATTAATCGTTTTATTAATTCCCCACTGAAATTTTCCTAGGCACATGTCCCAGTTCCGTTCGTTGTCATCGCCCAACCATTTTGCAATTGAATTTAGAATGGTCTGATTATAACTTTCAACTTGGTCATTGGCTCTGGGATATGCGACTGAATTTAATATACGTTTATTACCGTGAGATTCACAAAAACATTCAAAAGTCGACGAAGTAAACGAGGTGCCTCGGTCCGAAATTATTCGAGATGGTACCCCAAAACCATAAAAATATTAACTAAAACTTTTACAGTAGTTTTAGTCTTTGTATCTCTAACAGCCCTAACGAATAAAAACTTAGTGAACCCATCATCTATAGTGAGAATATATGCACTACCATTTTTACTTTTGACAAACGGTCCCAAGTGGTCGATGTGGATAGTATGGAATTGGAATCTTTATCTTCTCAATTGGATACAATTGGCCACTTTTATGCTATATATTTATGCTATGCATTCGACCAAAATTGGTGACTGATTATCATCCTATCTTAGTGTTACCATTTCTATCGAAAGTCTTAGAACGTCTAGTACACCATCATCTCACAAATTATGTAAATACATATTACTGAGGATATTCGCTATGCCATGGACAATAAACAGCTTACTGTACTTACACTTTTAGATTTTAGTAATGCTTTTAATTCAATTGGTCATGATATCCTTATTAGTATATTGCAGTCATTAAACTTCTCTTCTTCTGTGATACAGTGGCTTCGTTACTAGCTCGTGGGACACCGACAGAGAGTAATATCAGAGAACTTTTCAGGCTGGTCCCTGGTTGCCGCAGGTGTTCCACAGGGTGGTGTCTTCTCTCCTCTTCTTTTTATTCTATTTCTTCCTCCTTTCATCTGTACGCCGTTGAACTGCAAATTTATTCACGGTCAACTTTTGACGCTTTGCCCTTGGCTATTGACGCCATAAACAAAGATTTGGCTGTAATAGCTCAGTGGAGTAAATGGCATGGTCTAGTGACAAATCCTGTTAAAACTCAAATAATTATTATTGGTAGTAACGGCATCATTTCCAGGATTCACATCATTAAGGAAGTTATTAGGAGGGTTTCCGCGTCGTGGCATTCTTTAAGACGTCTATGTAACTTACTTCCTATCTGTACTAAGAAAACAATTTTTGAAGCGTAACTAATCTCTTTATTTGTTTAGGCAGACACCTCGTTCGTAAACTTGACCAAGGAACAACTTAACAAGCTAGAGCGCCTTCAGAATTTGGCCATTAGATTTATCTTCGGCGTACGCAAGTATGAGCATATAACTGAAAACCGTTTGAAATTCGATTGGTTACCGGTTCGTACTCGCCGTAATGTCATACTATTGTACTCCATTTTATTTGACCCTACAACGCCTGTATACTTAAAAGAAAAATTTATACTTCATACGTCCGATTGTAGAGAGATAATATCAATTGGCAACCTCCTTATCACTTGGTGGTTATCACTGTTATTAACGACCTCTCTCCTTGCGTACAGACAATCCTTCAATATTAATTATTGGTTATCACTGTTATTAACGACCTCTCTCCTTGCGCACAGACAATCCTTCAATATTAATTATTGGTTATCACTGTTATTAACGACCTCTCTCCTTGCGTACAGACAATCCTTCAATATTAATTATTGGTTATCACTGTTATTAACGACCTCTCTCCTTGCGTACATACAATCCTTCAATATTAATTATTGGTTATCACTGTTATTAACGACCTCTCTCCGTAGTTTGCTGCAGGGTTTACTTTACGTTAAGTTGACTGCAACAGCCACCACAAAAGACAGCCAACTACGTGTGGCCTAATAATTACAATAGTGTGCACAGATGTGTGCGCAGATATAAGCGCAATATAGACCCTGCTTCACATGGGATGGTACTCCGACACGACCGGAGAGAAAACAGGCGCAGTACTTATCGTGTAACGTGCTGTCGTGTAACAGGAGTATGATACCGCCGACGTCCTGACATTGGAGTGTACCCCACAATCTGCGGCTTAGCGCGCTAGACCTCGAAGCCGTTCGTTGGTAACAGTAAGCTAAATAATAGAGTATAATATATATATATATATATATATATATATATATATGTATATATAATTTAATATTGTCGCACCATTACAATGGTTATATCAAATTATATAAAGCAATACTGTATTGTTCTATTTTCACGTTCAAATGGCGCCGCGTTAAAGTATACGATAGGAAAAACATACAAATTGCTGATGAAATAGAGACTATAATTGAGATGTTTTTTCCTGTCCTATATTGGCAACTGTTTATATAACTTTGTATTCTCGACATACGAGTGTCGTAAGTTTTACTGACTCACATCATTGTCTTACAAAAGTACAAGACATACGATTTCATACTGAAGTGTCATACTAAAGCATCCGTGATTATACATAAATATATCCTTCGGCAATGTCAACCTAATCTGTATGATTTTCAGTCATTCATACAATGCAGACTCTACTTCTACATGTGAAAGATATTTCGAGAAACATCGAACAACAACTAGAATATGCGATAACATTTTTAAAGATAAAGCAACAATTAATTGCTTTTTAAGATAATTAAAGGTAACTGTTTAAATTACCTTTAATAACTGTACGTTACAGTAAATGTCAACGGGCAGACAGGGTCCCGTTAGAATCCTTTGGTAACACAACGCTAAATGAGTATATAATGTCAACGGGCAGACAGGGTCCCGTTAGAATCCTTTGGTTACACAACGCTAAATGAGTATATAATTCATACGTCCTGTATAAATATTTATATATAGTATTTCGAATCCTCCGTAATTACATTTTCCACTGGAGGCTTTCACATCTGTACCACAAAGCGTTCGATTATTTAATTCTTAACTAGTTTTGAGGCCGCCCTACTAACACAGCAAACTAAAGCTTTAAAGATTTATCAAATCTTTTAATTGAGAAGTCGACAAATACTTTAAATACTTTAGGTTAAATTCTATACAAAATCCGTATTCTTTTCTATTGTCTAGGGGCCATACAAGCAAACAGAGCAATTTTACAGCAACTAACGCCTATGAGCATCCGCATAAATGCTACACCAATGCGTTTTGCCCTTCTTCCCTCGTCTCCCAATGGGCCGCACAGACTACACACAAACTGCGTTACATCCGGCACCGAGGAGTGAAATATTCAATCGAAGGAAAAAGGCTTACTTAAAGGTTTCATAGGTTTGTAGATATTCCATATTCAACTAAGTACTACACAGCTGCTTCGTGTTAAGCCGCCTTAAAGTAATGACTATGCTTATATGAGCCGGTGGGCCATACGGACAGATGGAGTAAAGGGTAACTTCTGTAAATTCGGATGTTAATGACCATCAGTAAAGTCTTTAGGTAGCGTCGACTGCCCGTTTATAGACAAAATTGTAGGTTGTAAAGTATAAATAAACTCTATCCGGAACATGTTACACTGAGATTCGCTATTTATTTCTCACAAGAGGTAGTGCCATGCTACATAAGACGATGTAGTGCCACGCATCGTACATGACACTACATCCTCCTCCTACACAACAGAATTAGGCCGGCACGACCGGGGAGGTACCTTGCACTCACAAAGGTACGCCGTAAAGTGACATCTTCAGTGTCGCGTTTCGTGCGGTTTGTGATTAACCGATGGCTCATTGAGGGTGGGTGGGAGAAGGGCAACGCATCGGTATAGCAATTATGTTAATGTTCATGGGCGTCGGAAATCATAAAAAGTCTTCGATTGCTCGTTTGCCCCGATATTCTATAAAAAAACCTGCGGAAAAATGAAAATCTTGATTTTTTTTTTATAATAAATACTCCCTATTAGTATGTCTGTTTGTTATGATTTCATATATTTTCTTAAATATAGATCACTAGGGTTAAATTAAATATTATTGGCATTGGGAATAGGCTCACTGAAGTGGCAATGGACGGGTCACACACTCACAGAAGAACAGATGGCAGATGGTTCTGGAGTGGAGGCCGCGTTTAGGAACGCGAAGTGTTGGTCGAACGTTCACCAAGTGGGAAGACGAATACGATCTTCGTGCAGGGGCCGGTCTGGGTTGGATGCGATTAGCAGGAGATCGATCGTCTTGGCGCTCATTTAGAGAGGCCCATGTCCAGCAGTGGACCGAAAAGGGCTGATAATGATAATGATGATGATGATGATGGTGATGATGATGATGATGATGATGATGATGATGATGACGATGATTATGATGATTATGATGACGATGATGGTGGTGATGATGATGATGATGACGATGATGGTGATGGTGCTGATGGTGATGATGATGATGATGATGATGACGATGATTATGATGATTATGATGACGATGATGATGATGATGATGATGCTGATGCTGATAATGATGATGACGATGATGTGATGATGCTGATGATGATGGTGATGATGATGATGATGACGATGATTATGATGATTATGATGATGATGATGGTGATGATGATGATGATGGTGGTGGTGATGATGACGATGATTATGATGATGATGATGGTGATGATGATGATGATGATGCTGATGATGATGACGATGATGATGATGATGATGATGCTGATGATGATGATGATGACGATGATTATGATGATTATGATGATGGTGATGATGAATTGTATTGGACCAGTTCTTCAAAGTCGAGTACCTATTGTCCATATCTCTGCGTTTTGGGGTTACAAAGGGGTTATTCCGATCAATGCCGGGGCGACGTTTGCATGTGTGTGTGGGTGCGGTAAGTTTTCACAATATCAAGGTTCGTGTATTGAGCTGTCCCACTCCCCCTATCCCCCAACATAGGAAACCATTATTAAGTGAAGAGAGGTACCTAGTTCCCTGAACGTGTCGGCTAGCCTTGCATACAATAAAGCCTGAGTATTTTCTGTGAGTCTGAGAATCCATAGTAGTATAATAAAGCTGAAGAGTATTTTTGATTGTTTGTTTGATCGAGCTAATCTTTGGAACACGTCAGATTTAGAGCAATCTATTTGAGTATGATAGCTACCTCGATGAATAAGCTTATATGCCGCTAAGGCTGATATGACTGGAGTTGCGCTGGAAGACAGAAGAAGGGAAACAGTAGAGCGCTGCTAACACTATAATAAAACAAATAGCACAATATATTATCTCCTTTATAAGCTTATAAAAGCGGCGGTAAAAGCGTTCGCTCGTCGGTGTGGTCCGAGTGTTCGTAGGCAGCGAAACGCGAGGTTTCTCTTGTGGGCTGCGCGCGCGCAGCCACTGCGACCGCAACCCTTGCCTCGAAGTCAGTCGCGCGCACTTGTACCACACCACCAGCCACACAGTCGCTTACCCATCTGTAAATATCAATTGTATTTATCAGACTATGCGCGTCCAAAAATTACAGACATTGTATCGTGGGTCTCTAAAGGCATAATATTGATTCGGATAATTTTCAAAAGATAAAGTTAGCTCTGTGGTGTCGATGTTGTTTTTTGCCTCATTGGTACATTGATGGGTTAAGACGAAGCTGATCACATTGTAGATGCAGTAGTTACGGTACCAATAGAGTTTTCTTTCATGTTTAATTTATTTCATGCAAAATTTAGCTACTTTACTATGTAATAGGCAGGTACTTAAAGTATTATGTGCTGTTACATACTTTATACCTCTAATATTGATATTTAATTCAATAAAATCAAATGTTTTTAAGATTTTTTTTGGGTGCATGTACCTTGCAGTATATTGCAAATAAACACATTCACTATGACCTGGTCCAAGAGACAACTTCTTGGGCCACAATTCGAAGTTCTCATCTCCAAACCATTGCATTGTTACGTTAATTGTTTCTGAAGCTGCAAAAATATTAAAAGTTATTTTTATATTTCATCATTATCAAGTTTAGGCCAGCCGATTCTGGGTTCAAAATTATCCAAGTTAAACAATTCAAATCCGATTCAAATCCAATCCTCTGTTATTTGCACCCAGCCCTTATGTCATATATTTTTTTTTTATATTGAGCTGAGAAAAAATTACTAGTGAATGGTCATTAGTGAAAGACCCCACTGTTTTTACTGTGTCAGGTGACGCCAATCATCGCAAACATTAACATTTCTCTTACTGTGTTACGCACATGAACTCGTCGACCTAAAGTCAAGCTGTAGATAGGCTTTAGACATAAACATTGTATCAAAATACGATGAGTTTCATACAATTAGATTGCACTTACGACTTGTATGTTTTACTGTAAAGTAAGTTTTCTTAGCGAAGCCATCGCTGACGGGTCCGAAATCAATGTCATTTGGTCGAACAATCAGAATTGGTAGATCGATCTCCAGTATCAACGGTAATGTCTGTTAAAATGTTTATTTCAAAAGAATTTTGTTGTATATAATAATTAATATTTTATTCCGCTCTTTTAACAAATTAATCTTATGTATGTGTAGATAACGAAATGCCGCGCACTGATTAGTCACAAAATCTCAGAAGCTATTGCTCCTACAAATTTAAATTTGGCAGGTAGGTTCCTTTTAGGAACCACAGTAACTCCAGGAACCAATTTTACGTACTATACCCCCGAAGAGTGGAGCATGGGGCTGCTATTATTTAGTAAAGAAAATATTACTTTTTTAAACAAAGAACTGAAAAACAAAATATTTAGTATCTTTTTTTTGTTGACGCGGGGAAACGCAACCGCGAATGCCATCTGTGAGGCCCCGGAACAACAATCATCAGGGCACCTCGACGGTTAGTCAGTCCACTAAGGGACCAACTCCACCTCCACAGATGTGGTTGTCCAGTACTATAGGAGAACCCCACCGACTTTGGGACAGTGCAATATGGTGAGGTTACCATCCTCGCCCACTTGCCTCATGCGCAAAAGCGCCACCTCCTGTTGCTCTTAGGCACACTCTTCTTATAAGAGGGACTCCTCCTCCTGATCTTTAAGTCCCCTCTTCCTACAAAAGGGGTGCAAAGATCCCCCTCGGTTCAATTGGATTCGCCTGGGTTCACACTAGGCTTAGTAACCTAACGCTACGACAAGGCTTGAACCATGGTGTGGTTGTATTCACTATCCTACATATTGTAGCTACAGCACACTTGGCTCCGGAGGCACACATAACCTACAGTAACAGGCACACATGGCTTGTTAGTGATTATCAAGTAAACTTGAAACTAAGGCTTGAACCATGGTGGGGAACTATTTAGTACCTAATACCTTAATTTAATTGAACCTTTGAATTTTGAAAACCAATTTTACCATAGACCAAGCAATCCTAACATATTGTGTATGCCGAGTGCACCTTGACATCATAGACCAATTGTCGCTTAGTAGGCATTGCAAACTTAAGTCTGTCTGCGGCAATTGTATATTATTTCGGATCTGAACATATGCTGTGAAAGCGAAGAGAGACACTATGCAGCTTCATCGAGTTGCTATGATTGCTCACCGGCCGACGAGATTATATTTGGGAACGGAGGAAGGACCGACCCGCTTCTCTCCCGCAGATGGGTGAAATGCATCCTGATGTGAGTGCTTGAAAAGTTTTAATTAATTATTATTATTATGCCCAGAGGGACCGAAACTTCCCTCCTCCCCAAACTCTGACGTCGGGGGTAGCTCGCAAGCAGTATTTAAAATGGCCTCGGCGCTGACATGAGCACTTGGATCATGGAGGCGATCGTGACCGTACTACGGCAGTCTGCACTAACCCTTATTCTATTCGATTAGCTGCCAGGAGACATGGAAAAGTGGCTAGTTTATATTATACATGTATTATGTCTATTTCCGCAATAAAAATCTTAAACGTGTAACAATTGTTAAATTTATGAAGCTATTAGTTATATTTCCGTTGTGTCGTACCTGTAACACAAGTCCTTACTGTAACGTGGTGTGACAGTCCAAAGATATCATTATGAAATGACTAACATTTATTACAAAAACACAACAATTACCAGTAAAATGGTGTTATCGGGTTTCATGAAATCCAAAGGCGTGGTTGAGACACGCCTAGGAGTATGTTCGTCATGTTCCGCCCACACTTCATTGGCATTTAAAGACACCTCAACACACAACTGTAACAGAAACACTGGAATGTAACTCTGGTAAAGGACGCTATAGATTCACTTTATTTATCTCAACATTTAATCGCCCAGAAATCGAAATTACAACATAATTATATTAAAACGTGAACCAAAATCTTTGGACCCGTCATACGAAAAATGCACGGCAAATCTTTACACACTTATTGTTTTGGTGTAGGAGAAGTGCTATTTTTGTGTAAAGGGCATTAAATTTTATTATTTACTGACCAACAGGGTATGATTTCGAAAACGTTTTAGTCTTAGGTAGCTCACTTGTCGAGGAAGGCGTCATACTTTTAGAATGTAGAAACTTCGTTTTGCAGGATAAGAACGACGTTGGATCACACAGAGTAAATAAGTATGTGTCGAAAGTTTATGAGACGTTGCATTGCAGCCAAGTTAGGCTGACCATATTGGGGATATACCAATACCTGTCTTGGTACCGCTGCAAAGTCATAGCTATACTGTATTTCGTGTAGTTTGTGAGTTTCGGGGGGTCATTGAGGAGAAGTACAACGTGTCTTCAAAACATATGCTGTAGTCAACAGGAGGGTCCTATCACTCATATGTCTCTTCGTATTATAAAAGGACAGTTTACTGACGACACTATTTTAGATGTGTCGCCGAATGGAGTGAAAGAGTCGTCCTGTAACGCTCTCTCGCTCGCAGGATTCGCGTATTCTGACCCAGAATGTTACTATGACGACATACTTTTTCAAATGATTATCGGCAACTCAGTACAGCGGAAGGGGTACACAGGCATGTATAATATGCGTACGTTGTATTATATTATGTCTTCACTACTTACCTCCACACAAGTGTTTGCAGGTAAATTCAGATCCAGCGCTCCATCGTGAAGTTTTCTGCGAGGCAAGTAGCGTCCAGAGCAAACGAGTAGGTCTTCCTTCATTCGCCAGGGCTCTGACGTCACCAGTTTAGCAGCTAGTGGACCATTACCAGTATTCTTGACTTGAAATCTTTTACGAACTCTGGTAACATCATAAACCATTGGTGAACTTAAGCATTTACTTACTTTACTTAGATTTTTTCTGACCTGATCGTATATTGTGGAAGCATAGAGAAGCCCAATAAAGCTTCATCGACATGCTATAGTCCTCGTTGAGGAAAGACTAGGCTTGGGACCGAAAGAAAGATCGATCCCCCCCCCCCATCGATATGAGAAAGATAAATGCATCTCGATATAAGAGTGTCTAAAATAGCTAACTTGATACTTATCTGACGTCGGGAGCAGCTCGCGCTCGGTAGGTAAAATGGCCTTGGCACTGACATGAACGTTTATCTCAGTAGCAAGATTTACTTAAAAGCATAGCAAGATTAAGCAGTAACATTACCTAAGTTCGTTATCCGCTGGTAACTCCAGTCCGGAGATCGCAACCCTAACTTCAGAACAGGATACTTGTAGGTGTGGAGCGCATTCGACGGAACGAATTACCACTACTTGCACGGGAGCGGGCCCTCGGTACCAGCCGTGTCTAAAATATCATCCATTTTTATCACGGGACGTGTAGTCAAATTTGATCTATTTTTTTTTTTGTTGTGTATACTTTGTGATAACTTGACAAAATTTTCACCCCGGTAATAATACCGGTTATACGCATATAAATGAGCAAATGGTCTATCTGGAGTTGACGCTTAACAACAAAACATCATCGTGCCAGTTCTCTAGTGGAGTAGGTAGCGAGGTACATGCCCGCTCTCATTAGGCCAATTCAGCTGCAATACAGCATGACACTACCTCATACTAAAAGTTTGTTAGTGTGTAGGTTCTTTATGTAATTTATTTATTTATTTCAATTTTACGATTCTCTGCATCTACGGCTGACAAAAATCATTGAACAAAAATTTTGATTAACAAATAATGATTATAATAATTTGGTACAATAATATAAAGAAGTATCAACAACATGTCATAAGACATTAATTTACTGTCTATCTGTACTATACAAGTGACAGCTTATACCACATTAGCACCTAGGCACGGTATCAAATTGTCTATTTATAGTATTAAAATAAAATGCTGAAGTTGAAATCGATTTAGCTTTTTTTGGGTTCATTCGTTATAAACATCCAACCATAACATGGATTACCCATAAAATGGATCAGGTGTACATCTCATCACCATCAGTGAGGGCGGCACGCGATGGCAAGGCTCCAGTAGCGATACCGTCCACTTAACACTTGCGCCGGCAGGGATAATCAGATCTTCAGGCTCTACCTATAATTAGGAAAACATTAACAAAAGACAATAGCAGCACTCATGTACGGCGGCGCTAAATGAGTTTCATGAATATAATTACTTGCTACTTCTTCTGTTTCCTTCTGGTAAAATTAGTCGCGGGTCCCAAGACAGTTTTAGCTTTCTCTCGCGGTTTCCCTGCAATCATATCATGGGGTTTGTTCATAGAGGATGCCGCTGCGGATTCTGACGACACAGGAATAGCAGTGGTGGGAATGAATAGTGGATCAAGGCCGTTAAAGAAATTGGTTTAATCAAAGCGTGGGTTGAACACGCCCCTGGAGGGTTCCGCAGCAGCAAACAAAGGAAGCGATTTTTTGATAATGATGATGATCATGAAATATGTTGCATATCTTGTAATCGTTTCTCTTCACCTGTTACAATAGCAACTGACGATAAATCTTTAGACCTAAACAAGTTTTCGCTCACATGAAAATATGGGTCATCTTGTAATCCACAATCGGGCGCCAGGAACAGCTCAATACTTGTAAAGACTTCTTCCAGGGAGACCATCGACGTGCTCTCATCGGACCGAATACGGGCTGGAAGTATAGTTTTATAATATTGAAAACGAGCAGCCACGTCATCTATATTTATACATATAATAAAACAGAAAAAAATGTGTTTATACATAAAATATTTTTCAAAAACAATAATATAGGGGTGTAATATAAATATATAAAAGGGTGATACGGATATTGTAGAAGAGAAAAAATTAGAAGAAAAAAATTAATATTTGTATGTTTATCTCACACGCTAATAATCGTAAACGTGGTATAGCTAATCAGCCTGGGTGATATTTGGTGTATAGTTTGTTTAGAAAACTGGAATATCTTATGTAGAAACTCCAAGTACTAGCTAACCTATAAGGAATACGAAATAGATGTATAAACAAAAATTGTTCATGAAGATACACAGATTCAATTGACATACAACAATTGAAGGTCTGGATCACCTGATGATATCTGATATAAAATCGTGGAGTGCCAACCATACTCCAGGATATATAGAATGGTAGAAGTATGTAAACCAAGTCTTCCCAGCTTATTTGGAATAAAATAATGTCCTCCTGACTGAATTTCTGCTACAGTGACCAAAAACACACATACAGTACAGTACACTGGTTGCTATTAACACTTATGGTACATAACTGTGTGCGCTAGTGAGAGGAGAGACTATTGCGATGAAAGAGCAATCCAACGAATTTTAGACTCATGAGTGCAACTCGGCAGAACAAATTTTGCAGTCATCCAATTTACAACTCAATATAAAATTGCAGCTCAATCAGTGACCGGGAAATGGATCAAATGCTAGATTTGATCCATTTCCCGGTCCATTCCGGATCCATTGCAAGGTTTCATTACATGCAAGTTCCAGTTCCAATGAATCCTCATTTCTCCATGATACAATACTTTTACGTAGCTACAAGATCTACACTTTATGGCAAAAAATTATCAGAGCTTCTTGACGACAATCGATGACCTTAGTCATTCGCATTATTATTGTCATGATGAGTTGCCCTCCTTCAACCCAGCCATCGATAGGCTGTATAGCTGTCACTTTACGGTGCTTGTTAACATAATGTGCGCGTGGGGCACTAGCTCCTGCTGATATATGAAAGTTTCAGATCAAACAATAACCGGAGCGTTCAAATTTAAATTGCAACATTCCATTAAGTACAGACAAATATCACGACAGGTCAAATTAAGTAAAAGCTCATGAAAACAATGTATTTTCTAAAAAGAATTAAACCAGGATGGGTTTTATTATCCTTAGTAAAATAGGATAAAAATATGAAAGAATAAAATAAAATGGTACTCACATCCTGAGTTCTCCACACAAGGGCACTTGTGAGATGGCTCCAATATTCTTACGTACACTCGAAACGGCAACACACGGTACGAAGGCTCTGTAGGATTTTGTATTTATTGATGTGTCAATATAAAAATGATATTTGAGACTGAAGTACTCTTATAACATTGTAGCTATAAAATAGAACAACAATCACGTACGTGGTAGATAATTTAATATTTTTTATTGACACACTCGTGGAAAATACACTAAACTACCTAAATTAATTTTTTAAGGAAAAAAGAAACGTTGTAGGTTTGGTAAGAGGTAAATAAAAGGTTATTTTTTTTTCACTTTACAGCGGAATCATGTAAACGAGAGGGACCTCTCCACTCGTGCCAGGGCAATTCCGCTGAAGCACAGCATGGCACTTACCTTACACTTATTATGTAGAAGATATTTTATTAGGACCGTCGGAGTAATATCCAATACATATGTCTTAAATTTACGCGAATGTTACTCATTACAATTAAACTACTTTTTTACGGATTTTATCGCGGCTTCCTTATTTAACTAGCCCGACGTTTCAGTAGCTTTACAGCAACCATGGTCACGGGTGGGTTGAGATGACATTTTAATGTCACAAATTATTATAAGTACCCGAAGAATTATAATTGTTTAGTCGATCCGATTGATGCGAAGTATACTAATTATATCTTGAGGTCTTGAGGTATTATGTTCAGTTCCAAATTTCATTATGTTTATCGCTAGGTCCCAAGCAGAGGGTAAAACTCAGCCATCCTCTCTATTGAAATTTGGATGTTTTCTAATTTCAATAGCCTCACAGATCATCCTTGGAAGTAATCGCGTTTCCCAAGTGACGATTAGCGCTTTATAAAATGTAATTTAATATCAGGGCCGACTTTAACATGCCCACAGACCGCAGATTTTGTAACCCGTCGTGTTCGTTGTGACGTGGTTTCTTTCCTCTACTTGGATATCGCTGGGTAGCGATAAACCTGATAAACTTAATCGAGTCAAAAACTAACTATTACTGTACCCTTTGCGTTAATTGGAACAAATAAACAATTATAATTCTTCGGGGACTTTTAATATTTTGTTACATCACGACATCAATCATTCCAGTCCACACGTGGCCATGATTTCTGTAGAGCTTCTGAAACGTCAGCTAGTTAAATACTTAAATAAACCGCGATAAATTCCGTAAACATAATTTTAATGTATTGAAATTCTCAGACAATTACTCAGTAAGACAAATAGGCCAGTCTGTACAACACAACTCAAGGAGACCAGAGTCTACGGTCCTCTCCACTCTGTGAGAATGTGTTTAGTCTCCTGCTATGTTAACAATGACCTAGTTAAATGTATAATATTCTTACCGTGTTGTTTTACTACAAATGTACGAACATGGAGGTCGGCGTGGGAGGTATTCCTTGCGCTGACGTCGCCTTCAGGCACCATAGGAGATAGCCTGAATTATATTCATCAGTATATATTTATGTACTTACTCTTGTCAAAATGCCTGTTCGTACGTGCTGCGCCATATATTTCGAAAAAGTGGTATTTTTTCTAGTTATCGACCTAATTATTATTGTCTGTTGTTTATAAGGGTTATAGTGATCCTAGTAATAAATCAGTTTACGAAATCAATACGTCTTCGTAGCTAAAAGTTACTCGTCAATGCAAAATGAAAAATAAATTCCTTACCGAATTTATTTTTCTACCCGCAACATGGACACAAACTGTAAGTTATTAAGTTTATTTAGGGAAGGACACGTTATCTTGATACTATGTCATTATTGTAACAGTGTTAATTTTTTAATAATACTTTTAAATATTTTTCTTGTTTAATATGATATAAAATATGCACTCCTAGGATATCGAATTATTTTCCTAATAATTAACGCCATCTGTTAGCTGATATCCACAAAGCGTTACCAGCTTAAAAAGGAAACCGCTATTTGGGGGAAAAGGGAACAGTATTTCTAATTAGTGTATATTGATTATTACTTTTATTTACTTATTCATCTTTTAAAACTTGATAGCAGTAGGACAGTAGGGAGCAGGCGCTGATATGTTAGATGATGATAAGGACTGGCTTCGGCAGCTAGCTCTTGAGTTGGAAGTTGATCCCAGGACATCGCTTGCTCAGACTAATCCCCGCACGGATTCACCGGCCGCCACCATGGACTTAAGTACAGAAAGCGCGCGGCCTCATAAGAGAGCAACTACTTTGCTTGAGGAAGAGCAGGAACAGAGCAGGAGGTGTGAGGTGCGCCGCACATTGTACTCTGTACGCCGAAGTGGCAATTCTGGCATTTCGGACAGGGCCGCTACATCTGCAGCCGCCTGCAGATCCTAAATGAACTAAAGAGAAACTTCTTCCAAATTGCAAGATTGCCTATAGAGGGCGGACGTAACGGTGGGCGTACCACGGTCATGCTGGAGTGTTCATCAGCCCTTTGTGATAAATTGGTTGGCGTTGGTCGTGCCTATATTGGCTGAGACGAAGCTGATACATGCGACTACCTACGTACCACTTGCTGCAGCAAGTGCCAACAACATGGACACGCAGATAAATAATGTGGGGCAACCGAAATGGTATGTGATAAATGCGAAGATACGAATGTCAGTCACAAAGTGAGTGAGCAGTGCGCATTCACCACTCCGGTTTTGTGAATGTCATCAATACTCGAGGCGGAGGCGAGGCACAGAGTATAGGAACACCCAAAGGGAGGGCTTCGTATTGAGCAGAGGTCTATTCATTCACTATAAGCAAGGCCAGCCTCCAACGTTCAACGCACCAAATGGTTATACTAATATGAATTTGACACTCACGATAAGAGGAGTACCGATATCAGAATGACGCGCACACGAAGGAGTTAGCTCAAGTGATCATCAGCTAATTACATATCATGTGTGTAGCAGGGTATCAAGAACGTTGTCGACAGAAGTACCACCCTTTAGTCCACTCACCACTTTACTCCACTCGAGGAAATCAGAAAATGAACTTGCTAAGTAGTTCAGTGAAATCTTTACGCAAACTACCCAAATACACCTTAGATATTGCAAGGATGGGGAGTTCTGGTGCCACAAATAGTTGCGTCTGAATCTGGACCGTCTGCGCCAGTAAAGTCAAGGCCGCACAACGATGTTGGCAAAACACGAGAAGAGGAAATCCCAAAGGCGATATTTCACTGCAGGAAGCCCTACGTGTAGCCAGACAAGAGTACAAAGTGGCCATGAAGGACGCTGAAATCAAGCATTTTAGACATATCGCCGAGACCGGAAGTGAAAATCCTTGGGGTTTGGGATACCGAGCCGCAATTGGTAGATCTCGCCCTCCATAGAATGTCATTCACAGCGGGAAACTCTTAGCAGGCTACTCTGGCAACATCGAAACTGCTGTGAATCAGCTCCTGTACTCCCTATGCCCAGATGATAAAACAGAAACTAACAACAAGTTTCATTGACAAGTGCGAGTTGCGGCTGCATGCTCTACTTCCGGTCGGGATTCAGATGCTCCTTCCCGCTGTTCAGTCGACCACACTATTAGAAGCTTACCGAGTACATTTCCCGGAATAGACGGAATTACTCGATAGATTATCAGGAACACCTGGACGGCTTCTTCTGGAGAAATGATGCTGATGTACACAACGTGTATCGAAGAAGGTGTGCTTCCAGATATTTGGAAGGTAGGTTCATTGATAGTACTGCCAAAGGGCTAACATGTCCCGCAATAGGCTAACATTTTCCATAGCCAAGTTCCGGACTATGACAATTAAGGGTCGCTTTAAAAGTGGACCGTCCATTAGGGTGAATGGTATATGGATATCAATCGTGAGTGTATCTGTGACCACGGGTGCCTGGGGTACACATAGACGATGCTAGATCTTTGCGCTGCATGCTGTTTTGATGGGCGAGAAGGCCGCCTTTTCTTTTTCGGGAAGGTCTCACGTGTCTCTACCTCCTCGGAGGGTGTGAAGTACCGGGCACTTACGTTCCTGTACCACGGAACCTACGTTGCAATCCTGACATATGACCTAGGAGCGCAAGATTTTTCTTGAAAAGCGCTATCGCGGACGATGTCATCTCCACTTGGCAGTCACGCTGGGCTGCGCGTGCTGACGAGAGGGAGCTGCACTGCTTCTTTCCAGAAGTTAGAACGCGTCTGGCATATCAATGTAGAACCTGAGTACGTTATTTCGCAGATACTAACAGGGCACGGGTGCTTTAGAGGTCAACTGCACAGGATGACGTGTCACGCGAAGGGGATGGATTGGTAACGACGTCGCTGCATCGAGATAATCAGGACTGACAAGGCCGATGACAATTTCTGTCTATGTGGTGTCAGGCCCCAGAAAGGGGAGAGTGAAATAACGAGAGGGCACTTAAATAATGTGTAGGATGTCAAGAATTACACGTTGGTGAACAGAGCAGGTGAGCAGACCCCCGTGCATTTCCCATGATTCGCTCCGTATGACGAGAGGTGTGTAGTAGCGTGGGTGTAGGTGGGTAAATGTCCCTCTTATATATTTTATTAAACAAATTCCCCAAAAAATGACGTGTCTTTGTGTGATCGATTTTCTCAAAATATACTACACTGCGTGAAAATCCGTTCAATAGATTTTCATCACAAAATGCACCAAATCTATTATTACCACAAAACTGGTGGTCGTTCGTCAGCTGGCTTTAAACAAAACTGCAGTGGGGCCCCCAACACCTCCGCCCAAGCGTTGAGCACCACCGAACTCAAATTCTCAATCTGCAGAGCAAGTACAAACTGTTAGACAGATAGCCAGTAGAAGCGTGCTATGAGTGGTCGGTTTATAGGAAAACGAAAGGTGTTAACCCGTATTCACAAACAATTTTGGAGGACGCATAGCGCCGACTGCCGCGTAAGTATTGTCATGTGAATAGTTTTCCGGGGCCCTTTACAACATCGCGCACTGTGAGAACTCACGTTATTGTTTGGGAATAAAAGCATAAGGCATTTGCATCGGTTGGTGATTATATTAAGAACAATTGCGATCTTTTATAAGACTTAATGCTTATGACATTTTAGGACATCGCTGAGCTATACACACATGGTGTCCTCATCTCTTGGCCTTCGGGGCTGTGCTAGATATTGCATGTGTCAGCTATCATAGCTATCACCATAATACATACTATGTAAATATCTTGACAGATATGCAACAGGGGCACCATGTTTATAGTCGTCAGACAAAGATATTTTTCATTTTATACTGTTTAAAATTCAATTCAACAGCGAATATTGACCAAAGAAGGACAACGGTCGCAACGTCTTGCATTTAGGATGTCTATGTACATTACTAGTACTACGAAATATACGAGTGCTCGTTGCTTGCTGCAGGTACAACCCCGGTCAACGTTTTCGTTACAATTCAGCAAACTCTTTCAAAAAGTAAACTCTAAGTATATCAGAACAGTTTCTACCTGTAATAATAATTGCTCCTGATAAATGCCCCACGTGTCCGCGTACATCGACACCGTCACCACAACGCGCTGCTCCGCTCCCAGCTCCCCGCACCCGGGGCTGCACTGTAGCACCACACCTGGGTGCAACACGTCACCCGCCCACTTATCTGTACAGCCAAATTTTAAAAAGATCATAAAAAGATCCTGTTAAACCTACAAAAATTTCTAATATAATTAAGATCGAAAAATAGAACGCCCAATGGGAGAAAGGAAATAGAATATTCAGTGATTGAAACTGCCGGAGCGTACGCGGCGATTTATTTTATTACTGCTCTATTCAATTCAGTAAGTCGCAAGAGATCTACGTCGGGACACTAGAGACAGATTCGATGACTACACTGTTGGGATGATAACTTTGTTATAAGAAGCAGTGACATCAATGTAATAAAATAGTATGACCTGACTGACTGGTTCATCATCGTCGAGTCTTACAAAATTTCATGGTCCTAATTTTCATAGTTTACAAACTATGAAAATTAGGACCATGAAATTTAGTAAGTTGGGTAGACACAAACTATGGAAGGAATTTTATGGAAAGAAGTCCGTTATTTTTTTAGTTAAAGCAAAAAATATTATAACATTTGAGCTGCTGATTAAAAATGAGAAAATACGTATCTAACATTTTTTTTCGAAGTCTAATGTTAAGGTTTCTATTGCATATACCTTTACAGTTCTCAGGTCTAGCGAAGATTTTCTCTTGTAGTTGTAGAGAATGGAAACCCCACATTTTCCCCGTAGATCATTCTACCTGTAAGGGGTGTTGTAGGCCTAAAAAATTTCGTACAAGAGTTAGTCTGGAAGTCCCTCATTATTAAAGTTATAGTACCTTGAAACTTTGTCCTCCTGCAATTGATTACAAATAAACGAATACTTATATCAACATTATAATTAATTTTTTATATATAT
>JAFELO010010712.1:152754-168797 GCA_017140195.1 Eumaeus atala | reverse complement strand
CGAGGGAGCCCGCGTTGCGCTAATAGCATTGAGTAGAGCTTGTTTTTGACAGAAATACGGTGTGGTCGTAATATCACATAAACGACTTCACTCAAACGTTTCGTACACAAATTAACAAGGTTCAATAAAGAAAATTCGGGAAAATTGCGGTTTTACTCCCCCGCGTCTCGGAGAGCAAGTAAATTCGGGGTCAGGGAGTGCACTTGTGCCTACACACACATAGGACGAACTATACATATTAAATGTTTTAGTGATGCTATTCGCTGCATATGGTGGAAATCTTGGATATTGGTTGATTGCTAAATATGGTTGAATCTTTTGGTAAGAGATAGCGCCATGCTTAATTGCAGCTGAATTGGGCCGGCACAACATGGGAGGTGCTTCACTCACATAACTCAACCGTATAGTGACAAATATGATGCCGCGTTTTGTGAAGCTTGTGAGTATCCGGTGGCCCATTGGAGGGCAGGAGGAAAGTCAGAATCTATTCGAGCATCGGTCGAGGCGACAAGAAGGGTATACGACATATCTGCAGAACAATTACTTCTGGGTTGACCATCGATAAGGCGAAAGAACGATCTGGAACAGATGACAGTCGGGGTTAGATGAGTGTAATGAATGTCGGCCGCATTGGCTTTCAATGAAGAGACATGTCCAATGGACCCTTAAAACCTGACGAACCTAATGAGTACGTTGTAATTTAGCAACCGGTGCTCGACAAACCGGTAGAAATTTTGATAGTCCTCTACCGCAAAACTAATTCAGATCATTATGCTGTAGAAAATCAAACTCAGAGCAAAATACTACTGGAACGAATGATATAAGTAAATTTTTTATCATAAAATATACAATTTCATGAGAACGAGGTAAGCATCCACATAAAGAGGTTTTCCCTTTTGAATACGTTGGTAATATGGAAACGCAAACAGATATCTCAACGCCTCGACACAAATCATACCCTTAACATCCTATAACTTTTGTGGCTGCAATAGAAAGATAGCCAATAGTGACACGCCAACTTCAAAGGTTCTAAACCACATAAACTAATATTCTTACTTTGAAAAACGAGACGCATGACGGAAGTTAAAATGAATATTATTATTATTATTATTAGGAAGAGGTAGTGGCGTGCTGCATAGGAATAGAAGTGCCATGCATGGTGCATGACACTACATGCATACTCCTATGCAACGGAATTCAGCCGACACGACCGAGGAAGTACGTCTTGTTCACTTTATACCCGCGTAAAGTAAAAAGGTTTGTGAGTAACTGGTGACCCATTGGGGAGGGGGGCAACGCATTGGCGTAAAAAACATGTGAATGTCCATGGGCGTCGGTTTTACTTAAAAAAAGAAAGGGACTAACTGAAAATGTGAAAATTTTTAATCAGTTAAGTTTTTTGCACTTGTAAACAAACTTGCAAAACACTTTTGTCTGTTTGGCATAAAAACGTGTTTACCTTTTCGTTCTCAATATTGTATTATTGTTAACCAGGTTGCATTTAATAAATTTAAAAAAGACGATATTAAATTCCAATTTATTTATCTACAGCTGCCATTTTGGCTGAAACAAAGTATTTGCTTTCGGAAGACAGAGATTCAGCGGCGTTTATGTTTGTTAGTCAGTGAAGGTAAATTCAGCCTCAAGTTGAAGTGCAACATCAGAATGTTACTTTGTCCGTTTATGGAAATTATGAAGTAGCTAACTTAGCGAGCTTCTCCGAGTTGTAAATGTTTCTCGAGAATGTTATCTTTGATAGATAATATTTTCAGAGATTAACACTATTGATAAAAGTTGATTAGTTTAGCTGACTAATTATTTACACTAACACGTTTCACGAGAATGTTCTATTTGAGAGATAACACTTTTGGAGTCGTGGTATTAATAAAAGTCTATTAAGTCTAGCTGACCAATTATTTACTCTTACACATTAACAAAATAATTTATTTGGGGGATAATATTTTCGGAGAGTCATGCTATTGATGAAATCGATTAGTCTAGTGACAAATTATTTACTAGAACACGTTTCACAAAAATATTATATTTGCGAGATAATATTTTCAAAGAGTCGTGCTATTGATATAAGTCGATTAAATTTGCTGACTATTATTTACTCTTATATGTATCACCAGAATATTATATTTGAGAGACAATATTTTTAGAAAGTCGTACTATTGATAAAAGTCGATTAGTTTGGCTGACTAATCAATCATCTATTCTTACAAACGCGTGAAGCAATCACTCGGGCCAGCACGAGTGTAATGTTTCCTTGCGGTCACATATATATTTCTATATTTTTACAAGCTGAACGTTTGACATTCACCCACGTATCACCCTATTATTAGTTGTAGCGTCAAACTATATAGCCAAAACATTCCTCGATAAATGGACTAGTCAACACAAAAATATTTTTGTCACTCAGCATTATATTGTTAGTTGATTTAGTATGATAAATAAAGTTTTAGGCAGTCGGTTTTTTTCCTAATAGGTAAACTAATCTAACTATCAGGAGACATTAATACACCGCTGCGTGCGTAACACACCCAAGTTTGTAGTAATGTTGTTTAAAATAAAATTTATAATTTCAAACCCTGATTAATGTTCTATACATAACATAGGCTCCAGTGAAGCAATACCTATTCACTTTTGAAGATCTAATTTAAATAATTAGCCCATTATATATGTCTCGTCTCTCTGCCAGAACAAAACTCACTCTATCATCCCCACATGAAATAATTCACTCACTCTCTAGAACGTGACAAACTTATTCATTCGTACTAAACTGAAGCCAGGGATGGCACTCGAGGCAAATAATGCGTTCCCATCAATTTTTTTATAAGCAGGTGACTTGAATAGAATTTAATAGAGGACAAGTAGCTGTCATATTGCCATTTGTAAAGCGAAGAGCGTAGCGGGTCTTTAGGAAGTTTGCAGTACCTATTCCGTGCTGCAAAGAGTCGTTTTGGCTTTTTTCTTTACTAAAGAGTGGCACACGAAAAATAGTAGCCCATTGACGACTATTCATCCATATGAAAAATATTTTACATTTACTTTTCCATTATATCAGGGGACTCTAGAAGCGTATCGCCATATTTTACCGACAGCATCATCTTCTCTGGGGTCCATAAAACATTAGTACCTAATCAAAAGTATATCATATATTAATCGAATATTGATTTTACGGGCGTTTTACGTGCAAACAAAGTTCAGATATGATCAGTATATTCTATGGACACGTGATGAAGTGAATATTAGAATTATTTTTAATCGTGTTTTAATATCATACGACTGTACATACATTTATGTGTATATTGCAATGTGTGTTATTATAGTGCTATTAATAAATAAGATAACTAAGTTATCCGGCGACGGCCTGTTGTGGGTGTTTTAACAATTTTTATATTTTGTTAATCAAAATCAAATATAACTAATACTTTAACTTATTGACGTGACAACTTTTTACTAATTAATACCGCTACCTATCTCCATTAAAAATAATTACGTCTCTCTCTCTCTCTCTCTCTCTCTCTCTCTCTCTCTCTCTCTCTCTCTCTATTCGAACTCTTACGTTCCATCGGGCGATACTTTCATAGATGAACCGTTATCACATATAATTATATCGTCCGCAAACCGACACATAGACACATTAACAACCATAATTTTATTATTAAAATTGGTCCAGTAATTTCGAAAAAAAAGGCTGTCAAGAGCGCCCGCAGAAGCGATTTGTAGGTAGGAATCTGGTACACTTACTACACAGTCACGATAGACGTTGTTGTGCCATAAATTCAATGTGCTGACATTGTAAAATGTAGACATTAAAAAATATTAAGGGTGAGCCTTCCTTATTCCTCAAGGGTAAAAAAAGTTTAAATCCGTTACGGAAGAGTAAGGTAACTAACATTGTGATACGAGTTCTTTGTATAAAATATTTATTTTAAGGAATGAAATAAATCTTTCTTATATATATCAGATCCAAAAGCTTATAAATAGACTATTGAAAATGATCTACATGTGATAGATAACACTATAAACGTTTCGCTATCGCGTTTATTGTGGTTAGTGAGTAGCTGGTGGCCATTTGGAGAGACGCAATGAAAGAGGGCAACACGTTTGCATATGCTAATGTCTGAGAGTCTTTAAGACTTTCAACTGAGCAGAATGCGGCATAAATGTTAAGGGCGAGTACCTCTCACGTCTTTGTTTCGCCGACGATATCGTTGGAAATATTGTACAGCCTAAATGATACCTCCCGACGTATTGGCCTTTTGATGAACGTGGAAAATACAAAGGTCACGTTTAACGAATATGTTCACCCTAGACTGGTCAACATCGATGGTGCTATATCACTCTGCTCGAAGTCATAGACGAATACGTCTACTTCGGGCAACTATTGCAATTAGGTAGATATAACTTCGAGAAGCAAGCCGATAGAAGGATTCAATGGGGTTGGGTAACATTCCGGAAGCTTCGTCACATTCTGACGTCACATATACCGCAAAGATTGACTACAAAGTGTTCAATAAATGCATTCTCCCCGTGATGGCCTACGGGGCCGAAACATGGCCTCTTAATTTGGGACTGGTCCGCGTAGTTTGCGGTAGCTCAACGGGCTATTGGACGTGATATGTTGGGTGTTTCTCTGTCCCATAGAATGTATAAGAAAGTCATATAATACAGCGAACTAAAGTGTCCGATATCATGCGAAGATTAAGCTCACTGAAGCCACCCAGCCCATCGCTACTCCTACTGCGTGTGTACGCAGAAGAACAGATGACAGCTTGACAAATTAGGTTTTGCCGTGGAGGCCGCATTTGGGAAAACGAAGTGTTGGTCAACCGTTCACTAGGTGGGAAGACGATCTCCGTGCAGTAGCTGGTCCGGGATGGATGCGAGTAATAGAAGATCGGTCGTCTTGGTGTTCATGAAAGAGACCTATGTCCAGCAGTGGACCGGTAAAGGCTGTTAATGAATGTCTAATATTGATGGGTCACTCATTACACGCCAAATGGTTCCGACTGCTCGTTTGAACCACTGCGCTAAAAAAACATAGGCGAAGGACGTGTATAACGATACATGCGTCTGGTGAACTAAATTTTACCTTTAAAATACACTTACCATTATTCATGGTCCTGACGTGCCGCCTCGGCCACCGCAGCGGCGTGATGCTCCAGTGGGCGGTCAGTTTTGACACGTTATGAAGAACCATCACTTTGGATCTCACTGTATTCAATCCCTACATTAGCCTCGTAAGAATATCATATTCTACTCATTTATCTTATGCTGAGATTCTTTACAGGAGCGACTGTGATGCTGCATTACAGACGAATTAGGCCATAAAATATTAATAATGCTGTCATGTTTCGTAAGTTATCAATCAGTATTTTGTAACAGAGGTCATGGCTACTGGATGTCCGCCCGAAGTGAATCGATGTACAAAAGACATAGTTATCCTTTAAAGACATTTTTTAGGCCGCTGCACCTTAAAAACCGCAAGATTATAATTGTATCAGCCTAACCGTGTGCCATGGAAACCTATAGGACATAGTTTTTTTACCCCCCCCCCCCCTCCCACTGGGCCACCGCTACTCACAAACCGCACGATACGAGACACTAAGGATGTCACTTTCCAGCGGTATTGTGTGAGCGAGAGAACCTCCCTGGTCATAATATCTGCTTTCGCCAATGCCGGTGGAAATCGTTGGCCACTTGGCATTAGATGACCAGTTGCTTTTGCCTCTAGTATATAAAAATTAAGCTCACCGGTCCTCAGCGGCACACCGACGAACTGTAGCGAGCAGTCGTCATACTGCTCTACGTTGATGCACGGACACACGAAACGCTTCCGGAAAAGATGTTCCTCACCTAGGCATTGCAATAAACCTTACTATTCCTAATAATGGCTATTTGAAATATACCGTAATTTATGTAATTGGAGTTAATAAATTAGAGGAAATAGTATAAAATATACTTTATGTATTCATGAGACAATTATTAAGCTTTCACATTTTACAAAATTAGAACGTTAGTGTTCTATTTTGTTTCTTCTTAACGATTAATTTTTGTAACAGAACTTAGTTTTGTAACCTATACTCACTACTGCGAGGATTGCGCGTGTAGAGCTCAGAAAACAGCTGGTCCACTCTTACTGCGTCTTTGCAGATATCCCAAAAGTCCTCATCCTGTTGCATAACATGCACTTTATTGGTTGAAACATTGGCGTTGACATAAAATATTAGTTCGGCTGCTACATTATATGTTCAGTAAGAGGCAGTACCAAGGTACACTTCGGCAGAGCCGGACCTGCGCAACCGGCAGCCTTTCGATTGCACGATACCGCCTGAAAATAGCCCATTGGGGGTGGGAAAGGAGGGCAACCCATCGACATAGTAATTATGTGGATGTTCATGGGCGTCGGTAGTCGTAAAAAGGCTCCGATTGGTCGTTTCCCCCTATTCCGTAAAAAAAAAACTATGCTCTCGTGTATAATGCACTACGTAAGTTTCTGGTGTCTTATAGGAGGGAAGCAGTGAATGAGAGCAATACATCTGCATACATTGCAATACATTCGTTCTTTCTTTATAACAATAAAATTATCGAAAAATTTTACTTATTTCTTTACCAGCGATCCGCCCGGATTTACCCGTCAATGATAGGAGCCCAATTAAGTATGAACTAAACTCTTTCTTATGGATTCCACGCTCCATTCAAAGCAGAAAGACCGGATGCAAATCCGTTTAAATTTCGAGAAAATCAATCCTATCAGGCTGATTAATAACTGGCCGAAACGACGAATTTAAAAAAAAGATAGGCAAACAAAAATTATTCCATTATATTCTGTCATCTTTTCGAAAAATAACGCCAAGTTTTAATTTATTCGAACTGATAGAATTTGTGTGAGGGGGGGACCTAGAATTTTCTCTGCCGTAAATATTCTCAACAATGGAAAGAAACGAAATTAAAACTTCATCACCGCATGAATTTCGTTTCGAAAGAGAAAACAGCAAGCCAGATAAAAGTCAAGCAAGATAGTCTTTTAGGTAATACTACTCCTGTATTGAGTACAATTCATATCTGAGTAACAGATTGTAAACGTGGGAGACAGAACTGCGAAGTGCGCCGAAGAAATCAAAGATGGTTTTGTCGGCCGGCAAAGTGATGAACACTGTTTTTTGGGATGTTCGAGGCATTATTTTTGTGGATTATTTGCAAAGAGGAAAAATTGTAAATGAAGAGTATTATGAAAGCTTACTGCACAAGTTTCGTGAAGAAATACGAAAGAAACGAGCTCATTTAGCCAATAAGAAAGTTTTATTCCACCACGACAACGCTGAACACTCGTCATGGGTTGCAGTTGCCAAACTCTATAAATTTGAGTTCGAATTATTACCTCATTCCCCCTATTCCCCAGATCTGGTCCCGCGCGGCTTCCACTTATTCCCGAATCTCAAGAAATGGTTAGGTGGCCGACGATTTTCATCAAAAGATGGAGTCATTCTCGCCTTACGACAAGAATTTCGAGGGGGTAGAGTAAACATTTTATCCAACTGGTGTAACGCATTCGAGAAGCGCTGGACTAAATACAACGGTGTAGGAATTACGTTGAAATATAAAATTGTCCTAAATAGACTATTAAAGTTATTCTTTGACGTTTCCAATACTTATCAATCACCCCTCGTGTATCGAGATCAGATCGAGAACAGACTTTATATTGATATATACGAAGCTATATAAAATAAGTAATCTATTCCACGTATCATATACCTTGATATCATCCAGAGCTGGTAGCTCGATGTAAACTTCAACACCCTGGAAATAGAACATATTATTAAGTGCCCCGCGGCTTCACCCGCATACCTAACTTCAACAGTGCAAACTTTCTTACCCCTTTCAGCGCAGGGGGTTGTATTTCCAAAAATCATCTCTTAGTGGTCTCCGCATTCACTGCATGCCAAACTTCCGCTTCTTGCGTTCAATATTTTCGGTTATGCACTGTCTATCAGCAAGTCAATCATACGGTAACGGGACACATACCGAGTAATTTCCGTGTTACAGTGTTGGCAACCTTACTCCTACGAAACGGCTTTACAGATTTTTTACAAAACTTTGTATGCATATTCAGTAGGTTTGAGAATCGGCTATTGCCTATTTATCATAACCCCAAGTGATAAGAGTTGTTCAACCAACGTATAAAAAAAAACATTTTCGCTCATTGCCATTCATTATATATTATTGTATATCTGCATAATTGTTTGACACGACAGTATCAGCTCAGTTAAATTGTAACAGATAAGGAAGAAGAGGAAATCCAATTCTCGACATCTTTATTAATTAATAACTTGACAAACTTTGACAAAAACTTTTTCCACTGTTTCAATTAGAGGAATAGCAAAATATATTTTGTAATAAAATGTATTTCTTTTGTATTTTCCCTAAATAGAACTTCATTAAAGAGCTTCCAAGCTCTTTAATGCCATTCAGTTTTTTGTCGTATTATAAATTATTACTTGCGCATGATATTTCTTTTTTATGAGATAGGGGGAAAACGAGTAGGTGGGTAGTAACTACCGCCGCCCATAGACATCTACCTGCAAGACTAGGCATCGAACAGACAAGTTGCAGGCCTCTAAAGAATGGGTATGCTCGTTTTCTGAAGAGCTCTAAGTAGTATCGAATCGGAAATACCGGGGGAGGTAGCTGGTTCTACAGTACAGTTGGGAGGGGTAAGAAGTAGCGTTTAAACCACACTGTTGTATATTTACGGACATCAAGGTTATGAGAGTTCTGTCCCGATGTCCGAAGATGGAATTCTGCTGCTGGTGTTAAGCCGAACAATTCCTCGGAATAGAAAATACGGTAAAAGAGGCATAGCGAACCGACATATCTTCGTAACACCAAAGACTCGCGCTGTCCGGAAGTAGCTTGGTCGTCAACGATTAGATTCACTCTACCTTGAATGCGGTCAAATGAAACGAGCTGATATTGCGGGGCCAACGCCTAAAGGTGGGAACAGTACTCCACGTGCGGTCAGACCTGCGCCTTGTCCACTGATTTCCGCCACCGGACACGGCTGAAATCCTCTGGGTACTGTCTTTCACCTTTTAGATGTCCGTTTCGTTGATGGCAATATCGTAAAGCAGGGTATGTATGATACACAAATGTCCGTTCGTGTTTTCTTTGTTTTCAAAAGGTCCATCGAATTCAAGTTGCAGCCGATGGGCTGGATTGGAGTACTTCTTCGCTCTATTGAGCACGCCCAGCTTCTTTGAGGCTAATTTAGCTTTTGTTTCCAAATGACCATGGAATTTAACGTTAATCTACATGTCGACACCAAGTAATCCGATACTAGCAGAGGCCAATAGGAAAGCTATTAAATACGGGATAAGTTTAACTTATTGTAGGAAGTAGCGCCAACTGCATTGCAGTTCAATTGGGTCATCACAGCAAGGTGGTACTGTCACTCACTTGAAAAACGATCTGCGGGATCATTTCTTATAATGAGGGTCCCACAAGGATCTATTTTAGGACCATTCGTGTTCCTTGTATATATCCAATGACTTACCTTACCTTGCTAATGATAAGCATAGGACAATATTGTTTGCAGATGGGACATTAATTATTTTCAAAACAATCAGGCGTCAACATGCCATTGATGATGTAAACAATAACGGACGTAGAAACGGCTAGATTAGTTTATTTCAGTTACTTTCACAGCATTGTGTTATATGGAATTCTATTATGCGGCTGCTGACATCGATTCAATTTTTCTTCTGCAAAAAGGGCTGTACGTGCAATATATAATGAGTCCAGTGGAGTCGCTCAAGGATAAATTTAAAACTGCAAAAATTATGACATTGCATGGCCCCATGAAAAATTTAAGGAGAAATGTAATCTTCATAAGATCAATACTAGAAATAAGAAGGCTCCATAAAATTAATACTTCATTTATTTAATTTATAATAAAATTTCCAGTACTATAACAGATTTGTCGATTAATACATTTAAAGCTATCATTAAAGAGAAACTCATATCGAGGTCCTATTATAATGTAAAGGATTTTATAAATGACAAAATGTATGGAATGAATTACTCTAAATTTAAGTACCTTTGTGAAGTAATGATCACAACTAAAAGAATAATAGGTACCCAGTAGAGTTTATTGTGGACGTCTTCTCTGACGTGGGCGCGTAGCGAGCCCTCAATTTAAACTTAGCCGCTAAGACAGGTATAAGTGATCATTATACGGATATTGGATGTGAAAATAAACAATAAACATGATTCCACCTCATTGTGTCGCATTTTATGCGGTTTATGAGTTTCCATCAACCCTTTGGTGGGGAGAAGGAAAGAACGGCAACACATTCAATTGCAGTTATGCGGATGTTTATTAGCTCCAGTAATTACCAAAAGGCTACTGTAAAATATCCATATAAATAAGACATGTAAACCCCTAAAAACATAACTTCAGGAATTACTTTAACTTTGCAGGGGTACCATTTGAGGTAAGGCCGTGGTCGTGTTGGCTCAATTTGGCTGCAATGTAGCATAACTATACCTGACAGAATGAAGACTCAATTGTTCTCTTTCAGAAAAATTACATATATAGCAATGACTTAACTCACAGACACTGCAGTATCGATGAGCAGGTAAAGAGGCCGCGCTGTATTCTGGACGCGCGCCCGGCGGAGGTACACGCGTCGTGCACTAACCTGCAAAGCCTCTATTGTAACCTAGAACAAAGTTTGTCGTTAACTTTGTATAATAATTAGTCCATGCCGTATTGCTACTAAATCGGGTTGACAAACACGTTTTCTCTTGCTCACCTGATCCAAAAGAGACCAGATTTTTTTTTGGCATTTACATTATGTTTTTGTGCATTAGAGAAAAATAAAATGACACGAACAACTATTCCAAACTTAGAGATAGTCAACATTTAAGTTTTTCTCTCGTTACTCCAAATATAACGCGTTAACATAATACATACATACCTTTGTTTAGAAATTTATGATTTCCTATTCTTAAAACATTTACTAGCGTCCTACGCTTAGCATGTTGATGATGGGACTCCGTATTCGTCACATAAAATTACAAAACAGTATATTTACCGCAACGATCTCATCCCGTACGTGTTATTTCTATTTAAAGCCCTTGTTGTTCACATAAGTGGCTACTATATTATCACACTTAATTATTCTTTACTAAGCCCACCTAGAAATTTAAGCAACGTATAATTTATTTTTATTTGACACCTTACAATACTTGTTATAATGTTAGAAATAAAATTCATAACCAAATTTCCGATTTTCCCTAAACTGCTACAATAATCTATTTGAAATTCCGCCCGCCGCGCTGCTAAGTTTTGTAATATGTGTTAAACTAACACGGCAAGCTACGACGTCGTGGAGCGAATTTACATTTCGCACACGTATTTGTGACTTGCACGTAATATCATAAGTTTTATGAATAGTCAAGGTGAGTTCCCATCCTATTAAAGACTTTTGTCGTCTTGAAAGCCGTGTTGATACGACAGGGGAAGTATTTTCACTTACTCGATGCCACTGCGAATTAACAGCCACGCTATCGCGCCTAGAGTGATTTGTGACTTTCGGATTACACAAAGCTATCTGCATAACAGATATTTAATGGATGTGGGTATGCGTCCAAAAGGCTTCAAGAGATATAATAAAGATGTAAGAAAAAAATATAAAAATATGATGGAATTGCGATATGTTAACTTAAATTCTGTAGCCAGCTTTATTTTCAACAATCACGCCTGTGCAATAGTACCATAACATTGGATTGTCCTCTAAATTTCATAATTTATGAGCTAAATTGCAGCTCGTAACAGCGCCTAAAAGCGGGTCAAACATAGCTTTAATTACTGTAATAGATGGTATCTAATATAATCTTGTAAGGAAGAATACATAAGAGCATGATAACGGGAGTTATCATGCCCTTGTGTATTTTATTAAAATAAACGCGCGTCTAATGTATAATTGCAAGCGGCGTGTTTGTATGAAGAGTGTTATGAATATGGAATAGGCAAGGCAGGTATGTAAGGATCCCGATATTTGTCGCTTCATTATCTATGTCTACACCATTAAAGAACTGGTGTGAAGATCCGTCTAATTACACTTGTGAGGATAATTAATGATAATAATAATAATTAAAAGTCATTATTTTTGAGCACAAAAATGCAATAATTTAAGTCTTCAGAGACAGAAGCTAACGTGAGACATAGATAGACAGTAACGACGTTCTCTAAAATCCTCACTTGAATAGCTATGAAGGAGGTGCCTTATATTATACTGCCAGTAGTACGTCACTAGTTCTGTATTTAGCAAAATTGTTCGCTAATTTGTCTAAATCACATAACACACCATTTGTTGTTTCAACACTACTTGCCCAAAAATACGAAGCAAGAAAAAGTCAAAGCGCACGCCGTACCGTTGTCTCCGCGGAGCGGTAAGCGCCAACTTTGAAAGCTTTCGACGAGAATGTCACCTTCAAAGGCTCGTTCTTATCTGGAAAGGATGCTTTCGTACAGATAAAAGGAAGAGTAACAGGTGACAAGTGAAAAGCGATAAGAGAATATTTTTCCTGGGATATATTGTCTGACCTCTATATCCCTTCTGGGATACAGAGGTCAGATGGCAGTCGCTCTCTGTCAAAAAAACTCTCCGTGATAATCTCTCGTGTATGCCCGGGGGAAGGACTCCGAGGACGCGGCGCAGCTGACCGAGGTCGGTGTAGACGTCGTTACCACCATGGTTCAAGCCTTGTCCTGGCAGTGGCGCTTAGTAGTCTGGGATGAACCCAGGCGAAGCCTTATAAGAAGAGGGGGCAAAAGACCTGGAGGAGGAAGCGCTCTTGGTACCCCTCTTATAAGAAGAGGGAACGAAAGAGCAACAGAAGGAAGCGCTTTGCTAACCTGACCCTATTGCACTATCCCAAAGTCGGTGGGGTTATCCAGTAGTACCCAACTGTGGAGGTGGAGACAGCGCCTTAGGGGTTAGCCGTCGAGTTGCCCTGATGATTTGTTGTTCCGGAGCACCTCACCAAGTGCGGCACTGATGGCAAACGCGGTGGTTTTTGTGAGTATTCGGCACTTTCATATGTCCCGTGACCCACACAACACTGGACCCCCACCCAGAGCCAGTAAAGGCGCGTAAATACATTTCCCCGCGTCAACAAAAAAAACAGACCTCGTAGTCAGCCGCATAGAGGTTGACCGGGGCCGGCCACAAGGGATCCCCGCCGGGGGCCAACCTGCATATCGGAGAGGAGAATCATGATGAGCCCACACATGAAAAACCTTACACTCATCCTCGACGGAAGGCGGACCTATGGCCCATATCTCATTATGGTGGGACCGAAATTTATGTAGGCGGCGAGTGCATTGGGTGACTCCTCCCGAATCTCAGATGACCCCGTACCGCCTACAGGCAGCTGTTTTCCGGTGTCTGCCGGAGTATGGTGAGGTAAGGTGCTCCAATTTGGGCGAATTGGCGCGGTTTCGGCCAGAAGACTGTTACTCACCTAGTGGTGGCTCCCACTGTACCACGGTCGGCACCGGAGTTAGGTTGGTGACACATATACGGTAGTTGGCGCTGTGTCCAGCTGGTATCGCCTCAGTCCGCAACACAGCTGTGGTCCCTTCACATCTGATGTCACCGTCCAATTTACAACCTGTACACATTTAATATATTTATCAATCTGGATAAATTTTTGTCTTGACACACTGCGTCAATATTATATCCCGTTTACATATTTTAGTCCATTTTCGCAGCACTTTAAATAAAAGCACTTAAAGCAGATCAACGACAATACAGACGTTGACATAGTAATATTTAGCGAAATAAATAGCTAATAACTAGCTAGCTACATATAGCTTGATAAATCACCGCTCAATGTAGTGAGCAATCAGTCGGCGTGTGGTGCGGGGAGAGGCAAATATAATCTAATTGAGGAATATGCAGCCGAGGCGTGAAAATATTATTACGGTTTTTACGGATTCGGTATGGATACTGATCCTGCTTTATGTAAGTGCCACGCAATGGAGAACATAATTTCGAAAGAAACGCCATCCTTCTAGCTGGTTTCAATTACTAGTGATCACCCAAAGGTCAAAATTCGATCATAATTATAAGAAAAAACCGATAGATGGGCCAGTAATATTCTGGAGTGGATGCCACGTTTAGGAAAAAGAATTGTTGGTCGACCGTTCCCCAGACGGAAGAAGATCTCCGTGCTGTAGCCGGTCCGGGATGGATGCGAGTTTATAATAAAACTAAATGTCATACGTCATAATATGTTTGACAGTGTCACAAATTCTGCATTACCTAAGTTTCACCATTGTAACGTTGTGGTTTACCCTTCATTTAAAATAATAAAACCTAATGTATGTTATATGGAAATATTAGCGCTCTGCACTCCTCTTACACATAAATTATAAGTGTGTCAAACTTAATACTCTACCGCACATGTTTTGGCAAACGGTGACGTTTATATTTCAGTACAGTTATGATGTGCTATTGTCGTTCCAAATATAGTCTTCATCACGAATGAGAGTCGTTGTTACTTTTCATGATAATACTGGTTGTACACAGGGTACATTTACTTTTATTGCATTTTTGTATTAGTCTTACAACTGACTAGCTGCGGTTTTACTCGCAAAAACCCGCGTACTTCACTGCCTTTGGTCGTAGCGTAGTGTTATATACGCTATAGTCTTTCGAAACGAATCAGTAGCTTTTGAGGTAGTTTTTTGCAACTTAAAAACATACGATATTTTCAGTCATATAATATTAGTGCAGATTTTTTTCGTGTGCGTGACCTAAATAGTACTCTGAGATTTGTGTGTAAATATAACACACACAGGCGTATATCAACACACACACGGCTTTTTTTAAATAGCATAACGGGAATAACGAACAATTAGAGCCTATTTGCGACGACCGACGCACATGGACATTCGCATGATTCTTACGCAGATGCGCTTTCCTCCCCCAAACTGCACGAAACGCGATAGCGACGCTGTCAATTATCAAGTGAGCGAGAGGTAACTCCCCGGTTGTGCCGGCGCAATTCAGTTACAAAGGAGGATGTAGTGGCATACCCCATGCATAGCACTATCTCTTCCTATGCAGCATGGCACTACCTCTTTCTGAAACTTGTAACACAAGTCTTAACTACACAAATATGCGTTTAGTTAGGAGTAAGTGCCATGATGTAGAGCAGAATAATTAGACCGCACATGCTACCGATGTAAAGTGGCATCTTCCGTGTCACATTTCGGGCGGTGTGTGTGACCGTGGCCTATTGGAAAAAAGGTGAAGGGAGAGCAACATCGACGTAATAATTATGCAGGTGTATATGGGCGACGGTAGTTGTAAAAAAGCTCCTATTTCTCGTTTGCCTCCCATATTATAAAGTATTTCAATAAAAGTAGTTTTCTTACATGTTGCTTTTTTATGTACGCCACATTGTAGAGTTCTGAGGACCAGCTGTGGCCGTAGCACTCGGTACGTCACGAGCGCAGCGCCCGCAGCAGTGCGCTGGCTCCACTTATCATCTGCTGCGCTATGGATATCGATGAGAGTCGCCACACAACCTTCTACCTATTCGGGAGGAAAATAAGCCCATGGATAGACCGATCCCCGAGGAAGATTTTAGTGTATAATTGAAACGTATCCCTTTTATTCACGGGCGTGGGGTAAATCGTTAGTAAATAGCTAAATAATGTTTTTCTTCGGTCATGTGCTCTACAATAGTAATGGTCACGAAGGGGTCGCATTATTCTTTGAACATTTTATAGATTTGTGTATAAAAATCTTACCAGAGGGGCAGTCGCAATAAAATGAATATCAATCTCTTGTGAGACATCAAGATGTCCTCTTGCTGGCTCGGTTAGCGCTTGACACGCACCAAATTGCGCTCGGCACGGACAACTGGCAGTTACATCCGTCACTCCTTTGTGTCTTATGCAATCAAACGTAGATGCCTCCCAAAACATCTGCCAACGTAAATATAAATATATTTCA
>JAFELO010010712.1:48782-152629 GCA_017140195.1 Eumaeus atala | reverse complement strand
AATGATTTATATAAATATAAAGCATCCATGATTGTACATAAACATACTTCTTTTCAATGTCAACCTGAAGTGTATGATTTTAAGTCATTTTTACACTGCAGATTAGATTTAAAAGATGTGCAAAATTTAAACATATTTCCACGAAATATCAACATTACGCGCATGCGTTGTTTATAAAAATTTCACAATTTGACCGTTGCACATCCTTCATGTGTACGGTTTTTAGGCGTCCGCTTTATATCTCGGTATTTTTATAAGAGAGAACCATGGGGTTCTATACCATTGTGACAGATGTTATTATTATGTGGACAGATATTTATTTCATTTGCAAAACTGGTATAAACTACATCTGCGGGCTTAGCCATGTAGTTGCAGCGTGATTTCCGTGGCGCCTATTATTATAATTATTACTATTATATTATTACCATGATATATCGCAATCCGTTCTCTCCGCCTACCCTATTAGGGACCTGACGTGAAGACGTGTGTTTATTATTGTTGATAGTACCTATAACTCTTGGGTCTTGTTTGACTTTCTATACCAAATTGATATCTGCTGAGAATATCTAGTACAAAACCTTATATTGTACTCACAGGTTGGTTTGTAGTGTTGATAACAGTAAGCTTCGTACGCACGACACCACCTGGTGCCACCACGCCGAGCCACACCTGTTGCGGCACCAGAGTCAGGCGCTGAGGGTCGGGCCGGTACTCGATGTGAGTCGCCGCTGAACACATTTCATTCTCCGATTTTAGCCTGACAAAGTATTGAAGGCTTACTGAGATGATACTATAGGAGTTCTGTCTTTCGCAGAAGGAGCGGAAAGTATTATCATCATCCTCATCATTACCAGTCCTTATCATTCCACTGCTGTACACAGGCCGCTTTAAATTAACGCCAAGACGACCGAACTCCTGCTACTCGCATCTCAGACAATTTACTGCACGGAGATCGAATATTTGAAATGTTACGAGAGTAATACACTATAGTAACCTTGTGGGCAACGTGAGAAACTTTCACGATTTAAAAAGAAATGTCACAAATATTACTGGCAGCGAATAATGTAAGGCCATAAGCCAATGTTGCTAATTATAAATGTGTAGTCAAGATGTGTTAAGTACTTATAAACACCTCCTTGCAACATAAATAGCTGCCAAGTTTTTGACTGCTTAATTCATTGTAATCCTGTACTGTCTCCGATTTAATTAAGGAGGGAAACTGGAAACACGTCCAACTCCTCCTACTTTTCTTCAAATTAAGTTCGCTGCGGTACCCGAGGCAGATTTGTGCACTACCTCAAGCTGAATGTGATCAAAGGGTCACTAGTGGTAGTCGCCGTCGATCCTGGAGACACAGGATTAAAAGGGAACACAGAGAAAGTGTGGTGGGCTAAGCCCGTGAAAATAAAAACATAAAGATGATCGATCATGTTATATGTTATCTGCATAAACTAGACATTAACTAATCTTTACTACCCACATACAGCATCTATGTTACCTTAATTGATAATCCTAATGACGTATGTCAAATTGGTTTATCCGTACTGCCACAGATAATGTTACTGTAGCTGACATTTTACATAACATAATTATAATTGCCCCGGCTGAACTGAATATTCATTATATGACAGCAAAATTATTACATATTAAGGGCATAATTTTCCCTACATACTGTTGTATTCAGATTTTCCAGGAGAGCAATTTCAAATTTTCATTAACGGATTCTACTTTATACTAACGTAAAAATGATAATAAAATATCGTTATACTATATTATGATTTTTTCGGTGCATCTCTTTGCTAGTGCCTGAATTTTTATGTTCCGATTACTATCTACAAAATCTTTATAATACTACTATGGACCAGTAAGCTGCAAGGATGACGACCGCCTGGCTCAGTTGTAAACTTGGCGGTCTGTCGGCGTGTTACGCCAGAGATTGCGGGTTCGGATCCCGCCTAGTCATGTATGTCTGTATATGCATTACACTTGTCTCTATAATAAAAATCTTTAATATATAGTATTTCTTAAATTTATAAAAAATACTGGCTGACCCATGAAATGTTCTATTGGCAAAACTATGGAGTACCAAAAATAGATAGTCGCCTATTCTCAGATATATTGAATATGCATATAAAATTTCGTAAAAATCGGTAAATCCATTTCGGCAGAATGGGTAACTAACATTGTGATACAAGAATTTTTATATATAATAAGATTTAATGTATTTACGTTGTCTAGTATCTGTGACACAAGACCTTACGGTAGTGGTACAGGACTGGGCTGACGTGGTGTGATAAGTCCACAGATATAATTGTTATTATTAGTTTGTGCCCAAATGAATGGTTTGCGAAGTGGATTACTAAATAATAACAGTGTTGCATTTTTTGAATTGGATGGAATATTCCACACAGGTCTACTACTGAAAGCTGGATATGTACGAGTTGTTTAACTGGGCTTCGATCTTCACACTTCGTCTGGGATTGGATTTAATTTTTTTAAGAATAAAACTCCCTTACACATGAAGGCCCTCCTCATATCTCGAACGGGATGCATTAGTAGGTACATTGGCGATATTGTAAATGAGATATGAAAGCCCGTCATATCACCTTAAAGCAATTCTGCCCTCAAGTTCACCAGGCGAGTAAACCAGCGGCAGTGAGAAAGTTATAGATGTGGAGTCTGCCGGCGTCAGACACGGCGCTGGTGGGGGTGATACTGGTGACTCCCAACTTAAGTGTAGCTTCACCTTCTTATACAAATAAGTCGCTTTTATAGTCACCGGGATGAAAGGTATTCTGAAACAAGTTTATTCATTTTACAATGTAAAGAGGCAAATCGGCGTTCGGAGCTGTTTCACAATTAAAGACGCCCATAGATATCTCCACAATTGGCCTTTTTCCAACTATCCATATTCAGACCAGCAACCGAATCCTTGATACAATAACTAAGAGAGAAATAAAATCATAGATTTGACATTGTGGGAATATCATTTGTTTTTTGGCTGGGCTGACCACTCATTCCCACCACTGCTACGAGGGGTAGGAAGGAATTCCAATGTCCCTTCCTAATCAAAACGGACACAGTACAAGACTGCAATAATTTATACAAACCGAGAAATGAGAGGGCAGCCAGGTGAAGCCCAGCTGCTATGCACCACGGAGATGTATAGAAATAAGTGATATGTTTATATTGACTACTTTATATTCGGAATATTACTATGAGTGACACATTGTGTTTATTTGCTGCCAGTAATATTTATGACAAAATTGTGTGAAAGCACGAAAGTTGTCTCACGTCGTCCACAAGGTCACCATAGTAACCCTACGGATTTTGTCAAACATTATACGAGCATTTCGCTCACCTTTCCAAAGACTACACAAGAAGTGTTTTGCCATTTGTTCGTATTCGTCGCAATCAATTCGACTAGTCGCAGAGATGTGACGATATTAATTAAAAACTAAAAAAGATTGCTTTTAAAGTTGCCGCGACCAGTTAGAAACTGACCAGTTCAATAATTAACTTTTAACCAGTGTTAACCGAACCGCGAAACATGGGAAAAAGTTATGTAAATGTCGTCCTCTAATTGTGTTAGTATATCGCGCCTGCTATTCATTTATTAAGTTTTTGTTAGTAACGTCTATCGGATTAAATAGTTTCGTAATATTCCGTTTGTCTTGTGGTTTTAGGAAGCTTGGATGAGAGAGGTTTCTTGGTTTACAATACATGGCCGCCCGGCGTTGAATTTCTAGGTCGACAGGTAAAACTCCGGCAAGAGCTGGCATGGCTTCCGTGCTGACCTCATTTGTCCTTGTATATTATACCTAGTATATGTGTAGCGTTTTGAGGATAAAATAAGTACGAGTAATTTGCGAGTATCTTATCTACAAAACGCTACAGAATAGAGATCACCTTTTTTCTGGCATGTAGTAAATATACAGCTAATAACATTTTAGTACACGGTTTGATCCTTTGTGAAGTATTAAACTCAATAAATTGATGCAATGTACAAAAAAAAACATATTAAATAGAAAAAATTTGGAGCGTCCTTGTGCATAATTCATGACACTCAGGACGTGAAATAATGTAGCCTTGAACAAGACAATCAGTGGATGCTTAGTGGGCACCTTGCCAAGGAGATTTTGCAAACTGGTTTATCATTTGCCCGTCGGGGCGGCTCGGAAATAAAAGCTAACATATAAAATATTACTAACATAACATATCTCCCACTGGTCAGGAGAAATTTTATGACCCTTTCGCATAAGGACGAAACTCAAATAAACTACTAACACATCTTTTTTTACTCTGTCAACCTTCAGATTTCCAGCGCATTGGTGAGATCCAAGTCTAGGAGAAATAAGTTTACAATTATTTATATGTAAGTATTTAATGCCTAATTTTTTATACTGTGGTATCTAAATTATATGTTATAATATATTAATCATACATAAATAATAGTTTTGTAAATCATTGAGTTACAAAGATACACCACACCGTTGGGATTCCAAAACTGTCTCTTTTAACATATGCAAGTGTCAAATTATATTATTTGTAAAAACAACTTAAATACACTTACGTAATGAAGACTTTGCATTTTTTTCAAAGTTATTACGTAAGTGTAATTAAGTTGTTTTTGTTGAAATTATACACATCTTTTAAATATAACTGACATTTTTAAAAATTACTCAAAACTCATTCGCGTGAGATTATATTTGGAAAAATATATTTATGTACAGTAACGGATGTTTTATAATGGCAGTTCAGTGTGAACTCGTATATCTTTTATTTTTGTGAATCAATGTATACCACGGACAATGTATACGTAGCGGACAGATGTACAGATATACATACCTAAGTGAGTGTTGTATGTGTACTCGTGTCGGCTGTAGCACAAACATCACCGGCTCCACCGCCCACCACACCTCTACCTGCGCGCAGACCAGCTCGCACACCTCGCGAAAGTGTTTCTACAAAATTGAAACTATTATTTCCAGAACTATTCTGGAAGAAACGCCTCATATAATAATATAATACCATCTCGGGACTTATCACACCACGTTTGCCTTTCACTGTGCTAAGTATCGTAAGGACTTATGTTACACATACTAGGCCGTAGAAATATATTGAGATTTTTATTATAGAAATAATAATTTTTATAGAGTTCTGTAAGAAGTTGGGCCGGCACTTCGGGTGGGAAGACGGAAGCACGTCAGCGTACCCTCCGGTTGTGCTGATACTTACGTTCATCGATAGACACCAAAATGCTACGACCGAAAGTTTGCGCTATGATATAATATCAACATTGACATAGTCGGCCCGTTTAAGTTAATGATCGGGTGGGAAGTCAACGTCTACTGCACTCTCAAAAGAACACACGAGATACGACCGGATCGCCATCATGCCGGTAGATAAAAGCATGGAGTAGCATTAGGCAACCGTTGTGAATTAGTGTGCACCTGACCGGTCGCATTGACTCAACTGCAATGGCAATGCAACCACTTTTACAAAATTTATTATTGCACCTGCGACACACCCAGCAGTCTTTCATCCCTGACGAACTTCTTGCCAATGATCACGGCGTGTGGCGGTACGCTTTCTATCGGAATTCCTTTCAGTATCAATCTGAAACAACAAAACGCCGATGCTAGAAAAAAGAATTCCACAATTTTTCAGTTTCTGCGTTATCTGATACACAAATCTGGGAATTTGAATGAAGAGTGAAGTAAGCAAGCGTGTTTCACAAACAGTTCAGTGCTAAAAAAAATGGAACCCCATACCCCCACTTGTCGTTTATCTGTCTGTCCTTCGGCTGCTATATTGTCAAAGACACCTCTTTAGATAAGTTCCCTATGACCTAGAATCATGAAATTTGACAGAAAGTGTGTAAATACACTGGAGATAAAAAAAAATTATTCGTGGTAAACTCAAAAAAGCAATCACAAACAATATTTTTGCTTGTTGATTGACAATTATTTTTTTCACGCATCACTTAATTTATCAAGTTACATTTTCCAACAACCCCAATTTGAAATGCAATTACGTACAATATTTTGATTATGTATTGAAAACACAAATTACCGTTACACAGCTAGGGAATTAATTATTACAGAGATATATGCTAGCTGTCACTCAATGCCCTAAATATTGTTACAAGTAGTAACATTTCAATATTACAATAAGTACATAGATACAGTACAGTAATTAAGTAGTATTACCAATTGTATGAGTAATTTTGACGCCATTGTCCGTGTTATATTGTTTCCCAGTACATCACTAAGTAGTACTTTGGTACAATCATAAACAGGTATTCTTATTAATTAACCCTTTTTTATTTATATTGCCTGTATTAATACGTTATTAATTATACGCATAGCTTAAAAAAACCCTATAACCTTGGCGAGCGACAAGAATGCTCGGGTTCCTTAAGGAAGGCGAACTAGTCTTACGGCAATGTACTTACGTCCTCTAACCTTGATTTGGCAATAAGTTTTTAAAGGACCAGGAAGCAGAATTATACTCCTACTCTGGTATTATTGTCCCGCAAACTTACCGCTGCTGCATACTCTTAATAACACTCAAGTTTATGGCGAAGTGCCAACTTAAAAGAGCGTCCAAAACAAGACTTCAGACTTGCCGCCAATCGATACCGCAGAGAGCGGAATGAAAGGTTCCATTACCTGAACATCAGCGACAGACTCCGCAACGGCGTCAGTGTTATCCAGCAAGAAGCAAATTCGCCCCCATCGATAGGATGCCAAGAATAACCGCATCCTATCCTAATCGGCTTACCCATAGTGCCAGACGCGACGACAGCCTACAAAATCCGGCCGTGGTCTGCGTCCAATCGGCATTGTACTCCGTATCAGGCAGTGATCCGAGGAGCCCAAAGGAGAACTGACGGTTACCTGGTATTTGTACTGATGGGAGGTCAACAGAAGTTCCAACACGCCATACCAAAGCATAGTCATAAAAGGATGTTCCCGCACGATCAGCAGTACGTGAACATTCACTAATGTTGTTAAAATTACCAATTATCACGGTTTCTGAGGTTGAAATCTTGTTAGAATGTGTAGCCATTTCTATGTACTCAAGGAGTCGGTCTATTTCGGTATTACCGTTATGGGATCTGTAAATGCACAAAGTTGGACATCGCTATCCACACGCAGTCAAATTTGCCTATTACATAACACATTATATTACTGGCAAAATCGTTAAAAATCTGTCCCTACTGTCTAATTGAATATAATGTTTTTTTTTTAATTGAATTGGGAGAGTCCACGCAGATACAATTCAATTGACGTATTGCCTAAAAATTAATGTCAAAATAACCGCAAATTTAAAAATTTAAGCACAGTCTTAAAAAAAAACAGCTACTAAGAATAATTATAATGTCCAAAGATTTTTTCACATGACAATAAAGTGCACACGCGTTTGCGCAAACACAAGTGCACTCGCTGTTCCTTCATTCTCCTATTCCATTTGACGGCAATTTGATACAGCCGGGGTTTGTGTGTGGTACGTTGTGTTTAATAAAATAAATATTTCTTTATTGCACTCTAAGAAAAAATTACAAGGTGATTAAAGCCATAAAAATCAAAGTTCAATAATAGGCGACCTTATCGCCTTAAAGCCATACCTCCCAGGCAACCACCATAAGAAAGATGTTTTGCATGGAGAGATTACACAAATATGTTTAAAATTATACCCGCACACACACTCATTTACGAGGGTAGATTCTAATTGTAAAAGTATTCGACTTAACCTAGAAAATTAACAAATTCTAAATCAGGTATATTCTTATTTTTTCTACATAATCACCATCAAGTTCGGCGCAATTTTGCCGTCTCCCATTTAAACAATGTGGACCGTTGAAAAAAATTATTCTTCCTTAGACTCAAAATATGCGTATACTGTTGTTCTGACCTCGTCGTTTGTCCAAAAAATTTGACCTCCCAGGTGCTTCTTTAGGGACCGGAACAGAAGGAAGAAGAAGAGTGGAAACGGTAATAGTTCAAAGCCACAATTGTGGATTTCAGCCATAAATTACACAGACGTGAACACGGACATTATCTTGATGAAACAGGACTTTTCTTCAGAGCATTCCTGGATTTTCGGAGCAGTCACGGAACCCACCTCGCAGACACCTTGCAGAAACCTAATTCGTTGACAATGACGTTTGGAGCAAGTTCATAAGAAATGCCTATAATCTCGGCTATTTCTCTAACATTTAATCTGCGGACTTCCATACTTAATCCAAGTACTTTTTTAACATTTTCGTCAGTATTGGACGTCGAAGGCCTTCCAGAGCGGAAAGGTATAAAGTCACAACTAACTATCGCTGTGTTAGGTCGGACGTGTATATTATATATATATATATATATACACGTGAACCTGACAGCAGTTGCGAAGCTTCGTCACATCTCGTGATATAGCGTTCCATGTTGTGTCTTGCGTGTTTAAATACAATATTTTTTTTATAGCTGAGAAGCTGATTTTGCACTTTTTCATATAAAAAAATATTCACTCGTTTCTTTATATTTAAGGGGCCAACGATCTAACCTTTACATCCACATTACTTGACGACCTATAGGCTCAGTTGGTAACGGAGCGGATTATTCCACTTAATGTTAACGGTTGCGGGTATATATTTACTATGTATCTATAATAAAAATCTTAAATCATTTCATAAATTTATATATAAAAAGAACTTTTTAAATATATTTCCGTTGTGCAGTAATAACCTGTAACACAAATCTTACGGTACTTAGCACAAAGAGAGGCTAACGTGGTGTGATAAGTCCACAGATATCATTATTATTATTGTTGTCACGTAGATACCTTACTCTCCTATCCACCATCCGTCCATGCGAATAAAAACATGGAGGATTGCAAATTAAACATCATATATAACAGGATTATGATAGTCCAAGATACAATCCCATCTTAGTTCTGGTGCTACTGTCAAATAATTTTCGTTGTGTACGTACGCTGCATCTTATTCGAAATAAGATAAGTAAAAATAAAATTAATGATACACCATTAGCTAGAGATTGGTAAAACAAAGTAAATCTTACACGAGTACAGATCGGTGAATCCCTCTCGTGACTCCGCTATTGAGTAGCTGCAACTCCACTGGCAGACGCGACTTCGCAGCCAAACGCCCTGCAGTTGGTTCGGCTTCGAGCGTCCATTCGTCGTCCTAGAGCGTAACAGAGTAGATGTTAGAGCGGACATTTAAGGACCAATACACATTACAAAAACTGTCTGTATGTGACCAATTCTCTTAGAATGTACTAAACTACTTTAATGTAATTTCCACTAATGGATGGAACGACTTCCAAAGAAGGTCTTAATGTATACTTTGTTCCCTCAACAGTCCAGTAACAATAATCTATTTGTAAGATATTAAGCCGTTCTGTATTACAATCGAGTTGGGCTGATGCCATCTATGTAGGTATCTCACTATACGTTGGGACCAAAGCTCGTGAAGCTGGCGAGCGCGCTGGGCAGACTCCTCCCGAACCTCGGAGGACCCAGCGCCGCCTGCTGGCACCTGTACTCCGGTGTCTGTCGGAATATGGCGACTTACAGTGCTCCGGTTTTTGCGGATCGTCTCACTCCAAGACATAAGGCCCAAGCTAGCGGAGGATGGTTGTCGCAGTGAGGTCGATTCGGGGGTACCATACGATTTCGTGGGCTGCAGCTATGGCCCTAGCCGGCGATCCCCGTGGAAACTCGTAGTAGAGGTTCTGGCCGACGGCTAATCCTATGTCTCGGATAGGATGGCTCTCAGCTTGAACCCCGCGCCTGACGAAATCCTGCGGGTTGGCCGGTTAGTGCATGTGGCGTTAATGCAGGGGCAGGGGGAGGACATGGCGCGGCAGCCGTACGGTAGAGAGATAACAGCTGCCTTGCGCCCGGTCCCCGAGCGTTGGTTGCGCCTTAGGCGCAAAACCGTCACCTTCCGTCTGATGCAAGTGCTCACCGGGCATGGTTGCTTCGGTGAGTATCTGTGTAGGACGGCGCACAGGGAGCCGACGACTCGTTGTCACGATCGTGACGTGGCGGTGGACTCAGCCCAGCATACCCTCGAGGTATGCCCTGGGCCGATGGGCGGCGCTGCGTCACGATCTGACATCAGTTGCCGGAGGGGACTTGTCAAAGTCGAGCACCATTGTAGCAATGCTTGGCAGCGGCAAGCCCTACCAGTTGATGACTTTCTTCTGCGAGACCGTCATGTCCCAGAAGGAAGCCGACGGGCGGGTGAGAAAGGTGGATGCCGACGCGGCCTTCCCCCGCCGACGACGAATGGGGGTACGAAGGAGGCGCTATCAGCAGTGCCTTCAGTAGTTCAGTAGTGTTCCGTGTCGGGCCGGGATGGAAACCCGGTCCACTTCATCAAGACACGGCGTCGTGGGGACTGTCATAGTGTAATAATTATGTTTTTAAACTAAAATATTTTATAAAAAAGTATATCTGTCATCTTTGACTGTAAGGCTTAATGTGCCCTGTGTTGAAGAAATGTCACTCTTTTTCCTTTTGGCGATGGCGAGGATGAATATAATTGCGATGGCGAGGATGAATATAATTGCGATAGCTGACACTATCTGCCATCGCCAAACTATAATTAAATAGTTTTTTCTGTACATATTCGTGTCACAATGCACGAATTATATAATTTATTGAAAGCAGCTCTACTCATTTTAACTTTTAACTCTTATTTTTCTTTTTATTAAACACTATATTATTCAAATGAATGAAGGTCAATCAACACAATGAAGGAAAACAAATAATAATTATATATATAAACGACTATCCAAGTTGTAGCCGGGAGTCTACCAGATAAGATTTCATACCCTCACTCATAGTCCTTCTATTTACTTGAACAGTAACAATAGCGTAGCGGGACAGTCCCCGAGGAGGTTGAAGTCTGGCCTTTTTGCCGAGGCCAGCCTATTGCTGGAGGGGTCCTGTTTCAAGCAGATCTGGGACTCCCGTAGGGGTTTTTTTGGTATTGCTACCCGATAGCTGAGTCCAACATAGGTCTGGGGGTCCACCGGGGCTCTCAGGTATCACGCGTAAATGAGTTTCCCTTCGTCATCAAAAAAAAAAAAGTAGGATCTCACTATTCCACCATGTTCAAGCGTTATCGTAGCGGTGATGCTCAGTAGCCTGAAGTGAACCGAGACACAATGACCGATGGGCTGGTCCTTGCGGTGTATCTTATAAGAAGAATAAGAAGATAGGACAAAAGAGCAAAACGAGGGGGGGTGAGGATGGGATCCTCCCTCCATTGCGCTGTTCCTATGTAAGTGCGGTTGTAAAGAACGTGACACTGTAGGTGTCACTTCATGGTGGTATTATGTGAGCGAGAGGTACCTGCCCGGGCGTGCGACTCAATTCCGTTGTATGGGAGGATGTAGTGTCATGCACTAACTACTCTTATGATGGAGGGCATTACCTCTTAGCATATTTACTTTGTCCTAGCCTTATCCCTTTTCTGCATCACATGACATTGGCGTCAGCTGATTAATCTTGGGAATTTGGCGAGGATACCAGTTTATGCTCAGAGCGAATGCTATCTGACATCTGCAGGTCAGAAGGAAAACCACACCCTATCCTAGATCAGCTCGAATAAGAATACACAAACCAGGGTCTCCTCGCGTCATTTATCTGCACTGTACGAGCACTTACAAAAGGTAATCAAGTCAGAAAAAGTCTGATGAGTTTTCCTAACAGATATATGTGCCAAATTTACATGGCGGGGTCCGAACCTAAAATGAAAGTCCCTAGCGCTACAGGTTCTTCTATCTTTGATATTATGTGTTGTCTCTCGTCTAACTCACAGAGTGTTTTGCTTGTTTGGATTCTTGACATGCTATCGCCATGTCATCCGCCTCTTCGGACCTCTGGCGCTCCTGGTCGTAGTTGGAGCAGCCGCACGTGTCCCAGGAGCGTATGACCCAGCAGTAGTCGTAACTTATTGGGCTAGAACAAAAGCCAATATCATTGTCGTTGTAAGAAAGCGTCATTCTGCTTCGAGCCGAATGGGATCGGCACAACACCATATATAAAGGATAGTCTAAGGAGGAGGTGGAGCCATGCTTCACTGTAGATGAATTGGGCAGGCGGGACAGAGGACATCTCGAATTCTACCACCATGAAGTGATAACTATGCAGTTTCGTGTGATTCTTATGTAGCCAGTGGCTCATTTACATGTGGCATCACAATTAACGACATAAGAGAGTACAACTGTATCGTATGGGTGTGAGGTAGCCGCAAAAGGAGGGTCGTCCCTGCCTAGTACGGCTGCAATGGAGAGTAGTGCTATTTCATGCTGATATACCTGTCATTAATAATTTTGATGGTCTTCGACAGTGCTCCACCAGGGCCCGTGACGCCCAGGTCCACGTAGTACTGGCACGCTGGGTCCTTGTCCTCGCATATATCGTAGTTGCGCTCGTCTGCCTGCGGACAGGCCGAGCCTGTTCAAATATGGCCTAAACTGGATTTTACACAGGAAGACAAACGAAGAGTTGGAGCCAACGGAGGGTTAGGAATGACCTCTCGGTGAGGAGTCACCTCTCGGTGAGAATTGGATTGACCTCTCGGTCCCTCTGGCCATGATATTAAAATAGCTGTAAAAAACAGTCTCATATCGGGATGCGTTCCTCCCACCTGCGGGAGAGAGGGGTCGGTCTCTCTTGCGACCATACAGCTATTCTCATCATCAGACGAGCATTCCGCAATAGCAATCCCATGAATCTGTAGTCTTCTCTTCACTTCCGCAGCATAAGTTCAGGTATATATTTAAGTATGTATCGTATAGGTAGTTAAATATTTTATTACAGTTTAATGATTATAGTATATTTAAATTTATACAATATTCTAAGTTTTCTCTATATTATCAGTTGTGCCAAATGCTATCTTCTTTATGTATACTGTTTATCTGTCTTATTCTGTTTGTCTGGGAGAAACCGATAAGAAGAGCTAGCTATTTGTGCCTTTATTGTTTCTCTTTATTTATTTATTTACTAACCATAAATATAAAATACATCTCATAACATTTTCCTGCAAGACTCTTTACACAGTTTGCCTGCAAGTACGAGTCTCTTATATAATTCTATATCTATATAATTATTCCTTAACTATTCTTATAACGATATTATTCTTTATATTTAATACAATCCAAAAACTTTTTATTTTATATTTGCTTAATATTAATCACTAAGTGTTTCAAGTAGATGCCTTTTTAATGCTTTTTGAATTTTAATTTGTTTGTCACTAGTCGGATATCTTCGGGAAAAGTTTTAGCTAAGGTAGGTCTCCAAAGTAGTTATTAACTGGGGGGTACTTCGTACTTGCACGCAGACATCGACCTAGTAATGTTTGTGCTCTATCGGCATTGGGTTATGCTCCCGATTGATTATTCATTGCTAATAGGTACTTGTGTTTTTGGCTAACTGGTAGTATATCACATATTTTAAATCATTTAGACTAATCACCAGTGCAACTGTATTTTGTTTTATTGTTGACTAGAAATTTTAAGAATCTAGTTTGCAATGCTTCAATGTTGTCTATGTGAGACTTAAATTCAAGTTCGTAGCAGTCAAGGGCATAACTCAATACCGAACCTACTTTAGCAAAGTATAAACATTTTATTGCGGATCTTGGTACTTTGAAGCTGAGGTGATAAAATTTGCCTAAAAGTACCCTTACTTTGTTACAAATATGGTTAGTATGTTGGAGCCAGGAAAATGCAACATGAACTTTAACTCGCAAGATATGTAACACAGTCTACCCTTGCAACATGTTTACATGAGCAAGTTTTTAAACTATTATGAAGACATATACATGAGTGGTGGAGTTTCAGCTTTAGGCAAGTAAGGAGATTGAATGATAAGGAGACTTATCTCAATTTAATACTATTCCATTGTCATGGGACCATTTCAGGACCGTATCTGTCCTGTAGGACAGTCCAAGTGACAGGTTTCTAAGACGTTTGTACCAGCAAGCAGGGTGTATAGATCATCGGCGAACATATGCGCAGCACAGTGACGAAGTAACCCACAGAAACTGTTAACTTTTACACGCCTAGTGGCAGGCGGCGGAGGCGCGCGCGTGCGTAGCGGGGGCGCACACACGCCGAGCGGCGGTGCGCGGCTCTGCTTCCATTGTAATGCTACTGACGTTAGATAGTGGTCGGAAATTTTGAGCGTAACTACTACTGAGTTTTCCATTATTAATTTCTCTACGAGTGACATCATTAATACATTTCGAAAAACGATATTTAGCCATAGTATTTTCATAAGATAAGACACGGCTATCCAAAGAATTTAATAATTTGATATTTAGATCACCACAAATTATGACCTTTGTGTGTGTAGGTAAAGAGCTTAAAAGATTACGTAACTCAGTTGTTTATTATTTCGGGGAGGTTATACCTTTATTATATGAATATACAGATATTGATACAATATAAGTATACTCGTTGTTATTTAAAAGTGAAATGGAGACGCACTATGCGGATCGCATTGCGCTATCGGCCGCAAGTTCACACGTCTCACTCGCACGCGCATGTAATCGCTGTTGCGAATAGATAAGCACACCCCCGCCACTGCGGCCTTCGCGGATATAAGCATCAATTTGATGACCATTAATTTGATAAAAATACAATAGCGAGTAATAGATATTGGTTTCAGTGATTACTAAAATATCTATGTAACTTAAATGGTCATTAATAGTTACGATGAGCTTATCGAAATATTTATTTAAAGAACAGATATTCATGTGTAAAATACATAAGTATTTGATGCTAAAATTAATACACCAGTTTGACAAATTTTCTACACATGCATAATTTACATTTTCATCAATATCGTCTAAGTAATTTAAGTCCTCGAATGTTTTGAATAATATTAAACATATTATTATTATACTCTTAATAATATTTTCACAAATTCATGAATTCAAATTACATTACTTCCATCAGGCATGTCCGATGATGCTAAAAGTAATGGGCCGAACTGGTCACTATTAAATTTGAAGTAACAAATTTGAGGAAATAGCATAACAAGTATATTTATTCAATATATAACACGAGTTTCCGTCAAGAATCAATCTTATAGTTGATGACAACTATCAACGTGTTAGACCGCCTAACACCAAGTACCATGACATGTGAGTATGTAAAGTTAAGCTGCAGCGGAATTAGGTCGCGATTGGGCAGGTACCTCTCGCTCACGTGATATCGCCGTAATGTGAGATCTTCGGTGTCACGTTTCGAGCGATCGGTGAGTTATTTTTAATAGCATAAGGGTGTAAACGAGAAATAGAAGGGTTTTGACTACCGACGCCCATAGACATTCGCATTGATTGTTACCCAGACGCGTTACCCTATCATCTATCATCATCACCCCAGGGGAGTGATGATGATAGATAGGCAACATTTTCACTAACCGCACACCGATATCAAGCGAGCAAGAGTTACTTCCCCTGTCATGCCGGCCCAATCCCGTTGCATAGGAGGTCGTATTCGTGTACACCATGCATGGCACAAACGCCTTCTATGCTTCATGGAAATACCTCTTTCTAAAAGTAGCCTGTGGCCCTTGGAGGGGAGGAGGCCATACTCCTGGGGAGGAAGGCCTCCTCCCTTGATGGAAATGCATCTGCAAACTAATTGTGCGTATGTTCATGGGCTCAGTACTTGTAAAAACGCTCGGATTGCTCGTAAGAACCCAATACGAGTAATATAAGAAAAGAATGTCGATTCACCCGTATACGTATACTATCCAGGTTTAACATCACAGCTTCAGCCATTATATTGAGAGACCGCACAATACCCGTGGAGGCAGCTACACGCAGGTTCACAGTGTGCAGCCCGGGGCTGGGTGCATAACACCTGGCCACCGCCGGAGCCGAGCCGCGCCAGCACGCCGGAGCTACGAGGAACCTGTCCGCGACAACTGCACTTCCTCCTCGATTGTCTACATGTACCTGAAACATTGATTTACAAAAGTACAAGATACACGAGTTCACACAAAACTGTCATGTGTCCATGATTATATACACATACATTTTTTTCAAAGTCACTCACTCTTACATCTCCGCACTCGACCTTTATAACAGGATCAAGGAAGATCCGGACCATCCTAACTGGAGGCTTCGAGTTCGAGCCTCGTCGATACAAGGCTGTGGTAGTGTCGAGGCTATATTATCTTCTAAGAATATATTTGGGTTGCAAATATTTTGCTTGAACGGAGCCCATCCATTATCGGGGTTTCAGAGGTTCCAGAGCGAAGTGGCAAACGTGTATGGAGCCACTCCTGTGATGGCCCTATGGACAGACGCCGACTCAAACGCCGTGTTAGTGGGACGATGGTTGGGGGAAAAGGTATAAGGGGCCCCGGGCCAGGAGCCAGGAACCTCTGGAGGAGCGGCGCGCCGTAACCTTGCGTTAAAGTGGCAATAGGGTTGCCATTTTCCACTCGGTATCACCCGTGTGACAACTGAAAATGTGTAAACTGTCATGCGTCCGTAATAACGTACATACGCATACATTTTTTGCAAAGTCAACCTGACACGCATGATTTTAAGTCGCTTTTACAAAACAGATTCTACTTGTAACGAAGCACGTAAATTAAAATAAATGTGTCTGGGTTATATTCGATTTTAACTCTTGGATATTTGGGTGCATAATGAACTCTGAGGTACGTGAAATTCTTCTGGACTCCGGGTACGACTGGCTGAAATGATCAATAAGTTAGTAAAGTTTTTAAATGAGGAAAGTCAATAGCCTGAAATCAATGAGTGTATGTAAGAAGTAGTGTCATTTTTAGTATAAGAGGTGGGTGGGGGTAAACAAGTCATGCGCATGCGTTGCTCACCTTTCCTCATCCCCTACATTAGGATCTAAGGGTAGCCGGTGGACTAATCAAAATATGCATGAAACGCGACTTCACAGCTGTCACTTTACCGCAGTGTCCCATGAGCGAAGACCCCGGTCGTGTCAGGTAAACTTTGGTACAATGCAACGCGGCACTAACTTTTACAAATTTTTTCAGCGTAAATTGTAATCTCTTTGTAATGAATAGGAAGCAGCTCATACTTGCAAAATATCAGAAAATATCGGGTAATAAATCTGTCGCGTTTGCCTGTGCTAAGTACCGGAAGGGCTTGTGTTACAGGTACTTGACAACGGAAATATATTTGACATTGTTATAAATTTTGTATATGTAAGATTTTTATTATATAAATACATATAATACATAATATATAAACATGCATGACATAGGCGGGATTCGAACCCGCGTCCTCTGGCCTAACACGCGGGCTAACCGCCACGTAACCAACTGAGCCAGGCCCTCGGTCGAATATTTACACTGACACTTTCATTCAGTCCTAGGTCTTGTCTCACATCTTAACATTACAAAGTCTGAGAATATTCCGCCACATAATTTTAGTATATTACATCTATAAAATTACCTCTAAATTGTAGTCATACCAGTTGTTCTCTGATAAGACAAGGAACCTCACACGGCTGTCTGTGTGGAATATGACAGGCGTCTGGTGAACGTCTCCCAGCAGCCGCGTTCCTAGATCCAGGATGTTCGTGTCGCATTTCACGATAGATGGCTCACATATGACAACTGAAAGAACTGTGTGCATCAGCGTCTACGCGCATCAAGAGTTTACTCCTTAAGAACAGATATGATTCCGAAGCGAAAGGTGTTCTAGAGATTCATCCGACATAGCGCGGTAAAGCGTTACGCCGAGCTTCGATCACGGTTTCACGCGATTTTACTATTTATATTTTATCAAAAAAAACAACGTTTATACAATTAAGTAGTAGTTCCTTTAGTTCGCAATAGTGCGACAGAACTTTACTAAGTTGTCTGTTCTTTTGTTGACGCTAAACCGCAGAAATGTTTCTATATTTCCAGATAGTTCTTGCTTACATCCTGGATAAGTGGAGGCCTAACATCTACAAACACCTCCCGGTCTCACTTAAAGATAATATAAATTTAGCCAAGTATTTTTACACGATTCTATTCATTATTTGAGACCGGTCTCTAAACGATCAATTGGCATATTATGTAACCCCAGTGTAACACCACAAACTGGGCACTTGGGCAGTAGTACGGGCGTCTAGGATTACTTTTCAATGCTGCGCAATGAATGAACGTATGTTAGAGCAAGTGCAGTAATATTGGAATATTTATTTGTACATTTTTAATACGTTGGATAGCCCTAATAAATTAATAGTTAAGCCAATATTTATTAAAACGAACTAAAGTAAAATTCCTTAATGTTGAGTATGGAATAACGTCCGTTACTTAGTTCATCTATATGCTACCACAGGAAGTTTTTTACGACAAGATTTTACAGGGCATTTGTTATGAAAACCATTTTTTTATAATAGAAATCGAATTACGACCTCCGGACGATCGCTAATCATTATGTTTGTATGATAAACTAAATGACGTGATCAACTTTCATCGTAACTATGCACATATTGCATTATTCACTAATTTAAAATGTAACTAAACTCCTCCGTTGGTCTCAATGTCATAGCACTCTCGTCACACATTCACCAGTTTACTCCCCAAATCCTTCGCGAAAGTAGTAGAGACCCGGTTTGGAACATGTGAAACTTATACAAACATGTTAAATTTAATATATTCATCATCATCAGTCCCTATATGTCCACTGTTGTACACGGGCCCCTCTCAATGAACGTCAAGACGACCGATCTCCTGCTACCCGCATCTATCCCGGACCGGCTACTGCACTATCTTCCCACCTGGTGAACGGTCGATAAAAACTCTGTTTTCCTAAACGCGGCTTCCACTCCAGAATCTTAATGGCCCATCTGCCATCTGCACTTCTAAGCGTTTGACCAGCCCATTGCAATAGAAAATTTAATATGCTTGTAAATAATACAATGAAATTTCGTAAGGCTAGGAAAATGGCTGCACAATAAAGCAGTATCTTGCCTATTAGTTAGTGGCACACAAAACTTATACACTAGCACGTAATGAATAAGTATGCGAACTTACATCAAATTCCCTTCCCTCTATGTCTATTTTAGAAAGACAGATCACTATAGCTAGTTAGTTAAGCATAGCATAGCAATTTAGCTAGCTAGCTAAACTGCATTCCGTTCACGTTTCACATTATTTTATTCTTAATTAGAGATCCGCCCCGGATTCGCCCGTGAATAAAGGAGGCCGAATTTCCTACTTCACAAAATATTATACACAAATAGCTTCCCCAGAAATATTTATATCCATTGGTGGAAACCGTACAAAAATCCGTTTAGTAAATTTTAAGAAAGTCGATCACATACAAGCAGACTGCTCTAGTTTAAGAGACTTAGCTTTATAATGCGCATTGATTACCGAAATAAAAGAGGTTCACAAGCTGTATGTTTTTGTATGTTTGTGATGCGATTACATTGTCAGTTGTAGATCGATTCTCAAATATCTTTTTTGTTTGAATATGAATATGCCTAAATTGGTTTCATCATCTAACATATAAGCTCTGATGATGACATTACGGAGGAATGTTTTTTACGAAAACTACTTGAATATTTTCTACTACTATCTCCACTACCAGACGATCTTCGTCATCTCGTGTCACTGATCTGGCAATGGAAGATACACGTGCTTAAGAGTTATAAATTGTTAAAATTCTTCGTGGTTCTATCGTAGTTCCATCGTTATCAAGATCTATAATCTGATTGACCCCGGAGAAATTGTGGAAAGTTTTCAATTTTTAAATCCACATAATACGTTTTTTTATATACTTTCTTTACTCATTCGTACATTTACGTGTGGCCTTCGTTATGCCTCACGCCCGGAGCTGATGCTGAGCTTTTCGGCGATATTAGGGTAGAATTGCTAAATATAAACTCATTGTAAAATAATTAATTTTACTCGAAAGATAATACTATTAAGACGATGTGGTGGAAAGTAATTGTAATTGCAGAATTGCACTAAAAAAATAAAAAATGAATTTAGTTTGAACAAAAAATCAAACCGACTTTAAAAATAAGAAACAATACCCTGGGAAAGTGAAAATAAACAAATTGAACATTGAATATGTCATATTTTAATGTACTAATTTCTATACTAAATAATTGCTATTTTCTATACTAAATAATTACTAACTTTTTAATAATGGTGGTTTCCAGTAGCAGCTAATCGGCACTGCCACATCCTGTGCCTCTGACACCCGCACAACCATCACATCGTATATGCTCCTGACGTCTGTTGCTCTGAAGTGCACCTTCACAACCGCGTTGAACCCCGACGTGATGACCAGCCGGGAACACAACTCGACGCTCAGTTCTTGGGCGACGGGCGGTTTGATTGACAAGTGGAGTTCGTATTTCGAAGTGTTGATAAGACGCAATGTTTGCTGTTTAACCAAAGCATTACGTGTTACTGATATTATAAATAAAGTCATAGTTGGCTACAGTACAGTACTACACGATATACTCGGCTGCGTACTTCTACCGCGTTCCGAACACAAAGTTTTATAATAAAGTATTTTTTTTGTCGAGCAAAAAATATTGAGGCCTTTAATTCTATTTTATTCAGTGTTTTACATGGTAAAAATAAAATGGTCATTTACTGGTCAATGTCTAAAAAGAGTTGAAGGAAAAACAGTCACGTTTTCGATTACAATATCTAAAGAAGCCACGGGGTGGAGCGGGAGGAGTTGATAGGAGAACGGTGAGAGGTTTTACATTCCAGCGGCACCTATAGGTAATGTTATTATGCTTCCGTTAGGATTGCTCTTGTCAAAATTGCGGGACACAGCTGCAAGTTTGTTTTAAGATCGAGGATATCAATGTTAAGCCTAGTTGATCCACGGCTGGACATCAGCATGTCTCCATCTAAGTTGGCCGGTCTCCTGCTACTCGCAACCACCCCGGACACGTTACCATGTGGGAAATATCTCCTCGTGGAGACAGTTCCCATCTGATGAAGGTTTTTTTTAAATCCCAGGACTGCGAGCGTGAACTCGGAGCAATTTGATAACTATTGACGCCAATTAACGTCCGCACATGCATACGCGTTGTCCACCTGCACCCATCCGAAGTATGGGCCACCGGCTTCTCACAGACCGTACGAAATGCGATAGCATAGCTATCGCATTTATAGCAGTATGAAGTTAGCAGTACATACTCCCGATCCGGCTGCAATGCGTCATCATTGACGAGGTGATCCTCTTACTAGATGCTTACTGTAGAGACTGATTCACAACATGACAGATGCTTACCGAGTGCAGTGGACCAACTGTAAAGTTGACAAACTCGACACACGCTGGAACGCACGTGAGATGAACCGGCTCGCCAGATAACTTCGTCGACGAGGACAAATCAGCTTTCGTATCGGGCACTTCTTTTCCGATACTGAATAAACATACATACAGTATAGTAGGTAGGTACTTAAACGACAAAGTGACAGCTGTCGCGCTTCGTGCGGCTTGCGAGAAGCTGGCTGCCTATCGGGTGGAGGAAGGAAATGATGTAAACTTATCGGCATTGTGATTGTATGTATGCTCATGGGCGTCCGTACTCGTAAAAAAGACTTTGATTCCGCGCTCGTCCCTCTATGCAATGTAAGGCGTAGTAACGTTCACGGGCGATGCTGGGGCGCTGCGCTAGTATTATAAAATGTTGAGCAAATTTCAAAAAGTCTGATCCATGTAACTACGACTACCTAACTACGACAACCGAGCCATATACATCTAATGGACCACGTCCAATCCAATCATCCAATAGTTCTAATGTCAAGTTTCATGCGGGTTCTGCGGATTCATCGTCATCGGACGACGTTCACTTCTAGAAATAGGCCTCCCCTATAGGGCGCCATAGGTCACGGCCCCGAGAAACTTACATCCGGCGACTCATTCCCACCTTAAGGAAGTGGTCCGTCCAGAGGGTAGGTTGTCCTACACTCCTTCTGGTGTGGAGCAGCCACTCGAGTACCTTCATTACCCAACGTTTATCGGTCCGGTAAGAGCACAACTAGCACGATACGTGACAGCACAACTACCACTCCGAGTCAGTGTTACTACAGCCAAAAGTTTCACTTCCCCCGGTCGTGCTGTTCGACTGCTCTGCAAGAATGATAATGACGCATACATAAATATCACTAACCTCACTGAATAGCGCGTCACCAAGTCAGCTGGCGGCAGAAGGTCAGCGCAGCCAGGCAGCGTGATATCTTCAGAGTTGAAGGTGCCACCAGAGATCTTCTCGCCTATACTTGTACATGTATTCGATGACAGTGATTCGTGTTCTGTACATTGAGCATTTTTTCAGCTTTTCGGTGATCATCTAAGCCCATCAGGATCCCTCACTGTTATGCCCTTTTATGTGTTAACCTTATTTTTTATCCGTATTCTTCGCATATAATAAGGAAATCGGCTGCCCTATGCGTACGGAAGTGTCTAGAGCAGCTTCATCCTTGGTGGTATTGGGTTCAATTGGGCGACAGACTCCCTCCTTTCATGGAGGTGGGAAGGATGCATCCATTCGAGATTACCTAAAGTAACTATTGTATTATTGGCCGAGGAGACTGGGTCCCTTCACCCCTCTAACGAGGGGGCGGCTCACACACGGCAGCTAAAGTTGCCATTCCATCATCGTGGATGCTGGAACATCCTCAAAAATATCTGTCTGTCTGTATATTTCTACAGAACGGATTTTTATACGATTTTCACCGATGGATATTGCGACTTTCACAAAGGTTCCGGAGTATAATTTCTTAAAGTAACAATTTGTTCGCGCGTAATCAATAAATACATTCAAAATGCACCATGCCAATACTATAAAAGTAAACTTAACCTGTGTACCAGCAGACTATTGTGCCGTCTATTACCTAGCCTATCCTCTTGGGTCCTTTGCGCTGGAGGTACCTCGATCGACAGAGGTTCCAGTGCCAGCTGCTGAAAGTATTCATCTCGCAACTGCTTCTGTTCGCGGGTGACTTCACTCGAACATTTCTATAAGCAAAGACGTACCATTGTTATGCAGCCAAACCGGGCGGGCACGACCCGTTTGGCTTTGTTTATGGCATCGGGGAGTACTTGGACATATTTCATCACTGCAGACGTCCATTAACATCCGCAAATTTGTGCAAATGCATTGCTGTTTTTCCCCATATGTACCTCCTGATACTTGTACGACCGAAACGGACGGTGCTTTCCCGTGGCACTAAGTGAAAGTAGTCGATTGTAACAGTCTCTCGTATGCTATTATTAATTGTTTATTTATAGCATAAGGGGGCAAACGAGGACTCAGAGCCTTATGATGACTACCGACGCCCGTGGACATTCACATGATTGTTACGCAGCAGTTTCGTTGCTCTTCTATCATGCTCCCAACGGGCCGAAGGCTACTCACGAACCACACGAAACGCGTCAGTGACGCTGTCACCTTACGCCGGTATCAAGTGAGCCAGACGTACCTCCCCGGTCATGTCATGCACCATGCATTACACTACCGCCTCCTACACAGCATGGCACTGCCTATTTCAATAAGTTTAATTAAGACGAAAAATGCTTACCCAATCATTGTGGTGCTTTTGGTTTTTGAACGGCGCGGGTATCGTCCACGCGGGGAAGACATCGCCAAATGACCCCACACCTGACATCGGAGAGGCACTACAAATATTAGAATATACAATTGTTGTGTAAGAGACAGTAGCATTTCGGCTTTGCAGCGAGTTAGTTTGCTGCGAGTTCAGTCGGCACGACCAGGGAGAGTCAGGGTAACACAGTACAAATGAGAAGTAACGGCTACACTGTGCATGTGCGGTTGAATCTGGCTTAGGTAAGAAATGTCCCGATAGTTGCAAAATTGTGGTAAAAACCACAATTTTGCAACACCTCATGACACCATGATTGTAGTTCTTGAGCAATCACGTAACTGACTGTGGTTTCCATTTCGGGTACGAGTATCGTAGCACACTGTTGTGCATTTTCTTGTGCTTATTTGTATTTAATTTTATTCTTTAAATCAGCGGAGCGGTTAATTTAAAAACACTTGAACTACTTTTGACAGTCCAACGTGTTTTATAACTAATGTCTTGAAATAAATAAAAGTGGAAAAAATGACATGTGATTTGTAACAATGGCCTTAATCAAGCGACAATAGAGAATGGCATACCCGCGTTCCTATTTGAGTATACAAAATAAAAAAAAAGCGTCAACTATGATGTCGCGTTTCATTCTTATTGTTAGTGGCTGATAGGCCATTGGTGGGGTTACATCTGTACGATCCTTTGCGGAGTCCCATGGGGATCGGTAAAATAAGCGCAGTAAAACGTTACGTTCGTGTTTCCCATGACCAATTTTCACACAATGTTACAGCACATAATTTTTCACACCGCGGGTTGCGTATTTTTCTGTATCTTTCCATATATCCAAAAATATATGTGCCATAGAACTTTTTTTTAGAATAGGGGGCGGCAAACGATTAACCGGATCCTTTTGACGACAACATCAACAAAATTTCAATGCTGATGCGTAGCTCTCATTCCGCCCCCCAATGGGCCGCCGGCTGCTGACAAGCCGCACGAAACGCGACACTGAATATATAACCTTACGGCGGTATTACGTGAGCGTAGAGGTACCCCCCGGTCGCGCCGGCTCATTCTGTTGCATGGAGGATGTAGTGTCAAGCACTATGCCTGGCACTACCTCCTTCTATGTAGCATGGCACTACCTCTTCCTAAATTGTAAAGACTCATCTTATCAAAAGCATTGCATACACCATGGCCATATACCGTATTTTGGCATTGCTCGAGCCATGAGCTGAGTGAATTTGTGAAGGAAAATTACATAAAAGTATGAGGGAATTTAAATGGCCGACTTGACGTTCATTGAAAGAGACCCACGTCCAGAAGTGGACCGATAAGGGCTGATAATGACGATGATAATGTTTAGGGAATATTTGATGGTCTAAGATGTTTGTAAACATATGGGAGACTATGTAGCTACCATGGAAGATTACAATTTATTATGCACTAGCGATCCGCCCCGGCTTCGCCTGCATATGAATTGCATCAAAACCTCCCATGGGAATCGCTCTATCCATGACTGCAAACCGAATGAAAATCCATTGCGTACATTTTGAGAAAATCGATCACATACACACAGGTTTTGGGGACTTTGTTTTATGGTCCTCGCAAGGGTCCCCTTCTAGGATATGGCCATCACGCAGAGTCCCGAAAGACAATACTCTTTGTATTTTATTTCAAGACCTGTCTCTATCAAACATCAAGCAGATCACGGTCGCGGGCGAGAGGATAATTGTTACACACCTTAGTTATAATCTTATACATACTCGTATTGACATGCAAATTGTTTCAAATATACGGAATATTTCTATGTGCTTCTGTTAATAAATGTTAATTAATGGAGCTCATCAAACAGTTTTATTGTGTAATCCAACTATTTCCTTTGGCACTGAATAAAGTATTTGCATGAGCAAACAAATTAAAACAACATCCCGGGCGTTCATAATCCTGCGCTCAACCGGTACATATTTATCCCGACCCCCTCCGCACAGACCGGCGACCGTCATTGTGATTAACTCGAGTCTGATGTAGCTTGCAGTGTCGATCTTCTGTTATGTCATCTTAAAATACTTCCATTATGCAATAATAATAACATATTATGTTAAAATTTAACAAAAGGCCAAGTGCGAATCTTAAGAAAGAAATAAATTTACGACTACCGACACCCATCCACATAATTACTATGCCGATATGTTGCCCTCTTCCCTCCCCTAATGGATCACTGGCTACTCGCAAACCACACGAAACGAGACACTGAATATGTCACATACCAACTCTTACCTATGGAAGGTTCGAGTATTATAACTTTATTAATATTAATATTAGCTTGGTGTGTCCCACTGCTGGGGAAATGTAGAGTAGAGCGGCTACTCTCTTAGCACACCTCTCTTTTTAGAACTAGATTGAGCCAATTCTGACTGGATGAAGACTTATATCCTAAACTACGTTCGTAAACAAATATATCGTGTAGAAGTATGATTATTCTGTGCTGCAGACCTCGGAATTCAATTTGATAATTCCAGTCGCTCCAAGGAAAAGATCTCAGTCATGTAGATGGTATAGTAAAAGGACCTATCCATCAATCATTCAGTCCCGACCGATCATGTCATATTACAGTGCAGCATTCTCGCACATATCCCCTAACCAAACAGAACGTTTGCAGAGAATGCAAAATAGATTTTTACGCATTTCTACTGTATGCCCGTGGTACTTCCAAAACATCGACCTACATTGTGACTTTCAATTGACCTCGATTAAAGGACACTTCAAAGAGCTGGCTCAAAAGTTATTTGACTTTTGAGTTGAATGTGATCCGACGTTATTAACCGAATCCCGTTACTGTCGGCCGAAGCACGTATTGCACGACGCCGTCGACGCGATAGCAGCAGCTAAGTCCGTCCAAGAACACAAACAAAGAAAGCAGTAAAATGCCAATAGGGCCAACTAACGGATAGCAGATTTTAGTCGATAGTAGCTATCGCTTCACGACTTAAGCCCAACACACACTTCAGCCCCCCTTGGGTCGTCTGGATGATGCGTAACTGCATTTTTACTGCCAGAACTAATGCCATATACACCGCTCGTACCGGTCGGGCGATGTAACCTTACATATAGCGGCACAGTTATAACATATATGACTGACAGAATGAAAAACTCACACACCGCTTAAGGAAACGAGCCCGGGTTCGAATCCGTAAATTGAGACCTTAAATTTATAGTTAAAATAAGGACAATTTAGAGAGCTCTAATAATAATAAATAAATCATGAATACGGTTTTTTGATGATTTGTAGCGCAAATCAACCCTTCCCGTCAGAGGGGGAGTAAGGAGGCCGGTCTCCTCTAATAATACAAACATTAAACGAGCTCAATTATCCTTATCCACGACAGCGCCATTAAAACAGCATCGTGCGCGCGCCGTCCCCCTAGAGTGAGGAGGGGGACCGCTTCCCCTTTTAAGTCCCAAAAATATTTACTATAGGGTACGCCCACAATCAACCCGGTACATCTCTCCCCGTCTGCGGGAGAAGAGGGGAGTATATCCCCCTAACGTCTCCCTGCACCTGAAGACGCAACAGTCTTCGCTAGTCAGTCAAACTGTTGAGGCTGGACAAACGACACAGACCAGTATTACGTCCCTCCAAAAAGAAATGAAAAAGCAATCAATCAACTTTACTTCAGACCACAAATAACCCATGGGTTAGTAGCAATAATAGAATTTTGTGGAGTGTTGGCAGGGAATATCACAATAATTAGCATTATTATTTTACAATATATGTGAAAATTTACACGCTGTTTTTCCTTTTGAAGTATGAGACTAAAAGAATTATGACAGTATACCGGTACTAACAAAGACTATGAAACCAGGTTATGGTATTTGTGGTCGAACTCTTCCGAACGTCTGCAATGATATGATTTATAGAAATAATTAGATTTAAGGTTGAAATAATACGAGTACCTACTACAGAATGCACAAATATTTTTTTCTGATAACCGATTAATCCATTTCGAAGAAGTTCATCCGCAAAGATTATCATATAATAATGAATAACATTTTGATATGAGAATAGTGATATTGTAGTTCCATCCTACATTTCAGCAGAATCGCTAGTTGATTCAATTCTGAATAACTTTTTCCATAAATTACATATTTCGGCTAGACTAACAGAAAACTAGTGAAAAACTACTGCGTTTGTATAAAAACTTACCTCTTGTTTCCAGAGAAAGGTAATTTCGCCATTTTATAGCAAAAGTAAGTTTAATCAGGCAAAAAATACGTAATGTTTATGAATGATTTACGGACGAATTGACATTATTGCGACAGTAATTTTTATGTTGGTAGCTATAAAGGTTTTATATCGGAGCGTCTCTCAGCTTCACTTGGATAAATCGAGTTTCTCTACTGCTTTTGATTGTAGCGTTGCGTTAGACAAGCGTCTTCTGGTGAGCTTTTCTCAATAAATGAGCTAATCTAAACTGAACAGAAATTTAAATATTTCCCAAGATTTGGACCTGCAAACAAACACTTCAGCTTTATAATATAACTTCCAATTGCTAATTTTAATGTATTTTTAGTAGGAAATAGTGCTATGGTATGCATTGCAACCGAATAGGGCCGGTACCACCGGGGAAGTAGCTCTCTCCTCACAGTAGCGGCGAGAGTGATAATTATGTGACGAAGACTACAACGAACTTCTTAATACTCCCGGATCGAGGATCAATCGAATAAAATCAAACACAATAAGATCGGTCAATGTAAGTTATAAACATATCCGAAAAAGGATAGTATTTCTATTTAAAAAAACTATTAATTTTATTAGCATTTGTTTGCACCAATATACAATTTAACGGTAATGATAATAAATAATGTTGTTGTAAGAATATTTTGAGTCACTGTAGGTTTCTTTATCGATGTAAGCATTTCCATATCGTATCCTATCAGGCGTTGATACTGAAAACTTGAGCGGAGGGCGGCGAAAATGAACGTCACAACAACGGAGATGAGATAAGCAAAGATTGCAAATGGCACAGAAAATACTAATATTTAACATCTGTTATTATAATACCAATAATTAACTATACCATTTTGACAACGAAGCAGTTGTATTTTATTTTATTCTAAAGAAAGAGATATCGAAATTGAGAAATTATCAAGCTTTTCAACATAGTACTTAAATAAAGTTCGGCAGGTATAATAGAAATCCACACCATGGTCCAAGCCATGTCGAAGCGGTTGGGCTATGTAACCAGGGAGACTGCTCTTTGTAAAACTCTTATAAGAGCTGGCAAAATAGCAGGAGGGAGTATGGGTGCTATGGGGTGACCCATAGCACTGTCCCAAATTTGGTGGTATTGTTCTGCGGTGCGAGGCGACCCTTCAGTGGGAGAGGTCTCGGTCCAATGCTTGGCACTTGCGGTAGTCTTAGTGGTTATTGGCATTATAATTTACTGTGAGCCCCACATACCACTGGGTGGGTATCCACCAGTACCAGAGGTGAGCTCTTGATGGCGTGGAAATACATTTTCTCGCGTAAACAAAATAAAGTTAAAATATATATGTGCTATAGGGTGGCATCATGCATGCATTCGTGTTACCAATATTCTATGCGTCGCGTAGGTAGCGTGAACAATATTTAAGCAGACATATCGCTGGCTGTCCGCCCGCCGAGCGTCATATTGATTACTCCAGCCAATCCCAGACTCCGTCCACTGAAATTCATGTATATGGGGTCCATTATTTGCACTAGATATAAGAGGCTTATAAAAAAGAAGCATTATGAAATTAATTTTGTTATAAAGCGATCGTAATATGTGGAGAGAATTCTCTTGTTGTTGAAATTAATTTTTAAATAAGATAAATTTTGTAGAAAAGAAAATCATATTATTGAAATGCAAAAAAATTCTAATTTAGTGTGCTAATAAAAATCTTCTTCTTATTCATTTTATGTTATCACGTTTCTACTTCAGATGTTATCGGAGTAAAAGGAATAAAAATGAGACGAAGCACAATTTAAACTTTGAAATAAAATTCAAACCTAAAATTAGTATGCCACAAGATTTTATCCGTGTCGAGTTTCGTGAATTTTATGAGTAGCTGGTGGCTTATTTGATGAGAGGTGGAAAGGAGGGCAGAGCATCCGCATGACAACAATAATGTGGATGTTCATGGGCGTCGGTAGACGTAAAACGCCTCTGATTTTGCCTTTGCCCTTATAATATCAAAAGTCCTACGTCGAATGTCATGAACAAAAGGGAAGAATTCACACAAATACAAAACAATGCATACGTAGGTTGCCACAAATATTGATATAGAATACAGTGCTTTTCATTTCAAAAAAATATGTATCCCTTGGGATGGGTTTTACATGGCTGAACGCGAGGGGCTCAGCGTTAAAGCTTTTGCGGAATGAATTTTCACTATTGTATAATGTACACATTTTTCTTTCGAAACATGATAAAGCTTTTAATAATTGTGTTCATATCTTCTATGACGCACAATATACAAACAGCCTAAATAACGATTATATATGGAGGATATTAGTCGGTGGATCTGATGTGTTTCAGAGGTCAATGAATGTCGGGATCCATCACAATTTGGCGTACCTAATTTAGTATAAAGACAAAATGTTAGATATCATAACATTTTAGAAATTAATAAAAGTGAAAACACCACCACCGATTCTAATCGTACCTAGACATAGAAGAACCGGCGAAACAAACTCAGTGTGTCTTCTTCGTTGAAGACTTTCAAACTTTTTTTTATTGTTGACGCGGGGAAAGGAATTTGCACGCCTTCACCGGCCCTGGGTGGGGTCCTGTGGTGTAATGGGGCTCGCGGCACGTTATGGTACCGTATACCCATAGAAACCACCGCGAGTGCCATAAGTGCCGCCTTTGGTGAGTTGTCCCGGAACAACGATCATCAGGGAAATTCGACGGCTAATAAGTTCCCTAAGGGACCGACGTCTCCTGTACTGTAGAGATGCCCCGCACCACAGGACAGCCCCACCAACTTTAACACAGTGCAATGGGGCGAGATCTCCATCCTCACCCATTGTCCCTCTTGTTATAAGAGGGGTACGAAGAGTGCTACCTCCTCCTGCTCCTTGACCCCCTTTGCTTATAAAAGGCGTGTAAAGAGCACCCCCCTCGGTTCAATTGGCTTCACCTAGGTTCGCCCCACGCAACTAAGCCCCACCGCCACGATAAGGCTTAAACCATGTTGGGAGAAGATTTAAGACATTGTCTCATTATACTAATATTACAAAGGCGTAACAAATGTCTGCCTCGTGGTGTTGTGGTTTGCATGTTCAACCACAGTCGTGAGGTCCTGGGTTCGAGTCACCGGTCAGTCAACAATGTAATTGGGATTTTCCAGTTTCTAATAACAGTCCGTATTTAGTAAATTTGCGAAGTTACACCCCCGTGTCTCGGAGAGCAGCTGTAGGCCATGTGCCTGATTTTCAATCCGGCAGTGTCGGACTGTCCTCCCATGGGAATAGGAGAATGAGTCCTGTGCGTCCTGAGTCGTCTCTTTAGAGATGGCCGCCGCAGCCGAAAGTCGGCTAAGACGTCATTATTATTATTACAAATGCGATAGTTCCTGTGTGTGATTGATATTCTGATACGCAAAACGTTCTGGTGGATTTAGCCGAAATTTGGCATAGATATGCCTAGCTTAAAATCTTACATAATATAAAAAATACTCTAGTGAAACTAATTGGGTACAGCAAGTAATGACAAATTTATCTGTAAATTATTATGCATGAATTTTAATCTATCCGTGGTATTTTTTTTCTCTAGGGACTGCACACAGGCCCCAAAGATGGGAAAAGTCTGAGTGGCGTATAGGTCTTTTGGATCCCGAGTGCCATGCTCGGGATCCAAAAGACCTATAAACTAAATCCTAGGGGTATCCCATTTCCTCCGTCGAAGAAAGACGCCACGGGAACACGATGAAATACAACCGTGGGCAGAACAGCATCAAAATCTGCCCCACCATTATTCAAGCCTTGTCGTGGCGGTGGGGCTCAGTAGCCTGGGGTGAATCAAGACACCTTCTCTGAAGCTAACGGAATTGAGGGCTGCTCTTTGTACCCTTCTTATAAGAAGACGGGACTAAAGAGGAAAAAGAAGCCGCTCTTTTGCGCATGGGGCAAGGGGGATGGTGACGTCCCATAGGAGGCTGACTGGCCGTCGAGGTGCACTAATGATAGGTATTCGTCCCTAAAATGTGCCGCCCCACACATCGCTGGAACTTTGCGCCACACACCACTGGACCCCACCCTTGGCCAGTGAAGGCACTTAAATGCATTTCCCCGTGTCCCCGCAAAAATAAGGGATTAAAATCTGTGGCATAATAAGGGCAGACGACAATTCACGAAGGATGCACACAGCACAATACACTATAACATGTACAAGCGACACTACGTTACCAATTACGTCCTGGACTTCTTGAAGAAAAGACCCTACTCCTATCTCAAAGCCTGGAGACTCAAAGATTGGTGATAGTTACTGACCACCAGATCGTTTGTCACTTGTCACATAAAAATGCGAGGGTAACTTTATGGTCAGGTGTTATGAGGTAATTTTATGGTCATGGTCAAATATAAATTTTAGATTTATAAGAAATGAGTGTATAAATTTTAGATTTATAAGTAATGAGTGTATAATTTTTTTCAAAAATACGAGTATAACATACCAAATGTACATTTTATTTCTCGTTACACTCAACTAAATACTTTAGAACGTTATAACAGAAAAATGTTTACTTGTTAATAATGATCTTGGGTTCAAGTTCAGGATGCTATTAATAGTGCTGTGAGTGAGACTGGTTTCACTCCTTCATTTTTGGTGTATGGTAGAGAACTGGTCACGTGCGGTACACACTATCTTGATTCAGAAAATATAGATAATTTGATTTTCGCACCAAGTGATTGCTATGCAGAAAACTTAGGTAGGTTAGCTGAAATATCGAATCAAATTCAGTTCCGATTGTATTTATTATTCACACTTAAATAATTCTGAAAGATGTAATTTGCGCCGTAAATCGGTTGAATTTAATGTGGTAATTTAAGGTGATTTAGTCTACAAGAAAAAATATTTCTTGAGAGATAAGGATAAGCATTTTACTAAAAAATTTGCTCCTAAATATATAAAATGTAAAATTGTTGAAAAAAAAACTCCTTCAGTTTGTGTTCTGCAAGATTTAAATGGACTTAGGAACTTGGCATATCAAGGATTTAAAATTAAAATGACGTGTTGTCCATGATAAATAGTTTTATTTTGCATGTACTGTTACATGTGCTGTTGCACTTGTAGATGCATTGTATTTGTGCATTACAGTTTTTTACATGTACTGTTAGATATGGTGTTGCTCTACAGCACTCTTAGATGCATTGTCTGTGTGCATTATAGTTTGTTACATGTACTGTTACATGTGGTGTCGCTCTACAATACTTGTAGATGCGTTGTATTTGTGCATTATAGTTTTTTACATGTACTGTTACATGTGGTGTTGCTCTACAATACTTGTAGATGCATTGTATTTGTGCATTATAGTTTGTTACACGTGGTGTTGCTCTACAATACTTGTTGATGCATTGTCTATGTGCATTATAGTTTTTTACATGTACTGTTACATGTGGTGTTGCTCTACAGCACTTGTTGATGCTGAATGAATTGTTTATGTGCATTATTTTAAGAATGTTCGTCCGTATTACATCTTTAATATATTATGAAAAGTATTATTATTTTTTTAGTGTTTAAGATTTGGAATACGAATATATATATAAATAATTTGGAATACGATAATAACGAAGATAAGGTAGTATTCCAAATCTTAAACACTAAAAAAAAAGAAACAATATTTACGTTTTTTCGGAATTAATGTCCAACGAAGTGGGTAAAGGCTGGCAAGCTTAATATAACTTGCTTAAAAGCCACTTAAGTAATTTTCGTTCCTACTTACATGATCAATACGGTTCGATAGATGTACGAGTATGATTCATCATAGTTGGTTCAAGCGTTCGTTCCATACAGTGCATCAAAGAAACAAACATACATCCATAGACAGCTAAACACCTAATCCTAATTTGCTTGGCGCAGTCGGGTAATAATTGGTTTTATTTGGCGACACGATTCTACGCAGATGTTTGTGGGCATTGGCGACAAAAGTAAACTACAAATAAATCACAATATTTAGAAGTTGGTCACTCTGTAGGGACAATCACTGCTGGTCATCTCCACAGAAACTGTGGGGGGTTACGGGCATCGAGGCGGACCTCATAACCCGAGTTGGGTCGCAAGGGGACGACTATCCCCTCGGTAACGCGGCCGCAATCGTAGGGACAATCACTGCAACGCAGATTTATTAGGAAGAGGTAGTGACATGTTGCATAGGACCGGCACGGTCGGGGAAGTACCTCTCGCTCGCTTGATACCGACGTAAAGTGATTGTCGCGTTCCGTGCGGTTTGTGATTAGCCGGGGGTCCATTGGGGAGGGGGCATGATAGGGGGCTACGCATCTGCGTAACAATAGGCGTCGACAGTCACCAAAGAGCACCGATTACTCATTTATCTTCTGATGTTATAAAACAAACTTATTTTACGAATGTAGGTTTCTATTATTAAGCCTCCTTTATTTCCTTATTCACCCTGGAGACATATAAGATAGGGATCGCGCTCACGAATAAACTTGTATTGTACAATATAACCCGGGCTTTCAGTGGGATATGTCCGCCAAGGGAATAAGCCCTGCATTTGTTACACAGGTACGTATTTTTATTTTTACTCTTGTTGCATTTCTTCACTTATTAGAGTGAAGAGGAGAATAACAGTGCATTTGATTGACAATAATGCAGATATTTAAGAGCGTTGGTAGTTGTCATGCCTGTTTGCCCCACCATATAAAAATAAATCTTACCTATTTCATTTAATACCATCAAAAGCAATACCGACACTGTTCCCATTCCCCAGTCATGTTCCTCTAGATGAACCGTTCTTTCCCGTCAGTGTCTATCATGAGACGGATTAGGGACTCCGTTTTCTGTCCTTGTTTGATAATAATAGTTAAATTAGCCGTCACAAATGGGATCCATCTCTCCCAACTGCAGGCGATTGAGAAGTCATCACCCCTTTTGATCTCAAATTTAGCCTTACTGCCTGACGAGCACTTATAGCAGTCTCATAAAACTATATTGAACTTATCTTCGCCAGCACAGCATATGTGTAAGCCTGAAGAAAACAGGTGTATCTAGCTAATTATTTTAACGTAAGTACTTTTTCATAGCATAGGAGGCGAACGAGCAGCTGAGCCAATTGTAAAAAAGTGATCACCAACGCACTTAGACATCCGCAACACCAGAGGACTCGCAGATGCATTGGCGGCAGTTTAGAGATAAATAGGCTCTTTTCTTGAAGATCCCTATGTCGTATCGGTCCGGGTAACGAAGTCCTCTCTTAATTGTTCTCTCCAGCTAGTGGAGAGTGGTTGTCGGCTACAAATAAAAAAAAACGTATGTATTGTTCAATGGTAATTAATTAAGTGATCAATCTATATTTAGTATGCAGAGGTATTTGGCATTGGTGTTGAATGGGGCCGGCAAGCCCGGGGATGCGCATCTCGCTCGCATATGTATTACATGATATGCTGTAACGGTTTGTATTTTTCCGGTTGTAGTACTAAAGGACGAATAATTATTTTTCATTTGAACCAAAAGACTTCGTCATTTGAACTGGATTAATTTAATGCGCACAGGGAAAAATGTATAATAATGATTCCAGTATTGATTGCACAAAATGGAGTTATTGCAAGTAGCAGATAAATACTGTGAGATCCATAACACTAGCAGAACCACGCGCTTGCAATCTGGTACTAAATATATAAAAAAGAAAGAATTGAATTTAATGAAAGTCTACAAATACGACATCAGAATATTCACATATACAACAGAATAACACATGGGAAACAATTTATAAATACAATAACACATGGGAAACAATTTATAAATACAATAACACATGGGAAACAATTTATAAATACAATAACACATGGGAAACAATTTATAAATACATTGTGTGAATATATTCACAGTCGAAGTCACAGGCACCAGCCATTTCAATTCTAATATAATAAACACGAAACATTTGATTGTTTCTTTGTTTGTTTGCTCGGAATAGGCTCCGAAACTACTAGACCGATTTGGAAAATTCTTCTACTATTAGAATCCTACATTATTAATTTGTGATAAACATTTTGATCATTATGAAATTTTATTAATGTACCTAATAATAGTTGCGAAAAAAAATTATTGACTGAGCTGTCCTGAAAGACGTTGTACCGTCACAAGTTAAATTGATTGTCATTACCATGACAATCAATCTGAATGAATGTTTCGTGAATTATTCATACGTAGCCGGGACGGACTGATGGTTTTCTTTTACATAAATAAGTGTTTCACAAATAAAATTATTTTCAATGTATTGTCCTAAATAGGAGACACATAATGGGATTTCTTAAAAGGTTCTTAATAGCAATATCAGATATTTAATGGAACCCGGCGATATACCAAGATCCTTTATCGGTGTCATTGGTTCTCTATAATTCTTAATGTTTTCTTTCATGTTACATTAATATATAGATATGTAGCTTTTATACTACTAAACTGTTATAAATTCTCATGGATTTTGCTATTTTTATTTTGAAAGGGCGACTTAGGTACCGGGATCAGATTGATCGGGTACCGTCCGAAGGTATTAAGAGTCTTCGCGACCGGCGTGTTTTATATACAGAGAGTTATAAGTGAGGATGATACAAGACAAATATGTAAGAATCTTACGTTCTCTCCCCCCCCCCCCCCATTAATGAACTAGCGTGAAGATGTGTCGTTATTGCTTAACTTTTTAATATGTTATTATGTGAATATAAAAATATATTAAATTATACCTCTATTTACGTGGCTGGTGGTAAACGCGGGGTTTAAATGGGGATTTTTATGTGTTTCTCTGCGGGCCTATCCGATTCCTCCCATTTCCAGCTGTCCTTTTGTCAGTCTGTTTGTGTTTGTCAAAATATACACTCACTTATTCTCACAAAATGAAGATATATAATTACACACGACCTCGCAATTTAAGAAATAAAATACACTTGCTTTACCAAAATCTAGCCTATCTATATATCATTCTGGACAATATGCGATGTGCATTAAAATATATAATAAAACTCCAAAGCATCTGAAAGCATTTATTGTTCGAAGAATGTTACATAGTTTATACGAAGCTGCTGCGCCCTAACAGGGTATCACGTTTATCATATAAAAATGTAACATTTTTGTACTCATGATTGCGATAAAGATTGAAGTTTTGGAGTCTTGAAACTAGTTTTCTCACAAAAAAAAGTTCCTAAAAAGAAATTGTGAATTCGAAATACACTGCTATTTTTATATGAACATAGATACCAGTTCCGCTGTGTTATGCTAAGCTATATTATGAAAGAGGTAGTGCCATGCATTGTGTATGATACTATCTCCTCCTATGCAATGGAATTGGGCCGGCATGACCGGGATGGTACCTCTCGCTCACATAACACCGCCGTGAAGTGATATTTTCAGTGCCGCTTCGTGACGTCTGGAGGAGGAGGATGTAGCGTGGCCCTACCTCTTCCTATGCAGCATGGCACTAGCACCTCCTGTCGACCCGCTTACGACACCGCCGTAAAGTGATTATGTTATGGAGTTTCGTGTGTCATGTAAGTTCCGGGACATAAAGCAAGGCGAAAGGAGTGCAACAAGTATGCAAGTACAGTCAGGTTGATGTTTACATCCACAGGTTCGTTTAGGTTGTTGCATCTTGGGCCACTACTGCACCTACTTGTTTATCCGCTTAGATCATAACTTACACGTAATGAGATTTAAGTCTCGACTGATTCTACTTACAACTCTTGCTCTATAAAAGTAATAAATAGCGCAAGTAATGGAATAGATATAAAAGTCCAATTCATTTCTTCGTTCTTTCAAAAGGAATGTGTGTATTTTTTTATGTGTGTATTTATTGTAATTTATTGATTCTGTGTATCGTATGTAACATGTTTTCGTAGTGTGTACAATAAAGGAGATTTAAATCATTCATTACGTTTAACTACTGTTGCGGCGTAAAAAAATAACGTTGAAAAAGCGCAATATCTGCTGCGCGTTTATCGAGGGGCTGTGAAACTTTTAGTTTTCCGTAATCAATTGAAAGTCGTTTGTTGTGTAACAACGGTGCGTATTCGATTATTTAGTATGTATGATCTTTTATATTATTGGATACTAGCATCACCCCGCGGTTTCACGGGCGTAACTCCGGTCCTTTTAGTCGACAGTATCATCAGCCTGTAGTCTTCTTTGATAAATAGGATATTCAACACAAAAGTAAGTTATCAATTGAATGATTCATGAGATTAACTTGTTCAAACAAATAAACAAACTCTTCAGCTCCTATTAGCAAACAATTTGTTCCCGTCAAACCGAAAGGTTGGCAGCACGTAGGAGTCACATCACTAGAATGGTAGATGACACATTAGTTCCGGCAGTCGACGTCAACGCACTAAACCAAACTTCTCGTTTTCGAAAGTATCGGCCGCGCGCACATTTACCAATTTTCACACATCTCATATTAATATTATTTTTTTTATTCTCATTTCTCTTATGGCTCCGCTTAGAAACTTTCAGTAAGAAATTCTCAGAGGGTGTGAGGTACAATTTAGTGTTAATTCGCCGAGATCAGCTTAACGTGGGTGCGCCAGCGCATCATACCAAATCTACAGAAGACAAGGTCAGTGAAACAACTGACCCCATTCAGCCCTTAGCCCATACGCACATCGAGAGTGTGTCCGCCGCATCCAATTTACCTGGCGCACACACAATTAGAGATTTATTTTTCTACCGATCTGTTGTTGAATATAAGTCTCTTTTAATGAACGCCAAGACTGCCTATCTTCTATTTGTCCCATCCATCTCTGGACGGCTTTTTTAATGAACTTATCCCACCCTTCATTCCCTCGTTACCACTCCCGTGCCTCCAGGATAGACAGCGGCAACCACTATTATCCATTGATATGCGGAGAGTCCAAGGGAAAAGGTAACACTCTCTCGGGACAAGCACCGAAATATATTCACTTCATTCAAAGATTAGACAGGACAAACAAAAAGATTTATAGAATAACCTAAACTCACAGAAAATTGTGTACCGCGTTAAAACTATATGTCCTTGCCTACCACACACCACCTTGTGGCCTAGTAGTAACCATGTTCAACCGCAAACGTGAGGTCACAAGCCTTGGATCCCGTGTCAGACCAAAAGGTTTTATTCAGATTTTTGGATTTTGTGTGTTACACCGCCGTGGCTCGCATTTTCATCACGTCAGTCCTGCACCTGACTTCTCTGCGGATTGCGTGGGACTGGAAAAACGAGGAAATAGACGATGCTTTTTTACCTGCGCAAACTCGTCCGCTCTATGATATAGCTTAACTAGTAGTGAAGCGACGAGGTTCAAAAAGAAATTCGTAGTTCTACTTTGAATAAAATATTTTGATTTTAATTTTTTATGCCCTTCGCAGATCACTCTCTATAAAGATGGCCACCTTGGCTGAAATTCGGACGACCAGTTTAGACGATATATTATTAGGAACTTATTATTATTATGATACGCTCTCCAAAAGACAGCTTTTACATTATAGGAGGGAAAGGCTAAAGTCCAGTCAACTTGTATTTCCTGTATCGTAAACACATCGTGGGCTAGTAATAAGCAGGTTCCACCACAGTTGTGAGAATAGACTAGCGTACTATTGGATTTCTTCAATTTCTAATAATACTCCGAAGTCCGAAGTTGACAGCGCGCATTGAGCCTAGGTCGTTACAGGCTGCCAACCCTTCGGAATAATATAATGAGGATACAGTGCATCAGGCTATTGTGAACAGATGGATGTAATTATATGTAACATGGGGGACGCTAGTGTGTACCACTAGATGTCGTCCAGCTGATGATTTTGAACATGTCGACCTGCTGGCTCAGCTGGTAACGAGGCGGTTAGTCCGCGTGTTACGCCAGACGTCGCGGATTCGAATCCCGCCTAGGTCAAGATACTTATATGTGTATTATATGTATATGTACAACAAAAATCTTAAATGTATAAAATTTCTTAAACTTATATGTATGTTAAATATATTTCCGCTGTCTAGTACCTATAACACCTGTTGTCTATACGATACTTACCACATGACTAGGCTAACGTGGTGTTATTCCACAGATATTATTATATTATATTATTATAAGTATCACATAAATCATGCATGTCAATTTCACTGGATCCGAATACATTAAACCTTGCAATCAATTATAAACCTATCTTCGCCGACGGATAGATCGGTGCGGTCGATTGTTTCCATTTGATTTATTTTGTTAAAAGGAAAGGCACGGATTATTTAATAAGACTTACATATGAAATGCTGAAATGTTTTAAATATTATGAGAATTCTTATTATTTACCAATTAATTTAATTTGTAGCAACTCTATATACAAATAAATGAACACAAAGAACTGACTATTTAAATAATTAAAAATGGTTGAAAACTATATTTAAATAGTGATGGTAAAATAATTAATAGAAAAAGAATCCCTATCCCAATGAATTGTATCCCCTCCCTAAACATTAGTAGGTTCTTCCGAAGAAAAACATAACTCTTTTTTTTTTCGGAGGAACCAACTACTGCTGGCGGTGCTATTGAATTTGCCGCTACGGATCATCGGACTATCTAACACTATTGTGTCTCTTTTCACGCAGATGGTAAGAGATTTAGCTGGTAGGTTTTGTGTGCATCCTATATTTTTGGGGTAAAAGAGGGAGATGCAACCCCCCTCCCCCCCCTCGCCACACTTGTGGGCCGGCGAACGCAAAATGCCGTTAGTAATAGGCTAACGTGGATAAAGATAACTGACGAACCCAACTGCTCACTGAAAAGAAAACAGACGGGCCCGATTATTTATCAAAAAAAAATTTTGACCAAGTAGAAGCCTTGTTTTTTCCTTTCAGTTAGTGGTTGGGCTTTTTTTATCGTCCTTAAAAACAATACACTTTGATTCCCCGTTTGATGTGATTTATAGGAAAAACAAAATGAACTTTGCAAAATTGCGCCCTAAATCTGCCATCTTGATTTATTGTTTTTAATGTACCTCTTGGCATTCACGTTATCAAGACAAATCTAACGACACCTCATACGTGAAACCTTCAATCTCTTCAGGCAGTAGGAGGGAACATAGAAATATACCTACTTACCTACATACATACATATAAACTCGAAAAAACATTACCTCCTTCTCTCCTTCTGGAGCAGTCGGCTATCGAGGTCGGTCGGATTTAGAAATGTTATGTAAATTTGACATGCGATTTCTCGCTCTGAGTCGGCTATTCTGGCTGTACCTCTTATAATTGAAATAAAATATAGCCAACATATAAGTTCAACCCAATTCGTACGTATATTATATTTTATCAAAATCTAATTGGCAAACGAGAAATCGGAGCCATTTTTACGACAACCGACGCCCATGAACATCCACATAATTACTATTCCGATGCGCTCCCCTCCTTCTGCCCCTCCCTATGAGTCACCAGCTAGCTACTCATAAACCGCTCGAAACGCGACACTCAAGATGTCGCTTTACGGCGATATTATGTTACCTACCCGGTCGTGTCGGCCCAATTCCGTTGCCTGCGAGGACGTAGTGTCATGCAACATGCATGGCACTACCTCATACTATGAAGCATGGCACTACGTCTTTCTAAGAGCTGTCTGGCGTCGCACTGTAGAAAATGGTAGAACTAGAGCATATCATAAATGGTGTATATAACTATAGGATGTATCTAACTAATAGTCTTGGCTCCTAATGTTCAGCATGAGATACTTTGTAAGGTACACAGTATCCCAACAACAACTGTACTGCGGAATCAGCTGGCTCCCTCGGTATTTCCGATCTGATACGACCTAGGGGCCTTCTAGAAAACAGACACCTATTCCTTAAACACCGGCAACACGCCTGCAATAGGATCGGACAGTTCAGTGAGTGGGCAAAGACGAATCGTGAAATCCAGTGCCAACCGTTTCTGTCTCGCTCGATCAACCGTTCAGCTCCGTTCCAGCACGCTACAGCTGTCCTTTTCAGGATAGCGTCCTTTTCAGGACGTGAACGCGCCGGAACATTTTACTGTAGAAGCCTGTCGCCGTGACGTCACGTTGGTTTACTACAAACGCAGTGCGCCTTCAAGGATCGTGGAGGACAACACCCGGCTCGGTATGAGTAAGTGCCCCGTACCTTAAGATGTCTCAGCCCACCGACCACGGGCCTCCCGCCCGCATCAGGACCTCATCCACCTCGCCCACATCATCCAGTCGCTCGCTCCCAAGGGACCCGAGGATCAAGAGCGGAACCCCTCCAACATCATCAACAGCCAAAAACCCGATTGCCACCGCAAAACTCCAGCTTCACACCAGTCAGGTGAGTAAACCCCGCACCAGCCCTGCCGTGAGTGCACCGCACACGCCATGCAACGAGACGGCGCCGGCATGCAGCGCGATGGACACAGATGTCCATTCGTCTGTATTGTTCCGGCGCCCCCCGGGTGGGAGGCTGAGTCCGTGCAACCGCCTCGCAGCGAGTTGGATTGGGCCGAATTTATCACCAAAAATAGGGAGTACCTATGTGCCCCTGAGTTCCTGCGCACCATGGTCGGCTACCAGCAGTCACTCGGCATCATCGATGCAGAGGGCGAATTCACCGCCGACGCTGGTAAGCGACTAAAAGCTTTGAAAAAGCGGGCACGCTCCCCATTACCGGCCGCACGAACTGACGCTCGTTCGCCCCCGGTGAAAAAGACGTCGAGCAACTACGCAAGCGTGGCGGCGGCAACACCCCCACCTTCGACGTCAGACCAACACCAACGCCCAATCAGCGCGCCCGCCGAAAAATCCACTCATCGTCGAGCGCATACCGAATTTAACGCGCCACTTCCAGGCGCTCCGAGACCGGCTCGGACATAACAGCAGCGGCCACCCTTATGGGCAGGGCGTACGCTTCACGCCGAGGGACAAGAGTGAGTATCGTATCACACAGAGATACCTCTCCGACCTAGAACGCGATGAGCGAATCTCTTGGTTTTCGTACTCGCACCCGGCGGACAGGAGCGTCAAAGTCGCGATTAGAGACCTTCCCGCTGACACAGCCTCGGAAGATATTACCGACGCCCTAATCAACGGCTTTGAGGCTGAATACGTCCGGCCAATACGAGCCCGCCAGGGGAGACCGGGGTGCATTCACCTGGCATACGTAAAGAGGACGGCGACTACGATCCCCGACATCTATGCCGTCAACAGCCTGTTGGGCATGGACGGGATCGTGGTGGAAGCTTGGCGCAGCCTCCGTGGCCCGACTCAGTGTCATAGGTGCCAGAAATTTCGGCACTCGATCTATAAATGCCACCGCAAAATAGCCTGCGTACGTTGTGGCGAAGAACATGCGGCTAAGGACTGCCCTCGCCCTAAGGATGCCCCTGCCACTTGCGTCAACGTTTTTTACGTTTACGTCAAGCTATAAATGCCACCTGCCACTGCAACGGAGCTCACCCTGCCAACAGTAAAAACTGTCCGGCCTTCAAGCGCGAGGCCTTTAATAAACGCGCCGGACCGACAGCCGCTACCACCGTACCTTCACTAGACGCACGGGCCTCGACGACAATAGCCGCTGCCCAAGTGCCTCCTCCACCTCCCGAGCAGCCGCACCTCATGGCGTCGGCGAACGGCCCTACTCCGCGCACGGCGACTGCCCTACCAACCGCAAACAAAAACCGCAAAGAAAAGCAAGTCGAGACGCAGCAGGTGCAGAGGTCTGAAAGGAGATATCAACACCGACGCAATCGCAAGAGCTACCAGCCACCAACGACCCGCGCCTATCGTGACCGCAAAGAAGCCGAAGGCACCCTCCCAGAAGGCACCCGGGACCGCTCGCATCCCCACTAGGGCGGCCCAGCGCCGGGCTGGCGCTGCAACGTCTCCACCCCTTTCCTTACCGGCCGCCTTAATGGAAATGGCGAGCCGGTTCATTCAGACCATCCGCACAGGCGGCTACTTCACCGAGGCCCTCATCAGCTGTGCATCGCAACTAGTATTGCTGATGCCAGCGATAATTCAAACCGTAGCAACCATGTTCAATGGCGAACCCGACACTTCTTAATTGGAACGCCCGGGGCCTCCGCGGGAAGCACAACATTTTGCGTCACGTCCTCCGCGAGCGAGACGTGGATGTTGCCTTGATATGCGAGACCCACCTCACACCGGGACGACATTTCGCAATGCCCGGGTACCGCACATACCGGCTGGACTACACTCCTCCGCCGGACGGCCGCCGATCATCCACCAGGTGCTGCCGCCGACGCTCACTACCTCGCTCTACACACTCCCAGGAAAAGCCCCAGGCGCCGACCAGATCCCTAACTCGGCTCTACGACTTTCCTCCCCCAGGACAGCAGCCGCAATCTCCCGGCTATTTAATGGAATATTCCGTACGGGCCACTTTCCTACCCAATAGAAGACGGGGGAGGTAATCCTGATCCCCAAGAAGGGGAAGAGCCTCCGGTCTCCCGCCGACTCAGGACCGAGCACTCGACCACCCACCAACTCATCCGCGCCATACACTTTATTACCAACGCCGTCAACAAGAAGGAATCAGTCGCGGCGCTTATCCTGGACATGGAAAAGGCGTTCGACCGCGTCTGGCACGAGGGTCTTCTCTTCAAGCTTATCGCTTCACAGGTTCCCCGTCCTCTAGTCACCATAGTACGGTCCTTTTTAAACCGCCGCACTTTTTACGTAGGAGTGGAGCTCGCTCGTTCACATGCCCCATCGGGGCCGGAGTGCCCCTGGGTAGCTGCCTCTCCCGAGCCCTTAATAGATACGTCGACGACATCCCCAGTAACGAGGGAGTCATGGCCGCCCTGTACGCCGACGACACGGCGTACCTAGCTAAATCGCTGAACCACTAACACGCAGCTGCCAAGATCCAGAGGATCCTGGACATGCTCCCCTACTGGCTTTCGAAATGGCGGCTGAGCGTCAACACCGCCAAGTCACAGGCGGTGATCTTTCCCCGCTGCAGGAGCCTCCCACAACCCTTGACGTTTGGCGGCGAGCCCATCCCCTGGGTCTACCAAGCCAAATACCTGGGAGTCTGCCTGGACGCCGGCCTAACCATGGGTCCACATGCCTGCGCCTCTGCGACACAGGCCTCCACAGCGCTCCGACAGCTGCAGTGGGCGCTGTCGAGGTTCCTTCCGCTAAAGGTAAAACGTTCGATATACAAGATCTACAACCGTTCCCGCCTGACGTATGCGGCTCCATCATGGTACCACTTACTGGTGCCCTACCACAAGCGTCGACTGCGCATGGTCCAATCCAGGGCCCTGCGCCGCATGGACAACGCCCCCCCGAAACGTCAGGAACTCCACCATTTCCCGAGACCATCAAGTAGAGGACCTCGACAGGCATATAGCCGGACTGGCCTCCCGCCTGTTCGCCAAAGCCTCCGATCAGACCACGCTCCGTCATCTCACCCCCTATCACAGGTGACCTCCCGACCGCAGGGCGTACCCGCGCGATTCCGCGCAGCCCCCCTGATGCGCTGGACGCTGGACCGTCGCGGGCGCCCACAGGTGTAAGACGCCTCCTTGTAATTTTACTATGCTTTTCTCATTGCTTTTACGCTTTCATTCACCAACCATTGCTTCCTCCCCTAAGAATTGATTCATCAAGCTTCATCATGCCTCCTAGCTTACTAACACCTCAAGCTTTCAAGAATCATGCTTTCACTCTTCATACCCAATCATGCCTTCATTACTCATGCCTCTACTGTTACGCATCCTGTCTCCCTTACTGAATCCTATACCTTCTTGCTCCTTCGTATCCAAATCCCCGTAGTGGGGTTCCTATCACGTAAATACGGTACGGGAATAGCTTCCTTCCCCCCATTCTTCCCTCTTCTTAGAAAGCCGTGGGGCTCACGCGCACGACCTATCAGCGGGCATTCCGTCCTTGGTCGCTGGCTGCCACTCGCTGGGCCTTCGCCGGCGATCTCACCCGGTGGGTACAGACCGCCCAGGACGACCCCGCTGTGAGGACGGGCGTCCGGGCCCCACTGGCAACCGCCCCCTAATGTGACCTGTAAAGATCACCGCAACGACCGTTCCATAGTAATGGAGTGAGACCCCGCTGCCGCCGGAAGAGGACCACAGTCCTGATACGGCTCCCTCTGCCCCCCTGCCCACTCGCTCGCCTGCAATACGCCTACTCTTGCAAATGTCTATGGGTGGCTGTAGTCTCTACCCACGAGCAGTCGTTTGCCCCTACGTCATAAAAAATTTATCTGAACAATAATGAATACAATCCGTAAAGGTAATTTTATTCTAATGAGGAACATTCGCGTAAATTTAAGACATCAATAATATAGGTTCCTTTTTTTTCTATGGAACCATAATAAACAGTTGTTTGTATTTGTAAGAAGTAATGTGATTCAATTCATCATTTACGAGCAATTGCCTCGTAATAATTTTCTAACAGGGATATGAAAGTGCGCTCATGAGACGAGACCATAAATATCCTGCTTCATGGCGCTAATGTTCAATTGGTGTGATTTACAACAGGATGTTCGTTGTTTATTTAATTGTTGAGCTTGAAAATAATAATGGCTTAGACGCACAGGGGAAAATTTGGTTCCGTATCGGATCAAAAAAACTGTAACTTTAAGGTTCTTGATCGCATTGTATTGAGACTTGACACATGTACACTATGACATACAAATATTTTAAAAAATAATCATTTTTTGTATTTATTTTTGGTGAAAAAAGTACAAAGAAAAAAAGTAATACGAGTAGTTATATGTTTATTTTTATAAATAAGTACTAATATGAGAAATTAAGAGAGCTTAAACAATTACTTATCACACAAGCATAATAAAATACTTAAAAGTATAAACATCGTATAGTACCTATCTGTACCTCACACAAAACTAATTGATCTCAGACAAATCTTGTAACATTATTGGTTTTATATAACTGGGTTTTAGTTACTTATAATGTTATATGTAATTGTTATTATCCTCCCTATTCCCTACTTTCGGTGTAAATGTAGGATCCCCCTCAGGTACCACCTCCAAAAGACTTAGTGCCTCTTCATCAAGATCACATTTCTCACATAAGGCTTTCTTAAACGCGTTAGAAGGGTTTTAAATACGTCCTCATTTGTAGCTATACGAGAACATTTTCCAGCATGGTGCAGGCGCATATTTCTTCTGACAGTTGCCCAATGGGAAGAACAGAAAAATGTTCGATCACGTTTTCTCCGTGTATAAGTAATTTGTACACGGAGTATGGAATATAGTACCAATAATTGTTACTAACATATATTGGCGCAGTTTCTAAGGCATAAACTCCAAATTTTCGGGATCGTACATCATTCCAGAAGATAGAGCTTGTAAAATAATATACAAGCATTTACTCAATGTTTCATCAAACTCAATCAACAGCTGTTAAGTTCACCGAGCAAGTATTAAAAAGACTTATTTCTACTTCCTACACAACTGAAACCTACCTTCGTGCTCTATTTCCATCACGGGATGGCAAGACATGACAACAATAATGGCGTCGATCGTTGAATACAGAGAAATAAATATACTATGTATGCCCATATAAGTTCCAAGGTTAAGCTCTCGCAGTTGGTTATGTTGTTTTTTTATTTCCATTCATTACCCAAAATCTAGAAATTCAATGAGGCTTTCCGTGAGCTGCCATATTGGAGAACATCTCGCCAATGAAAATACAGCTAAATGTTAGGCCGCCACAAAACGAAAGCTCTGTTTTGAAATGGCTGGCCGTAGTGTAATATGGCGATTTGTACAATATGACTACGACATATATACAGTATTGCAGGAGTCCTTTGTAAGGACGTATATATAATTGCGTGTGTGCGTGTGTATGTGCGTGTGTGTGTGTGCGTGTGTGTGTGTGTGTGGGTGCATGTGCGCGTGCGTGTGCGTGTGCGCTTGCGTGTGCGTTTGGCGTAACAATAGAAAAACAAAAATGTTGGCTATAGGTAAGTTCACGGTGTCGGTTTCTTCGTAACGGTGTGCCTGCGCATCGTAAAAATTTACTCTCATCATATTTCCCTGGCTCGCCAAGAGAATTATAATTTGATCAAGAAGCAATAAATATTATACACATATACTGTTTCCCGCTTTGTCTTAATTTAAAATTGTGAATAGACGTGAGTCTCTATTTACCTAGAGACTCTCTATTTACCTAGTATGGTTATAGCGGGGAACTGTTCAGCGAGTCTGTGTGCCCGCGGTTAAGCGCGTTCATTTGTCCCCTGTCGACGATATAAGGAAAATTGCTCTATCTCCTAGTGTTTTACATATAGCAAAATGCACAAATACTGCTTATAAAATAAATTTATACTTCTTATAAAAACAGTTTGAAACTATAACAAATGTTAAAAATAAAATATATATGAATAAGATTTTTTACACCTATTATGCTCATAAGATTTAAAACACACTTCCCAAGCGAATTCAAATTGCCATGTTTTTAATTTCAAAAACCACATATTCTACTTATTTTTAGAACACTTTATAGTTAAGTTATATATAACAAAAGTTCATAAATAAAATATTTTTCAGCAATTAAATCTAAGAAGTAGGTAGCTTTCATAGCGCATTTGCCCAGCGAAGTCAAATGTTCCTATTATCTAAATAAAGTCAAATGTTCCTCTTAAATATAGACTATTCAAGGCACTGGCCTTGAATAGTCTATATTTTACGATTATCTAAATTAGACAGTTCCGATAAAATGTTTAAGGTATTTTTTTGTAAGCAAATCTATCTGAATGTCACGTGATTCGTAATTTAAAATTTTACTCAGATTGCTTCGAGTGATGAGAATGTTTTGATTTTATTAATAGACGACAACTGATACTGTGAAATATTACACTCAATATTACCGAGGTCGTATGAAAATATTTCACGTGATACAAATATACTTCAATTACGTAGATGCTTAGTGCCAACTTATTTTAACAAGGCTTTGAGAATTCTTAGTGTTTTGAAAAGATGTTCCATAATAGCAAGTTTGGCCTGCATTTTTTACTCTTGAGTAACGATGATGATTGAGTAATGAAGTGTCCCAGTCACAAGACCAAAAACATTTCCCGAGGGAGGTTCCCGGTAATGATCTTTCACGAGTCAATCGTTCACGTCAGCGCCGACGCCAATTTAAGAATTACGTTCGTGCTACTCCTGACATCAGAGTATTGTGCTAAGCGACCCCGCGATCCTTGTGGTCATAATAATAATAGTCAAATAGCTATATCTACATATTACAACTATCATATACGGATGCACATCTCCCACCTGCGATAGGGAGGAGTCTCAGGCTCAAATATTTCTTACGTTCAGGTCCGAAATAGAAAAAGTACCCGATTAAACTTGTGTCATCAAATCATAACTTACGAACCTAGCTAAGTTACGTGATATTATAATAAATAAGAGACATTATGTCCAAATATTCTTCTTGTTACGCTAATGCTTGTGAATAGTAGTGACTAATGGTAGTCATAACTCAAGCTTGGTTGGCGCAGAAACTGTTCAGTGGTTTTATATGCACGTAGCTAAGCATACACATTTGTCCCCTGTCAACGAGATAAAGGCACGTTGGTCCTTTATCTGCAAATATTTTGTAAGGAATCATGTTTTGTGTTAATAATGAGTTCATGGAAAGTAGAATACTAGTGATCCTCCCCGGCTTCGCCCGTGAATAGCAGGGACAATTATATACTCAAACTTTCCTCGGGAATCGCTCTATCCGATGTTAAAAGTCACGACAAATTATGTCCTGTTCAAAGTCAACATAAGATCGGTCAAATACAGACAGACGGCTTTCGAGTATTTTATTTTATAAATCAATTTAGATAAATGCTTAAGTTCAGTTTTTTGGTGCCATTTTAAATTTTGAAATTTAATTAAATACTACAAAGTATTTGCCGTTGTCTTCAAAATTAATTTCCCAAGCGATAACCCCTTAAGTTTTAAATTCCTAGACAAGTCAAGATTACATAACAATTTCGATCCAAAGTAAAACAGTTTAATAATTTCATATAATTGTTTATGCTAGTATCGGATTGCAAACCAACTAAGAAAATATATAAATAAGATAAATATATAAACAAGTCTCAAGCGGAAAAGAAAAAGATCTGCGCCATACGCTATAGGGACAGATATTAGATGTGCCTGGAGGGTTCTAGAGAGGTGGCCTACGTTTGGGAAAACGAAGTGTTGTCGTCTTCCTAGCTGGTGAAATATTGATTTCACCAGCTAGGAAGACGACTTCAGTAGCCGATCCGAAATGGATGTGAGTAGCAGGACATCCGTCCTATTGGCGTTAATTGAAAGAGGTAGTAATTAAAAATACTTTGAGCAGTGGACCGTTGATAATGATGAAGCTTCTGTAATTATAAATTAGTACGAGTACCGTAGCAATTATATTTTTGCTACTTAAACTTAAAAAAAATATATCTGACTTGTTTGACTGTCAGACTAAAGGCATCGAAGAAATGTCTCTTTTCTCGGCGTAGAGTATTTTTGCCTTATTTCTTAAAATATGATAGCAAATAGTTTTTTTTTTTCTCTTTCACCGGGAACCTATATTTTTGTGATAGGATGCCATGTACTATTCATTGATTTAATATCAAAGGAGCTCTTTCTCTTTTTTAAATTTAATGTGAAGATCTGGTGTCACCATAATCTTCAATGATTGAAAAACAATCAGTCTACTTTTTTTTTCTTTTTTTTTTCAGAGGGACCTATTACTGATGGCGGCGCTGTTGCCCTCGCCCCTACAGTTCGTCGGGTCTACGGAAGACTTTTTTGTCTTCAGGTTTTAGGTAGACGAAAGGGGGATAGACCCCCCTCTTTTCCCTCAGATGGGAAGAAGCAAACCGGAATTTTTGTGGGCATTACCCTATCGTGATTTATTTTTGGGACCGAAAAGGGGGAAGCGGTCCCCCTCCCCACGCTAGTGGGACGGCGCGCGCACGGTGCCGTTTAATTTTTCGGGACGTGTATAAGGAAAGTAGAGTTCGTCTTTCGGTTTGGCTTGTCAGAGGAGGCCGGCCTCCTCCCGCACCCTCTGACGGATGGGGTCGATTTGCGCTTCAAATCGGCTAGAAGCCGTGATTATATTTTTGTTTTTATTATTAGAGCCCTCTAAGATCGCGTCATTTTATTTCTGCATTTATCTAAGCTCACTTCTTACGGATTCGAACCCGAGCTCGTTTCCGTAAGCGGTGTGTGAGTTTGTCATTCTCTCAGTCATATGTCTTATAGCTGAATAACTATATGTAAGGTTCAACGCTCGACCGGTACGAGCGGTGTAGATCGAATTGGTTCTAGCTGGAGGGGAATGCATTTATGCACTGTCCAACCGACCCAAGGGGGCCTGAAGAGTTTGTCGGGTCAGGTCGTGTAGCTATAACTACTACCTACTACCGACTAAAACCTGCTATCCGTGGGTTTGCCCTATTGGCATTTTAGTGCGGATCCGTGTCTGGGTGTAGTTTTGCTTGTGTGCAAGGGTGGACTTAGCAACTGCTACGGCTACCGCGTCGTGCTTCGGCCGACGATATCGGGAGTCGGGTACACCGACGTCTTTCTTATAAGATTATTCGGGTGATTCAGGGCCCTATCGAAGAACTTTTGAGAGAGTTCTTTAAAGTGGCCCTTAATAGAGGTCAATTTGAAGTCACAATGTAGATCGATATTGCGTACGTACCAGGGGCAACCAGTGGCCGTACGCAGGAACCTGTTTTGCAATTTCTGCAAACGATGTATCTGTTGGGGAATGTGAGCGAATGCGGCACTGCAATACGACAAATCGGTCGAATGCATGTGATATACAAAGTGAGCTTATGTCTATTAGCCATTTTGCTCCTTTTGTTTATCAGAGGATAGAGTTTGAACAGGACGTATTGCGCCTTTTTTATAACTCTATCGATGTGGTTCCGGAAGTCCAACGATCTATTTAGCGTGACGCCGAGATATTTGACCGTCGCCGCTCTAGGAATTTCGTTCCCGTAGAGCAGGATAGGGGATATCTTATTCTTTTTCTTTCCGCGCTCTCCTGTCGCGCGTGATCTGGTTCGGGTGAAGAGTATCGACTTACTCTTTTCCGCGTTCACCTCTATCCTCCATTTCAGGAACCATTCGCCGAGGTCGGTGACGGCCTTTTGGAGTAAACTGGCTCCCTCTCTGGGAACGTTCCTTATGTGTCCAGTGCGGTGTCATCCGCGAACATCGCCAGCTGTACGCTGGGGTGTCGCGGTAGGTCGCTGGTGTACAAGTTGTAGAGGGTCGGGGATAGTACAGAGCCTTGCGGAACCCCGGGTCTGACTGTGCGGGGGGAGGACAGTGTGCCCTCCACTCTGTATCGGAACCGCCTGTTCTCTAGGTAGCTGTTCATGATCAGTACCAGTCTATCAGGCAGTTCCAGTTGGTACAGCTTGTAGATGAGGCCCTGGTGCCAGACCTTATCGAACGACTTTGCTACGTCGAAGAAGACGGCACGGCACAAAAAAGTGGCCCCTTTCGAAGAATTCTCGCCAGCAGTATTCCAAAACTGTATGAAACTGAAAAAATTCTATCATATATTTTTAGACTATAGAGGCACAAAGGAGCATTCGGAGCCTTCTTATGACTACCGACACCCATAAACATCCGCACAATATCTAAGTCGATGCGTTGCCTTCCTTTTGGCCTCCTCTCCTCACAAACTACACAAAAGGCAACAGCGAAGATGTCGCTTTACGGCGCGGGGGTATCATATGAGTGTGAGTTACCGCCCCCTCCCCCCCTCCCCGTTCGTCTTCATTATTCTGCTGCAATTCAGCATGGCACTACTTATTAAAATTATATGTGAGCGTCATAAATACGGTGATCTTGTACTCCACCCGTGTCCATGGTTGCTTTAAAGCTTCTGAAACGTCGGGTCAGTTAAATAATTAAATAAACCGCGATAGAATCCGTAAAAGTAGTTCTATTGTAATGAAAGAAAATTGTTTCCCGGCTCAGCTGGTTATGGTCCGCTGGCTCCGATCCGCTAGCAGACCACCTCAGCATTATTTTTTTATTGAGCATAAATTTGCGATTTGTAAAGCGACGGTGGTTTCAGCCTAGCATGCAGAGTTTTAATTGATCTCTTAGGTCGCGAATGTCACGTATAAGAATATTCCAAAACTGTGTTATTACACAGTTAGCGCACCCGTGGCCAAAGTAGCTGAAAAACTTCTGAAACATCGAAATTGGAAAATAATTGATAAACCGCGATAAAATTCATTAAAGCAATTTTATTTTATTTATCTCTTAATATCATAAATTCTCTCTCCTTATTTATGAGAATACGATGAATTTGTGTTAAGTAACACCTGGATCACCATTTCGAATGTAAAGCCAGTTCTGCATTACATAAATATAAAATATATCTGATAGTAAACTCCGTCATGTTACAAAAATCTGAAGTCGGCAAACATAGTGAAGGGGCCCAACTGCCGCCATTACATTAATTTTTTAGAGCGTAAATACTCACTAAAGAACACTGGTTCCATCCGGGTTTGATACGTGAGGCTAATTTACTTTATTATATTTTTAATTGAATAACAAACAAATTTTGAATAAGGAAGATAGCTGGGTGATGCCCTCCGCTTGGGACCCAGTGATAAACACCAATCAAATCAAATACCAAACATCACAAGACACAAAGACACTGCAGTGCTGCTTTGAAGTATTAGTGAGACATCAGGACACATCTCAGTCTACTCGTGTCTATGGTTGAAAACATGTTGCTTATGGGTAATGTTGTTAATGTGTAACAGTGTCATCATCATCATCATTATCAGTCCTTATCCGTCCACTGCTGGATATAGGCCTCTCTCTCTCAATGAACAGGTATGATGTAACAGTGTGTTACCTCATTAAATGTGTTATATTCTATTCTGTTATCTACTGTTCTGCTCTATTCTGTTCTCTTTTTAAAAATAAGTCATCTATCGCACTCGAACATAAGTGTGAACTGTTAAAATTATATTTAAATTGTTTTGTTTTTGTAGACTGTGCGACACCTGAACGACTAGAATGAAAAATGTTGTGCACGCTCCTAGTTACTTAGTATTAATTAAAGTTCTCATTATATACATTATAATGGGCCTATTTCTAAAGTTTTGTGTGCTAGAACGTGCATAAAGACTTTCGCTTGCACTTGGCTCCTGAACTTAGAAGTTTGTTATCAAGTTAACTTGTGGCTTCTTTATATGCTGTCACTTCGATTGTAATAATTCGGACAAATTACACAACATCAGCATAGTTACGTTGCTGTATAATAATAATATTGCTGACGATATCCAGCTTTATACAACCGAGGCTCCAAGTGTATTTAATCATAGTCTGAAAAAAAATAATATGATATTGTCTGTAAATAATGTATAAATGAATAAAAAGACAGGATACTTAAAAACATCATTTATATCACTGCCAACAGTAGCGCTGGTATTAAATGCTTCTGCAAATCATTAATTTAGCGGGGCTATTTTGATTCGTCAACATATCGCGTCAATTTCTTGTTGTATATCCATGTTGCCGCGAGGTGATATGAATAGTATTCATACGAAACACATAATGTTTTCATTTTGCAGCAAATAAAATCTAATTTTCTGATTAGAATATTCACGAAAGTAATAAAAGCAAATTTTAAGAATAAATTCTGAACGAGAAAGTATAGAACTTTTTTATAAACTACAAAATCATTATTTATTAGGTAATTAAATAAAAAAATAGTACGCAACAAAAGAGCAAGAAATATTTATCCACGAATTTAAAAATAATACCTACATTGTTGCATAAGCTTTCATAAATGATGAGTTGGGCTGCATCTGTCCATTTTCTACGTAACACCTGAATATACAAATAAAATTTTCAAACAATGTTTGAGGTTATATGTTTGAGGTTTCAGCACGGTCACTATATTATTAATGTGTTTATTCTTATAGCATCGGCTTTGGACTGTACTGTTATAATATGCGTATTAACTTTTTTGCTCTTCACATTGCTAGGTAAGTCTAGACTCTGCAGTTTAAATGCCCTAGTCACCGGCTGGTCGAATGAATGCTGAATCACCTGCTCCACACCGCTTGATTATTCATAAACAAGGATTTCGCATTGGGTTTGTCGGCTCTTCATGGTTCCCTAGATTTATTGCCGGTTCCCCAGGCTTAGTACCGGGAAATATTCTGTTTGCTTCATTGTCTCGCTTGAATACAGATGCAAATTGTGAATTCTGTTAGATTTTCAGCTTGGATCCGGCTCTATTTCCGTAAAAGATCTCAATCAAAGAGCATTCTATCAATAAGTTATGAGTAACTGCATTGCGGCAGCCTGTGAGGTCAAATTCACTAAAGGATGAGGAGTTTATACGGTAAGTAGATTTTGGTAAGGCGCTGATTATAATAAAATACGTGTAGGAGGTAGTGTCTTTCTACATTGCATCCCATTTTGGCTGCCACGATTGGGAAGGTGATCTTTCGCTCATATGACAAATCGCCTAATCATATATACTAACATTATAAAGAGTAACCATTTGATTGTTTAATTGCATTGAATAGGTTCCGAAACGAAAAATAAATTTTTGAAACGGTCCAGACCGTTTCAAAAATTTATTGTACCATTGGAATCTTACATTTTCAGTGATATAGGCTATATAACTTTTCCTAAAAGGTTTTGATCATTATGAAAACTCCAATAGTGTAACCAAAATGTTAAAAAAATCAAATTAAATCTTATTTAGAAATTCAGAGTAAATCCTTATTTAGCTGCAGAAATTAGTGACAAATATCTGTCCCGATGGACGTACTGTCACAAATAAAATTTGTTGTGAGTCTAACGTGTAACGTTTGCATGGTTGGAATTAAAAAGATAAAATATAAAATAAGAAACCATAGCAGATATATAAATAAGTAAGAAAGAAATTTATATTTGCTTGAATATGGGCACTTACAAAATAGATGTATCACATAGTAGTTGGGATAAGGTTTGTGAAATAACAAGTACTTTATCGTAATTATACTTGGTGGATTGAAAATTACTCTGCTAACACAGATTCATTCAATTCTAAAGTCAAATCTACCCACATTATTTAGTTCAGTTCAGTTCAGACTATTTATTTGTGTGAAGAAACGTGTGCGCTAATTTGTAGTGATTTTATATATTTTTTTAATTAAGCAATCGGACATAGATTTTTGCAGATAGAGCAAATCGAGCAGTGTGCCGTCATTAAGCACCTCCACATTAAGAGGCCATCACCAAAAGCCCTCCATGATGACATGGTCAGTACTTTAAGAGATTCTGCTCTGTCTTATTCATCCATCAAAAAATGTGTAGTAGAATTCAAGTGTGGTAGAGAGAGTGTGAAAGATGAACCCCGCTCTGGACTTCCTTCGATGTCCACTACTGACAAAAATATTTAAAAAGTACTTCATTTAACTATGGGAGACTGCATGTTATAAGCTTCTCTTGTGAACGAACTAGAAACATATCATACCACAAGGTGTCTGTGAGGTGGATTCCGCGATTGCTTTTAGTTGGACGTAAAAGGACGAAATTTACTGTTTGGAGTTACTTGAAGCCGGTGCTGCTGATTTTTTGAATCGATTTATTACAATGAAACATGGGTTCATTACTGTGCGCCAGAAAGAAAAGAACAGTCGAAACATTGCAGAAGACTTGATTCACCATCCCCTAAAAGGCTAAAGAGATTCTGTCAGCAAATAAGGTAATGGCAAGAACACTCTTGGACTCGAAGGGTGTGATTATGATTGATTATCTTGAAAGGGGTCAGGTTATAAACTCTGGTTACTACTGTGTCTTACTATGTCGTTCACGGGAAGAAATAAAGGTAAAGCGTCCAGGAAAAAGGCTCCGAAAGATAAGTCCCGTTTTATCAAGATAACGCCCGTATTCACACGTCTTTTTTTATAGAACAGGGGGGCCAACGAGCAATCGAAGCCTTTTAACGACTTACGATGCCCATGGACATCCATGTAATTACTATGCCGATGCGTTGCCCTCCTTCTCCCGACCCCTCCAATGGGTTACCGACTACTCACAAACCGCACGAAACGCAACACTGAAGATGTCGGTTTACGGCGGTATTATGTGAGCGAGAGGTACCTCCCCGGTCGTGCCGGCCCAATTTCTTGGGCATAGGAGAATGTATTATCATGCACGATGCATGGCACTACCGCCTTCTATGCAGCATGGCACTAACACTTCCTAGAACAACGTCTATGGAACCAATGGCTGACATCCACAATTGTAGCTTTGAACTATTGCCGCAGACTTCTTTTTGTTCCTTAACCTAAAAAAGGACTTTGGAGGTCGAAGATTTTCCACAAACGTCGAGGTCAAAATAGGAGAAGATACATATTTCCACTCTAAGCAAGAATATTTTTTTTTTCAAAGGTCTAAAAGCATTAAATGGGAGATGGCAAAACAGCATCGAACTTATATATAGTAGTATGTCTATGTTGTCTTGGTTAGTCCGAATTCTTTTCAATCCACCCTCACATGAAACAAATATCTATTATGTTGTAACGCATTTGGAATATCGGAACGACTCGCCCTTGGCCGGTCTTTAAATTATAATATTCAAGAGACAGCGAAACTTCTGTAGAAATTTCATTTCCTTGCACAAAAGTTGAAGCTTATCATTTTTGTCTGCGAAAATGCCTTATGTAACTAAATTGATTTGATTGAAATGGGACTGCAGGCAGTGAAAATGTCACATTATGATTGTATCACGTTAGGGAGAGCTAGCTCCCCAGATGTACCTCTTATTATTTGCTTAATATCAGATATTTACTAATTATTATATTAATCCAGATAATAATCTGTATGCAAATTTTAGTCTAAATCCATTCGATTGTTCGCATTTCGCATATTATTCGGGTTATAATAAGGTAAGGGTTAATTTAAAAGTAAAACCTTCTTGTGAACAAAAAATAATTTTGTAAGCTAAATATTGTGAATTTCTTCGACATTTGACTATATGCATTAGGTTCATGAGTTAATAAACTCATCGTTTAAAGTCCATTAGTATAATTATGTTTAATTAAAGTGATAAAATCAAATGCATATTATAACTATTAAAGTATAAGCCTTTCGCATGTCTTCTCTACATTCATAATATTAAGATTAGGTAATCTTCAACTTTACCGAATAACCACATACGCGCAATTATTTTTTAATTTATATTTAAAAAGCGAATGGGATATTTTTTACTCGTGTTTTGTTATATATAATATGATGGACCTTGGTTCACGATAAAATAACTTGACACAAAGATCACCAAACTTAGGAAATTCTCTATTATTCATGCGTGAATAGCGTGTATGAGCGTATCATGAGTCGCTACGCTACAATAAGTTATTTTGTTTTAGAGTTCCGTAGTGAAATACAATATGATCTCATACCTGTCCACCTGTCTGTCCGTTTGTATGTCACACTCATTCTGAAAGAGTGCATGTTTCAGTTTTGTCCAGTTAGAAATATTTAGGATATAGTTGTGTAGTAGAAATTTGTTACGTACGTGTAAAGCTCTCCACACCAAGCTTTTACAAATTTTATAATTAAAGGTACACAAGGAACATTATTTGCCAGCTGCACCCATACTAAAGAGCGCTTGTATTTTGGGCTATCATTACACCGTTCAAATTGGTCGGTAAGAAATAACAATTAAATTATTTATAAGATTGTTAAATATCTACGGTACGATAGAATTTAGATAGTTGCAAATTAAAATTTCTTATTATAAATACGTTTTCGCGAAAATACCTAAAAATTAAATTAATATAAAATATATTAAAAGAACATTCAAACTGAAATCATAAAATTAATACATAATATTAGGAAGAAAAAACACTATGGTTCCGGACTTAGACATTAGGCCCACCGTCTGTCGTATATACATATTTTATTTACATGGCACAGTCCTTAAGAGAGAGAGAGAGAGAGAGATGGAGAGAGAGAGAGGAGAATATTTGGAGGACACATTGTTGATAAGTGGCTATATGTTGTAAATCTTTTTGTAAATGAGGTTTGTATGTTTCGAGTAGCAATCAATAGACATTAAGAAGTTATATATCTTTAGAGGTGAACATTACCGATGAATGATCGTCATGCAATAGACTCATAACATGTTAATAGACATAAATATAAGTCTACCTAACTTACTGCGCCTAATGGAACTTTATAATACGTATTACATTTATATTCTTTTATGCCTCCACTAACTATTCATCTTTGGTCCAATCCCGTCCGTAGGCGGTATACATACGATTATTGTGTCGATATTAAGCATGAATATGATCTACCCACCGACAGATTGACGCAGCTGGTTACAGGAAAGAATAATAATCCTCCCGAGATTCGCCACTACGCGACTGCTATTGAACTTTGTAATGATTTGTAAGTATTAAGTTGTGTGCCCTTTGAAAGACTAGTTCTTACGATATTGGATACAGGGACAAGTTCAAATGTTATTTTCAAGAGATATTTGAAAATGAAACGGAATCAAATTGTTACAACCGACCCTTACTTATAATGACATGCACTACAGGAAAGTGACAGTTATAATAATTTGGTTCCATGTTATACATTATGGACATATTATATTAGATACATTATTTTAAATATATTTTGTAATGTTTTAGTGTATAATAAGAAGAAGTATGTCTCTACAATTTAATCAACGATTTCGGAATGCCAAGAACAAACATTTAGTAACATTTATAAAAACTATTTCTAAAAATGAAGATTTTTCGGCCAAGTCAATCTTTTTTTAACAAAGGGGACAAACGAGAAATGGGATCCTTTTGATTACTATCGATGACCACGGACATTCGCATGATTGTTACGCAAATACGTTGCTAATGGTACCCACAAGTTCGGGGTTTTTGAGACTAGCATAGAGTCGGCCCTTACGTGTGAAAACACGTTATTTAAGATGATCTAAAATCAAATAGAATATTGTTTAAATGGAACCCGATAAAGAGGCTAGTTTTGAATAATTTAGCACAGATAATATATGATAACAATTTGATTTTCTGATGATAGCAACAGGCAGATAAAAACCAATGATTGCAAAGAGCGTAGAAAACATATGGCTCACGGCTCTTCGAAAAATACATCGAACTGTAAATACTCATATATCCGACATGTTTCCGATGATAATACAAAGGAAATAGGAATAAGCACCTTCCATTTGCAGACCCTCAAATATACGAGTATTTTGTTAGTAGATATCACTTTCAGCGCTACGTCATCGTTTTGTCACTACCTTCTCTCTTCAAACAATTTCACTTTGCGCCTCCCGTATTTATTCCCGTAATCCTGCACGGGACTTTTCCACAACTTCTTCATATGTACTTTTATCCATTGATACATTTAAAAACAAAACACTTTTCAGTTTTTTTTCACTTGTGCACACGCAAACCCCGCGCGCGCGCTTACATAACAGCGAGGCTGTCAGGGTTGCTAGCCTAAAAGGCTGAATAGCGGAAATGGAAGTGTTTTCTTTTTGTTAGCCTGAAACTTCTGCGTAGCAGGGCTACTACGCACATGGTCAAGCACATATGAGATCTTGAGAGGAGAAGATATCAGTATAATGCGGATTAAGTAGGTTTATACTTTTGACTTAATGTGGGAGTTTTTTAAAAAGTAACACATTTTTACGATCCCTCACACGAAGATGTTCTTGTAAAATCCGATGAACGCATCCCGACCCAATCTGTATTTTGGCAGAACCTCTGGTATATGTAATTCGCCAAAGGACACAGAGTTTATAATATCACTACACAATAACATAAAATAATTATACAACGAGAGTTATTGGAAATATCTTGGTATTCACTTTTCATTTGCCATTCGCACAGCATTTGCCATATCAACACTTAACAGATGACATGGCGCTGAATTTCATTGACCCCTCTTTCTTAAGTCGCTTGGGGCGACGCAGTTGATATTCACAAAATTTAGTGCCCAAATAAGAATAATACAACGCCGACATTTCATTTGGTACTATGTACTATTGTTAAACTAGGCAATACCCCAAATTACACTCATAGTCTCATATATATATATATATGAATTAATGAAGGACCGCTGGTATAATTAAAAGGCCTGCTAATTGCTGCTAAGCTCTTAGTGGAATTATATTGAATGATTCCCCTGAAATAATTTTCACTCTGAGCATATAACTACCGTGAAAGAGAATCTCTGCTTTCTTCACTCCGCAAATTTGCCGGTCACGCTTAAAGTAGTTATTAACATTAACGATACACGCCTTCGCAGGACATTCATCCATAAATGCTTCTTGAATTTTACCGTATGATTGAGTCGGTTGTTTTCGTTGTTCGGTACGTTTAAAATTATAAAAAACAATTGCGCGAAAATGTTCTCGGCACATATAATTTTTTTTGTGGTAAGGTTGGTAAGGTACCTTCCTTTAATTTTAAGTAGATTAAAAAAAATGAAGGGAAATTTTAAAATTGGAATGTATATTTTTAACTTATAAATAATTATAATTTCAGAATTAATTATATCCAGTGTCTCGTACATAAAACTTTTTTCTCGCAATGCTTTCTAAATGATCTTTAAAAAAAAACCTCATGAAAATCTGTTCTGTAAATTGTAAGGCAATCGATCACCATTCGGCCATTTTAGTTACCGCGCGCGAGCCGCCCTCGATCTCAAAGACCCCGCGATCATTCTGGCCATGATTATAATAGTAAAATGGGCTTCTTCTTGGTCTTTGAATGTGGGAATGTAAATGGGTGATTTAGTGGTGTGCTGCCTGCTTTATGCAGATAATGCAGTACGTTCCTCCGCTCCATTTGAGGTACAAGATACTGATCACAGTTATGAAAAATAGTTTTGATGATATGGGCAAGTGAATGTGAAAGAAATTAATATTTTAGTATTTTAAGGAGAAGTAACCAGAACGTATGTTAGAGGTGTGGTCGATGCCGTAGTTTTGGAGCAAGAGAATTAATTAAATTAGTATATTTGGTTGTGCATTTAGTAGGGATAGCCCCCGCGGATGTCGAAGTTAGAGTGTAAGCAGGGAACAGGGTGTCTTTCCCTGTATAATTATGTTCCCAACTTTATTATATGGAAGCGAGATATGTTCATGTTAAAAAGTGCATGAAATTAGAATAAACGCGGTTGAGCTGATATGTATAACATGTGACAACAAAGTGAGAAAGGACGTGCTCCGTTGGTTCATTTCTGAGGATACCGTCGGTTCGGGTATGCACAAAAAAATATGGCAGGGACGCGCACAACTGTACTCTGGTACTTTTGATATTACAAAATAGTAAAAAACAGATATACAAGTGGAAGGATATAGGTACCGCGGAATAAAAAAAAATAACATGCCAAGATCTGATTCATCGGATACTGCCCGAAGGTGTTGTCAAGCGTATTCACAACCAGGATATTTTTGTAAAGAGATTAATCAATGTGGAAGAGGCAAGCCGGGTATGTAAAGATCGTGATATGTGGCGTTCCGTTCGCTCTGCCTATTCCATTAGCGAGTTGGCGTAAATATTTGTTGTGGTGTGGTTGCATGGTGCATGACACTGCATCCTCTTATGCAGCGGTATTGGGCCGGCACATACCTCTCGCTCACCGGATATCGACGTAATGTTACAGCGTCTCTGTTTGTGAGTAGCCGGTGGCCCATTGGGGTGGTGACAGGAGGGCAACGAACCTGTGTAACACTCGTGCGAATGTCGTAGTCATCAAAGGGCTCCGATTTCTCCTTTTCCCCATTATGCAAAAAAAAGAAGTAAAGTTAATTGTTATTAAACTATTCACGAAAATAAATTATTCCTAATAAGACAGCACTTGCATTATTGTATAAGTAGGGATTTATAATAATAGTAATACACGCAATTGACAATCACTCTTTGAAAGCCGGACGTCGTAACACTAAGTACTCGTACTAGCTACAGCAGCAGCATGCTGAAGTTGGCCCCTGCCATTATATTGGCTTTGATAAAGCGCAAATCTTCTAGGGACCACCGATTCCTTCCAAGGATGATCAATGAGGCTATTGAAATTAAGAAAAAACATCCAAATTTCAATAGAGAAGATGGCTGGTTTTTTCCCTCTGCTTGGGTCCCCGTGGTGAACATAAATCAGAAAGTAAACACAACACCTCAAGACAAGAAGTAAGTAATGTTTGCGTTAATCGGAACAACTAAAACTATAATTCCTCGGGTATTTTTAAAAACTTGGTACATCAGGACATTGTCGTCTCAGTTCACCCGTGACCATAGTTGCTGTAAAGCTTCTGAAACGTCGGGCTAGATAAATAATTAAATAAACCGCGATAAAGCCCGTAAAAGTAGTTTTACTCTAACATTGATGAACTTCAATCCACACATTGATTACATCAATCGGTGTTGAATAATATCCTTTTATATTTTTTTCATAAAATCGCTTAAATTTCCCACGAACTTATCTAGAAAATGTCACAAAGAATTTGAACTACTAAAATCATTATTTTAAAGTCTCGCTTTAAACTATGAATTTGCATATAAGTTTCTCATTTTGAATGAATACATTATTTATTCAATAAGCGCCAATTAACCAGAACTATTATATTCAATCGCAATAATGTCATGTAAATTTTATTTTAAAGTGGCCGTCATTTTTCGTGGGACTGAAGCGTTATGAGTCATTAAATAGACCCTCGATCTACCAGCGAGTAGACAATTGAAATACCTGTCACCGTTATGAATATTAATTTTAATACGAATGAGCAAAAGTCTGTCTTCTGAATTCTTTGTCTTTCTTCAGGAAACGTGCGCTTGTGTTTCTGTATGGCATTATAATTAAGGGTGCGAGAATAATAAAATGCATAAGATAGTATAAAGTGAAACTTGAGAGAAACAGGGGATAAAAAATATGATTATGAGATAAAAAATATAAAGACGAATACAAGACGTAGCCGGTGGCCCATTGGAAGGAAGGAGGGCAAGGACAGCATTATTGTCATGCCGATGCATGACAATAATGCTGTCTACGGGCTTCGGTAGACGTTAAAAGACTCCGATTGCTCGTTTGCTCTCCAATACTATAAAAATATTTTTATTTCAGGCCTTATTCGATTAGTAAGATTTATTATATCATCATACCGTAAGACATACCAAACACTAAGTTGGTTGTGGAGTATTATTTTTATTGGCATAGGTATTGTGTATTCCACGCAGAGGGAATCACGGCGTCAGCTTGCAAACTTTCTAATGAGCAACATTGTAAGCCGCTCGTGGTCAGCGTTAGGGTTGAGACGAGGCGCTCCCTTATTACAAATTAGCAGTGCGCGTCGGCCTCGCACGGATACTTCACGATATATGACAAAATTCATGGATTTATAAAGGTATAAAAATTATGACCTTTAATTTTGTCTTTGTAAACACATGTACACGTTACAATCAAAGAGCAAATAAATACTATGGTTACAATGACAACAAATTAAATTTATGACAAAACAACGTCTGCTGAACGATGAGTCATCAATAATTTCTGAAGTTAAATAAGGATTTGTTTTGATTTTTTTTCCCCATTTCGGTTACATTGTCGAAGTTTACATAATCATCAAAATATTTTAGAAAATGCTATGTAGCTGTATGTTAATCACTGACAATGCAGCATTCTAATAGTAAAGATTTCTTTCGAAACACTCCAGTGGTTTCAAACCCTAGTGAATTTAAACGAACAATCAAACGTTTCCTGTTTATAATATTAGTAGATATATACTCATATACGTTTGTGCCGAAAATTCTCTATCGGCGAAACGAAGGACTCGAAACTTCGTTGGCTTCACTCGGAGAGGACGGGGGAAAACTATGATATACTAGATTTTTTTTTATTTATCACATAGATCAATCATTTTCATTCGAAAGATAATCAATTATTATGTATATGTCTAGTTACTATACTTTGTGTAACAATGTGAACTTATCTGAGATCACAATAGAGGAATAAGGCGTAACAGTAATATTTACAAAAACATTCAAGCACAGTAAGCTCTTTGAGGCACTATACACTGACCCACTGACTCCGACCTCATTTATTCATTTAGTCATTTATTTCAGTAAAGTTTTGGTTCGTTCCGAGAGACCAAGATCTCACGATTAACAGCTGTAAGGCTCACCACCAGACCTACGAGGCAGTCACATCATTTCCCCCATGTCGCTCGTACAATCTTCTTCTGTGCAAAAAATTCTGTATTATTATATTCCGCGCTATTGACCCATAATATAAGCCCATAACGTAAAAGGGACTCAATTTGAACAAGATTAGACAATAGCCATTCTTGAATTAATAATTCATTTTATTTGTTTAATTGCAAATGCAAATTTATTAATTGTATAAAAATTATTAATTATTATTTTTATTTATAAAATTTATGTAAAAATATGAAAATTATATTCCAGTTCAAATTTTTATCTACAATTAACCCATCCCGTGAGGTACACCGTGCCTATTTTATATGTATTCTGATGAGTATGATTTGATTTTGTCTCTTATTATATGACGCTGTTGTCTATTGGTTAGGTAACTAGATACCCACTGAGGACCTCTAATTCTAACGTTTTCTAGTTTTTGTAGTTGGAGGTCATGCGAGACTAGGTCAAAAGCTTTACATATATAAAAAACCCTGTGGTGGTCACATTAGTATTATTAATACTTATCAGTATACTCTGAAAGCGAGAATATTGCTAGCGTAGTTGACTTTCACTTTTGAAAACAAAATTGCTCATATGTATGAGCAATTATTTTCATGCATTTTCATATTTCTTAGACAAGGTGGGTAGAAGATTTACCTACAGTTGTTCATTTCATATTTCTCCCTTTTTTAAAATGGGTTTAATGACAGATAGTTTTAACGCATTTGGATACGTCCCAGAAGTAAACGACAAGTTAATCAAGTACCTAAGTACTGAAGTATGTTTAGATGATCAAATTTTCATAATACTTGTGTTTAGCTCACCTGCCTTTTGGTTTCTTTTTTTATGAGATGAGGGGCAAACGTGAAGACCCCTATCTTATAAAAAATGCAAGTGACCGCCGCCGCCCATGGACATTCGCAAGACTAGGCGTCTTAAAGGCAGACTGCCAGCCCCTAAAGAATAGGAATGCTTTATTCATGAATGCCCATAAGTTGTGTCGGATCAGAAATACCGTGGAAGGCAGCTGGCTGGCTGGTTGGCTGGAGGTAGGTACTGGGACTAAGGAAGAAAGGAAATATACCTTATTGTGTACACAAACATATAGATATACACTGAAAAACAATCTGATTTAATACAGACACCTATGTGCACAAAGGCGGTAGTATTGCTAGGATATCACTACCAGATAACCTTTGGTAAAAGGAAAAAAAACAAGAACATGCTTAAGTAGGTAACATATAAAACACAAATAGTCATTGAATTACATGAAAGAAACAGAACAAAGGAATGCAATAATATTAATAGTTGGAAGTGGCATTAAGACCGCACAGTTTCAGATTTCTGTGACATCATGATGATGGTCGCGTAACTTACGAGTTCTGCCTCGATATCCGAAGATGGGATTCTGCTGCTGGTGTCATGAAATAATAAACTTCCATAGGAAGTGTGAACAAAATAAATAAAATACAAAAATTTAAATAAATTTAACATTCCTATACAAACACATATCTTTACTAAAGGTTCGTACTATCACTTTTTTTTTAAGAACGCTTTAGACTAACATGTCTTATTGTTAAATTATAATAGGTTCAAATAGTCTCAATTATACTTACAGGATGTGAACGAAGAATTGTGCAATATTATTTTAAAATGTACTCAGTAATCACCACGTTTCGCAAAGTAACTTCTTAGACATCCATTTAACTGTTTATGCCTGAAAGCAATGGCGGTAAAGAGCGCTGCAGCAGATTGTTTTCTTTTCGCGAAGAAATACACTGAGTCATTGTAGGATTTCAATAATTAAATACTGCAAGTTCATCATTGTAATTATAAATTGATTACGTAGATTAAAATTCGCATTATACCTTCCAAAAATAAATATTGTTTCTATACGTGTTATAAATTCATTATTTTAAAGAATTATAAATTTATATTTTATGATAACGAAAGCAGGATTTACCGTTATTCGATAACCTCTTCTTTCTTTGTAGTTTCTTTTTAATAATTTTATTCATACCATTTTTTTTATTTTAAGTTTATAATGTATGTTTACAGTATATATAAGTTATTAATTAAAAAAGAGCGAAAATTTCGTGTCATGTTTTTATGATTGGTTCAATCGAATGCAGAGGCAAATTGCTCATTTTGTTCATTCGACGGAACAGTGCATTATGTAAATGAATAGAACCAACCTCACCCCAATTATAATAATTTATATAAATGCGCTAAGTATTTTTAATTACTAAGAGTTAATGTCATATTGCATTGGTACCGATGCCCCTGCAAGACAGGGCCACTTACAACCCTCATACAATCACAAAATAACTATGCAGTTGAGTTTCGTGTGTTTCTTGTAGAATAAAGGAGAGGAAAGGACGGTAGGAGGGTTCCCACTATGGTTCAAGTCTTGTCATGGCGGTGAGGCTTATTAGCCCGGGATGAACCCAGACGAAGCCAATTAGACCGAGGGGGTTCTTTACACCCCTCTTATAAGAGGGGCTAAATATCAGGAGGAGAAGGCAATATCGGTACCTCTCCTACAAGAGGGGACCAAAGAGCAATAGGAGGAGGCGCTTTTGCGCACGAGGCAAGGGGCGAGGATGGGAACGTCACCCCATTGCACTATCCCAAATCCGGTGGGGTTGTCCTGTAATTCGAGGCGACCCCATCTGTAGAGGTGGAGCCAGTCCCTTAAGTCTGCGTAATAATTATAAAGATGTATATGGACGTCGGTAGTCATCATAAGGCTCCGACTGTTCGAATGCCTTCTTAAAGTAAAAGAAATACAATAGTTATGTGGCAAGCTGCCTTACCATCACTGGTACCGATGTAATAACAATGAGTGAAGCGAACTTTCTTCTCGATCTATGCACCTCTTGTATCATGACCGTCTTGTATTCGACAAAGCTGCCTTCATTTTATAAAGCACCAGAGATCAACCCCGGCTTATCCCGGGGAATAACAGGGGCAATTATGTACTAAAACTTTCCTAAGGATAATCTGTGCGCTGTTGAAAATCGCAAGAGCGTCCGTCAGGTAGATTTTGAGAGAATTCATCACATACTTTAGCCTTTTGGGGACTTTGTTTTATAACATAGATAAATAATTTATTTATTGATTAAATGAACAAGCCAGAGGAGACATGACATTTGCCTAGTGCGTCTCAACAGGCTAGAGTTAAACACATACAAAACAGAAATAAAATAATAACACGCAAGTAACAAAATACAAAAATATATAAGCACTCGTTCGTGCTTTTCATCTTCTATATGTTATATTCTAACTTCGCGTTCCCTGGGGCAGCCACTTTTACCAGACTCTTAACTTTGTAATATAAGGAGTTCTCTTTTCTGAAGTGTGAAGTCATGAATAGTTCAAACCCCAATTATCTTCGGTATTAAAATTTTACCAAGAATCCTAGTTTTCACTTTGTAACTTTTTTTCATGGAATAGGGGGGCAAACGAGCATTAGGATTACAACTACCGATGCCCATGAATATCTACATAATTACTATGCTGATATGTCGTGTAAGTGGTCCGCCTTATACAATGTGTAACAAAAGTTTCTTTGATCCTTTAAACGTGTATGCAACAGGTAGTGCCATGCTACATTGCAGCGGAATTGGTCAGGCACGACCGTGGCGGTACCTCTCACTTGATACCACCGTAAAGAGACACCAACGATGTCGCATTTTTTGCGGTTTATGTAGCTCACCATGCTTCAAGCTCGGTCGTGGTTGTGGGGTGAACACGGATGCCTCGGGCGGAGCTTTGTACATCTTATAAGAGGGGACAAAATGGCAGTTAAAAAGAAGAGGGGCCAAAGGGTGGATCCTCACCTCATCGCACTGTCCCAAAGTTGCAGGGTTCGACCCGTAGTGTGGGACAGCTCTTCTGTGGCGAAGATGTCGGTCCCTTAGTGAACTGACTGGGTGCCTAACGAATTTGTTGGTTTTGCCAGAATGGTTTTGTGAACAAAATAAAATAACACCTTATAGTTTCTAACACACAAATTGGATAGTCTTATAGTGAGCCAATTTCCACAAGTGAGTGAGTCCGGTACAATAACGTATTTCACGAACAAGGATGCTACCATTTATACTCGCCCCTCGGGAAATTGGCAGCTCCAAGCTCCATACACATCTGTTATAACACGGCTCCATAGTTCATAATCATACAGTATATGTATACTTGTGAAGAACACTATTAAATTTTCTGAACGATTCGGATCTGGAGCGTGTATTATTGACATGTTATCCTAAAAATCAGTAAAGGATGTGACAACATAGACAATAAACACATGTGATCCTAATTCGATGTTTTTAGAACCGCGGGTCATCGCAAGCTCTGAAAGAGATTATAAAAGAGTTTACAGAATCGAAAATTTAAGCTGCGTGGCGTAAAATATGTGAGGAGTACACTCACTCGCCAGTAGCCGGGAAGCGTAACAGTAATGGCCGGTTTAAGGTAAAAGTTGTTAGTTGGTAACGGAGTTTTAAAAGTGTCACGTCACGGCGTGTAAACAAACTCATTATACATAGTTATACACAGACATTATTCTCAGCAGTCTCATACTTAGTTGTGATGTATTGCCAACCTACCACCCTTCAATTTCAGGCGATACTTTTCTATACAAATATATAGGATGGTGCAGACACGCGTTGTAGAAAAGACCGCCAGCCTAATGATCATATTCACCGCTTGGTGTAACCTTCTAGAAAAAACTACAAGACAATAATTCTTTAGCTTTTAATTAATCACAATTGTTGAAATCTTTAGATTATTTATTGATTAATATTTTAAATTACAATATTTTAATTAATATAACAATATTAATAAATATAGTAATTGTGGCTCAGGCGAAACACTTGTCAGATATGTCGACGGCGTGCGAGTCTCAAGCGAAGTGCACTCACTAACCATCACACGACACTCCTTCGATCCATCCCCTCCTCTCGCCAGACTCACAAAGTGGTAGTAGGGGATATGGTGCATTGCTGCACGTGCGCTCGGCTGTAAACAACTTTGTTTCTTTATTGTTCTGCGTTTATTTGTAAACAAGTGTTATTTATTATATTGTTTGCATCGACTCTCGATCGATCTAAATATTATAAAGTGGAGACATTTGATTATATTTATTTTATGTTTGTTTGCATTGGGAACACTCCGAAAGGACTAGACCGTTTAGAAACATTAGAATCCTACACTATTTGTGATGAATACAGGCTATGTGTGTAACATTTTCTAAAAGGTCATAATGAACAATATTCATTATTATCACTCATTCTGAGCTACTGAAATAATTAAATAAACCGCGACAAAATCCGTTAAAGTGGTTTTATTTTAATGACTAGCATTCGCGTAATTTTTTTTCTTATTACATTTGCTTAAGACATCAACAACATTCATCTTCGAAGTTTCATAATTTGATCATTACGGAACTTCTAAAATTTCATCAAAGTTGTGAAATAATAACAAAATAAAAACTTACTTCGCAGCAGAAATTACCAACGACTAGCTGTCCGGACAGACATTGTTCTGACATAAATTTAATTTGTTGTCATTACAATGACGTGGAATCATCATGAGTTTACAACTTTTATGCATTTGCAAATAAAAGAACGTTTACCATATTTCGTGAAATATCCGTTCGAAGCCGGGACGGACTTACAATTACTTAACAATGCTTAGTGTCGCCATACACGGAATGCTCAGAGTTGAGACGAACCGCATAATGTCAGCCGTGTTGTTGTCGTTGAAGTTGACTGACAACCGAAAGCAACCAAATTCGGGTTACGTCAGCTCTAACCGTAGCGTGTCACTCGTGCGGTCCATCGCAACTGATCTGAACTGTCCGTGATTGGCGGCGGTTAGGAACCAAGCAATGAAATTTTGCACACTTGTAGCTTAAGCGTAGAAGTGTAGAAGTGTATTTTTGTTTAATATGCATTAATTTAGTCGTGATCTGTATGTTACAATAAAACTACTTTTACGGATTTTATCACGGTTTGTTAAATTATTTATGTAGCCCGACGTTTCTGAAGCTTACAGCAACCATGGTCACGGGTGGACTAATTTTATTGTAATGTCTAACATTCGCGTAAACTTAAGACATCAATATGATCTGTATGGATGAAATTTGTGGACACTCAAAAATTATATCAACTTTTATTTCTCAGCTATCCCTTCTGCGGGTGCGGTTCCAATGAACCAATTAAATTTATTTAGTAACCTGAAAATATAAATTTGATAGTATTAAGTAACAAAAGTGGTTTATGAAGTCCAAATGTCCGTTTGCTTGCACCCTCAAAATGCTAAAATGTTTGCAATCCGTCGTAGTGATCGGCTCACATATTGTCATTTGTACGACGTTTTGTAGTATGTAGAGCTAAACCAGCACTCGGAATATTTGATGACTAGCGGTGCCTGTAGACATCAGCGTAATTGTTATGGAGATCTGCTTCCTTTTACCCTCCAATGGAACCGAAAACCAACAAATCTCACTCCAATATTCCATAACCCTTCGTGTATTTAAGAAACAATTATGAAAGTGAACTAGAATTTAAATTATGGATGAAAGCCTTTCGACATTTTACCAACAATTCGTCTTCCTCCATTTTAGAATAGTACTTCTATAAAATTTTAGAATTTACATTTACATTTTAAAATCGGATTCTATAATAGAATATAATAGTGTTATAAAACTGTCACCTAGTTTTTAAAGAAGAAAAAGTCCTCGCATAAACGTGTTAACAGAACTTAATGAGTTCTTTCATTCCCGTGAAGTCTTCCAGCTGGGGCCATTAATTACAGATGGGATGAAATGCCTGAAAAGTTTTTTTTTTTTTTCAAAACTTTTATAACATTTTTCATGATCATAATTTTTTTTCGGGGGTAGGTGCGCAATTCGCAAAGTCTAAACTTTGTACTGCTCCTATATAAATTGATTAATTTCATTATTCATAATATTTTTATTCATGTTTCATTATATAAATTAGTTACCTGTATCTTCTTGTGTCATCATTTCCTTTATATAGGTGCAAGTAAATACCTTATGAAAGAAAAAATAATTATTTTATAATTTCGAAAATAGGGTGGTGTACTCGCACGGGTACAATGGTCACATAGGAGTAACATTTCTTTTAAATTATACATTTTTAAACACAATAATTTAAGTGACGATGTCGCAAGTGGAACACACGTCATAGTCACGTTTTCACTGTTCACCCAAAAAGTGATCAACCCGCCTAAAAAGATTTTTACTTCAAAAAACGTGGTGTGATATTTTCCTTTTTTCGGAAGGATCCATTGCCGTTGGCGGCGCTAATGGCCTCGCCCCTACACTTCGTCGGATCTATCGAAGAATTTTGTCTTCTGGTTGTAGTGTGATAAGTCCAAAAATATTGTATTCCCATCCCTATTATCAAAGAATTTCGTGAATTGTAGCTTCTGTAATTTATATGGCGATTATATGGCGAACATGCGCAAAAAGCTAACATTTTAACATGATATCCCTACACTTTAACATTTCAATGAAATAAAATGATACGCAAACTGTTGCGCACACATTTACACAAATTGTGTCACTGTCAAACATATTATGACGTATGCTGTTTATTTTTTTATTAAATACTTACTTTAGGTACCTAGGTTTTACCGTCTAACTGTATTTGAAATTGAACGTTTATTATGTAATTGAATTAAGATTAAATTTCGATCTCTCAGTTATTGTTATTATTTTTATATAGCACAAGTGTACATTAATCAACACCTGATAAACATCATGTGTCCATGTCTGGCCACCGGAGCGGAAGGCTTGGGGCCATGTAGCAAAACAAAGGAGCTCCATCCATCAGCGTTTATTACAAAATAGTTGATGGATGATTGTAACACATTGTACTAATACTATGGCGATATTTTTATATAATATAAAGGGCAAATCAGCATCCGCATTATTGTCATTTAGTTGCGTTGCCCTCATTTTCTCCTCTCATCTATGTACCACCGGCTAATATTCACACCGGTGTCATGTAAACACCATGTTATTAAAAAGGCACTATATTTAATAAAATGAAAATTAAAATAAAAAAAGTTGAACGAGAGGCATCTTCTCTCATTCGACAACGCAACCTCTTATTAAGGCATAATCAAGTGATCCCGCGAACTATGTGCTGCTTTGTAGATAGATCCGAGGTAACCCAGTCCAGGCAGTCTGTGGCACTCATGGGGTTTTAGTGGTTATTCGTTAGCACCCACACCAGTAGGATTCCATCCAGGACCAACGCTCCATGGCGGTGGGAAACGTATTTCCCCGGGAAACGGAAAAAATCATGTAATAAATTGTTTTGTATACCCCAGTAATTAATTGGAATTGGCTATAAAAAGTTATACATGCCTAGGTACAATAAAACTACATTTTTCTGACTATATTGCGGTTTATTCGGTTACTAGCTGCGCCCCGCAGGTTCACACATATAAAATATATCCTAATAGAACCATTATTTTTATTTATTGCCTACTTACTGACAGGGGATTTTCTCGACAGGTATTTAGTTTACCAAAATATATTTACTATGTTAAAATACTAACGTGCCGCTCCGGCTTCGCTTGTGAATAAGAGGAGAAAATTATAAAACTTCCTAGAGAATCGCCTCTTCCTCTGTCCATTGGCGAAAACCGCAAGAAAATCCTTTCAGTAGAGAAAATCGATTGCATAAAGACAGAGAGGTTTTAGGGACTTTAGGTTTTATAATATATTTTTTATAGAATACCCTCGGATCGGAATCGGAGTCTTTTTTACGACCACTGATGCCGATGAAGTAGCCGGACGCATCGCCATAGTCATTATGTGGATGGACATTATTACTATGCCGATGCGTCCGGCCACTTACAAAACGCAAGAAACGCGACACTGAAGATATCACTTTACGGCGGTATTATGTGAGCAAGAGATACCTCCAGGGCCGTGCCGGGCCGTCCATAGGAGGATGTAGTGTCATGCACTATGCATAGCACTACCTCCTCCTATGCAACATGGCACTCTTCTCACTAGCTCTTCTTACTGCTTTACACTTAAATAGTAACGTATTAATATATTATAAAATGTAGTTCACAAATGCTGTTTGTAATCTGTTTCACCAAAATTTATCGAAGGGATTTGTTTGTGGGTTTCACACGTGGGTTTTACGAGGAAGGTTTTAGTGTAATTTGATAAGGTAACAAACAATCTGGCGCCCATTATTTACACGGCAGTACTTTGCTACCGCGTACATCGTCGTTGTCAAATCAGCCGTCACTTTCTATATTTTCTGGATGACTTGGACTTCTTCAAGAAAAGGGACTTCTCCTATCTCACGCCCAGAAACGTGCCTGCTCAACTTCAGGTTTTGTGGGCGTCTATAGGCGGGGATTACCTAGAACCTGTACGTTTGCCTCTTACCCTAAAAACGGACATCTAGTGTTAAATAATACGTTGGTACCCAAAGCATCATCATCATTAGCAGCTCTTATCAATTCACTACTGGACGTAGGCCTCTTTCATTGACAGCCAAGACGATCGATCTCCTGCTACTCGTATCGACTCCGGGCCGGCTGCTGCACGAAGATGACATTTAAACCAAAGCATACTTTCCATTTATTTATTCAGCATGATGGCACCACTGTTTCTATATTTTTTCTAAGCAGAATATTCTTCTGCACTGTAGTATTCAAATTGACTTTGGTACTCTATTCATTTTACTTTATAAATGTAGCTTGTTCAGCATAAAGTGAACCCCAGGCACTGAGCTGGCTCAGTAATTAATGAATATTAAAATGGACAAGAATTTTATATTATGTATTCCGAAGTTATCTGTGATTGCACTGCTTCTACATATATTGCAAAACAAAGTTGTACACTAAAGCTTTCCTCGGGAATCGCTGTATCTATTGGTTAGAACCGCATTAAAATCATGAAGTACATTTCTATAAAGTGTATTTTATGTAAATTTTTATAGAGCGCAATATTATTATAAATTTTTGGGAATATATAATATATCTAATATCATTATTTAATAAAGTATTTATAGACAAATGCACTATTTCAATGAATTTTAGTAGAATGTTCTTACAATTGAAACTACTACACTACCCAAAGTAATATTGCTTAGTTTAGTTGAATTGGTGCTTAAATAGGCTCAGTCGTCTCACAGTTGGTGGGGTTGTCCTGTGGAGCGGAGCAACCCTGCTATGGAGGAGATGTCGGCCTTTAAGGGAGTGAATAGCCGTCGTGGTGCCTTGATGATTTGTAGTTCCGGGGTACCTCACCAATGGCGGCACCGATGGCACTCGCTATGGTTTTTATTTATTCGGAGCTATAATGTGCCGCCCGCCCCACACATCAATTGACAGACGCATTGCCAGTGAAGGCACGTAAATGAGTTTCCCCGCATCAGCAAAAAATAAAATAAAACTATTCCGTGATTTTGACAGTAAATGCGTACTTTGCTTTAAACAAAAGTCCGGATCCCCTAGTTGTTCCCGAGTTAGTAAATAGTTGTTCCCGAGTAAAATAATGTCGGTAGACTTTTACTCGTTAACTCGGTAAGTCAACTTATATTTGATAGTATACATTTTAATACAACTTATATATAGGTATTACTTAGATGGTGTTTGAATCGTGAGTAATTTAACATTTTATTTGGTGGATTAGGATACAACACAGATTGACACTTTAAAGCTAAACAAGTCATAAAAGGCTTACGAAATCTAAAAATGGTCATCCCGCGCCACTAATATAATTATAAAATTATGATAGCTCGCACTATGGGGATAAAGAAAAAATAAAATATAGTCGCCACTTGACATTCAGGGGAGGGTACCCTAAACGGTTAGATGGGGTTATCCAAGTCATCATAAGGCCATCATCATCATCAACGGGACGACTTCCACTGCTGGACATGGGCGTCCCCCAAGGAGCGCGTTCTCGAGCTTCCCGCCAACTTAACCAAGTCGTCACTCCACCGGGTAGGAGGCCGTCCTCCGCTGCAGCTTGTACTATAAAAAATTTTGCAACTTGATTTTATTAAGGCTTTTATACCCGAAAACTCTTGATCAATGGTTTATGTCGCTAGTTATAGAGATTATCACGAATATCGTGTGTATTTGAATAAGAATTAAGACATAGATGATAGGCACAGTATGTATAACATAATATATGTACGGTGTTAAAGGTATATAGAAGGTGGTTGTCCTGTGGTGCGGGACAACCCCATCTGTGGAGGTGGAGTTGGTCCCTTACGGGGCTGTCTAGCCGTCGTGCCCAGGTGATTTGTTGTTCCGGGGCACCACGCCAAGGGCGGTAGTTTTTGTGGGTATTCGGTACTATCATGCGCCGCGACTCCCACACACTACTGGCCCTGGGAGGGCCCAGGGCTGGTGAAGGCGCGCAAATACGTCTCCCCACGTGAACAGAAAAAATTTATTAAGTATTTTACGATAAGCCCGATGAAGTAGACATACTTATTTGGTTGTATATCCATAGTTCTGTTCTGTAAATATTATTTCAAGATGGTTGTTATGTTGCATTGGACTCAAGTTAATGGGACACCAGTTATACCCTCCATCGCACCAACGCATACAATACTGACAATGTCAGAAAATTTTTAACGCTCTTAATTTCAACTTGAATGTGAATTAACAAAATGAACTTTGTGAATTTTTCACTTTACGTACACAATATTACAATATAGATAAACTACTAAAAAGGCTTAAATCGTGTTATACAAGTGAAATTCTCTTAAACATTGCAACACCAAGGGCCAATGAACTAACATTTTAGCATTAGAGAAAAAAAACTCTTTCAACCTAGGATTTTTATGAGACACAACGCTACGACTAACGAGAACGCGGGAGAAACCACAGGGTGATGTTAATTGTTTATAAATTGTGCTTATTAATTTCATTTAGAAAGTACTATAATATCTCAGTTTTTATTCCTATCATGTTAATACATACGTTAAAGTAATTTAACAATTAACATTTAAATGAGTAAGTACATGTATTTTGGGTATCTTTTATTTATTTCATCAGAAATATCTGACGCAACAAAACACACCGAATATTAGAATAAAACAAATTAAATCACACATGCAGTAATATCACAACAGTAAACTTTTATACTAATATTTATAATACAATAGAACACTGCTTCACAACACCGCAGGCAAAGTAATAAATACACAGAAAAGAAAAAAGAAAGAGCAAATCAAATTGCATTAATTAATCATTTATAATAAGTATACTCATTATAAATGATTAATTAATGCATGTGTATGTCAAACAACCTGTACATCAAAAAATAATTAAAAACGTAAAAAATGTAATATAAATTCAACATTTACAGTAAATATTATATTATATGGTCTTATTTCGAAAGAGTTTCCATTAAGGATGTCCATACACACTTCTGCTTGTCGTTTGGTTGATTTTGGAATTTCATCGTTATTTAAGAAATCATTGAGCTGCTTTTCTAAATACCATCGCTTTCATTGCAACAATCTAGCGAAATATGTATCTATACACTTACATCAAATCGACATTGTTGTATAGTCGCAATAGTGAAACGGATATCCAGTTATGTGTGATCAGTATTCCAAGCATATTTCAATGTAGACAGTAGACTACCAACCAAATATTATCCACATAGCTTATAGAATTAACCAAAATAATAGGACACTGAAATATTTCACTTAAGTTATTTTAGAAGGGTTCCATGTTGATGACGCAACCCTAACAACTACGATGGATGAAATGTAACGTCTAAACTATAAACGTCTAAATTAAGTAACGTCGGAAACCTGGAAGTAAAGAGTTGAATACAGTTGAGCAGATGTGAATTCGTTCCTTCTTGCAAACCGTACCATCAATACTGAGGATCCTAACTCTCACAAACATCTTCACTTACAGAAATTGTTATAGATGCCAATGATTCTAAATGGCCTTGGTATTTTAAGGACAACTTCGATATTTTTATTAGATGCCAAACGATGAATGTACCACAATATACTCCGTTTTTCGCTGGGTAATACGCTTAGGTTAGGTCTCCTCAGGTCAATTCCTGAGGTATTTGTGGAATACCTCAGGAATTGACTCAGAAGCTAAGAGGCGGGTCTTCATGCTCACTAAACCCCTGAGGTATATGTGGGACTCAGAAGCTAAGAGGCGGGTCTTCATGCTCACTAAACCCCTGAGGTATATGTGGGACTCAGAAGCTAAGAGGCGGGTCTTCATGCTCACTAAACCCCTGCGGTGTTCCTCCTCGTCCGCTTCAGGGTGGGGCCACGGGAACGCGTTGGCATACTTCCGTGATAAATAATATACCCTCTGCGCGATACATTTGGATACTATATGAGAGGGTGGTCTTTAATTAATTAGCTACAATATTTGAAAATCAATAAAAAAAACTAAGGTTAGTCTGAATGCATACTCCTAATACGGACATTTTTCAACAACAAACAATAAAAATATAATTTAAACATACTATTTTGGTAAATATAACGACAAAATACCAAGCATGTTGAACATTTGGTCCGAGAATCTTTGCGCAAGACTATTATTTAGGCGTATGTAAATATACGACGGACTTTCCTCAATATATCTAGATCTTAGTCCAGTATTTTCGTAACACAGTTGGCATTGAGCCACTGTTATACATTCTTGTTAGAAAGTTTTTGTTATAGATTAGGGGGGCAAACGAGCAATCAGAGCCTGTTTTATGATTTAAAAATTTTAATACGAATAACATTGGTTATCAATAACAGAGCGATTTTTTCATAGCATAGGGAGATAAACGAGCAATCGAATCATTTCAACTACTAGCGATGCCAATGCACGTCAGCATAATTATGCCGATGCGTAGCCCTCCTTTTCACCTCTCCCCCCCCCCCTCCGCCATGGGCCTCCGGCTATTCACAAACCGCACGAAACGCGACACCGTAGGTGTCATTTTACGGCGGTACCAAGTGAGCGAGAGGTACCTCCCCGGTCTCGCCGATATGATTCCGGTGTAAAGTGACACCTTCGCTATCGCGTTTCGGGCGGTCTCTGAGTATCCGGTGGACTATTGGGGGATGATTAAAAGGGGGAAATGCAGTGGCATTGTGATTATGCTGATGTTCATGGGTGTCGGCTTTCGTACTCGGATTGCTCGTTTGGTGGAAGAAGGGTATATATTTTATTGAATAGGGGGCTATTCAATAAAATATATACCCTTCTTTGCCATAAATATTATAACAAAGAAAAAAAAAATATTTTCATGGCAAATAACATTAGTTATTACTTGTGCAGTGTGTTCGTCTAATACACAAATATAAAACAATAAAGATGAGAAGCTTTTCGAAGTGGTCTCCTTTTAGTGCAATACAGTCCCCTAAACGCTGAGGCCAGTTACCAATAGAAGCACGCACTCTTTCCATGGAGAAATTCTTGACTTTCAATAGTACGGATTTTTTCAGAGACTCCAAATTATCATGGCCTTTAGAGCAAGCTGTGCTCTCTAAAACTGACCATAAGTCATAATCCAGTGGATTAAGGTCGGGACTAGATGAGGGGTAGATTTTAACTCTGATCAAGTATGGATGTTCGTTTTAACCAAGATTGGGTGGATCGGGCTTTATGATCTGGTTCCAAGTCTTGCTGGAAGGACCATACTTGTTTATTGAATATGATGTTCTTAAAGAGCCTAGCTACCTTCTCAAGGTACCTTTCTACACTTGTGCCGATGTTTCGATAACTTTGTCACAAAAATATGGCTCAGTCACTCGTCCACAGCGAACACCCTACCAACCCATCACTAAAGTCGCTAGTGCCCACGTTGCACTCAGCCGACTAATTCGGAAGCTTCTTTTGAGCTTTGAGCTTTAATAAGGTCATTCTGTTAGGTAAAATGTTTCTTAATTGTAAAAAAATATCATCCTTAACCAAAATTTTCTGTGACCTCCCTTTGCGTACCGCTTCAGGAGCTGTTTCTATTTTACCACCCTATTCGTCTTTAATTTATCAGTTAAGAAACGACCAGTGCGTTTCCTATGGGCTGTAAGTTCTGAGTCATCTCTTAAAATACGCGAGATGGTACTAGGCGCTATCTTCATTTCTCGACATTAAATCTTTTCCTTTCGGACAGGACTTCAGGACTTCTTCGAATTATTTTCCTCACTGCTGTGACCACCTTTTCCGTACAAATACAAGACGGCGACGGCCAGATCTTTCTCTGTCATAAACAGAGGAAATCTCATTGTACATATTAATAGCCCGGCACACAAACATTTGACGAATACCAAGTGTATGGAGAGTTTTAAAAATTGCATTTAGCTCCATACGTACTTTGTGTAATGCAATCACAGCGATTCTGTTGTCTTTATCACCCGATTCCATTTTACTACCTCAAAATAATGTACAATGATTGGCGCCGAAATGAGAAAACACAGTGAACAATGGTATAAAAATGACAGACTCCAAATTCCATTATAATCTTTTTTATTTTTTTATTGTATCATTATTTATGGCTATACTATGTATATATTATATATATGTTGTGTTGTGCTAACCCACTTAGACCATGGGACGCGTGCCGCATTACATTTCTCTACACCTGCTACCGCCGCAACCCTCTTAAAAGCTGACATACTAAGCACTTAACATCGCTCGCCTCAACGATCGTTTAGCCCGTATATTTGAAACATTACTTAAGTTTAAACGTTTCAGTTGAGTTGTGTTTCCATCAAATTTGAAAACTCTTTATTTTTCAAAGAGTTTCCTGATCCTAAATTCTCATTGTTTTGCGTTTGGTCTGATTTCTGAAAATCGAATATACCAGATCTTTACGATTCTTTACAATTTATTTTGTAAATAACGCCCGTATTTCTGTGCGTCTGTATACATATGTAAAGATTGAATGATTTGTGAATCATTGCATCAATCGAAACGCCCACATATTGCCTTCGTAAAAGCTTTTTTCTAGAACTGAGTGACTGGAATCGATCCCTGGTGACAAAACCATAATGGTACAAACCCAAGGACAAGACGGAGTATAAATAAATAAATGACACGGTTTCCATGCTGACAGCACTAATGTTAGCTGAATATTTGATCGCTTTATTCAGATCTAACATAAGAAATCGACATATGAACAAATTACCCTCATTATTCAGAGCATACGAAATTATCCTGGCATTGTTCGTTATCACTTTACAAGTTCTAACTTTTACTAACGTTTATAAATGTGAGGCAAAGAATTTAATATCTTACAGTTATACATTTTTCCTCGCGCCCAGACAATTGGTGTACTTCAGTTTGGTGTGTACAATTTGCAAACATATTGTGCTAAAAACATAGAAATAATAGAAGGGGTTGCCTATGTCGATAGAATATTGAACCATTTGCACGGAGAAAATATTCAAAACGCTTTCAAAGAGTATTTATTTTTAGTATTATTGAAATAAATCACATTTGTAGCCTTATTTTTTCATAAATTTGGATTATACACTTAGTAAAATGTTTTATTATATTATCGCGTATAGAATTTACACTGAGATATTCGCTTTTACTATGTTTATGAACGTTATGATTATGAGCTTATATTATATTTGCTCTGAACTTAAATCTTGCGTACGAGATGTAATATCTATAAATATAAATCAAAATAACGAGGTTCAACTATTATTGAAAACCTTCAATAAAATTTCTGATATATAAATGTAATGATGATCTGATGATAAATTAAATGAAATATTTCAGTGTCCAATTATTTTGATTATTTCTATTATTTCTATAACTTTTGTGTATAATATTTTATTAGAAGTCTGTAGTTTTAATAGTTAGACAGTCTATATTTGAATAAGCTTGGACTACCGGTCGTAGATAACTGGATATCCGTATCACTATTGCGACTATACAACAATTTCAATTTGATGCAAGTGTGGTATTTCACTAGATTGTTGCAATCTAAGCGGAAAAAAATAAATTTAGAAAAGCAGCTCAATGATCTCATGAGTAACGATTAAATTCTAAAAACAATCAAATGACGAGCAGAAGTTTTATGGACATCCTTAATGCTAGCTGTTTATAAATAAGACCATATAATATTGTGTTTACTTTAAATGTCAAATTTATGCTACATTTTTTACGTTTTTACCTATACCTTGGTGTCTCGCTTGTTATAAATGATTAAATATTGCAATTTGATTTGCTTTTTCTTCTTTCTTTTCTTTGTATTTGATGATTCTAACATTCGTTGCGTTTTGTTGCGTTAGACATTTCTGATGAAATTAATAAAACATACCAAAAACACCTACTCATTTAAACATGAAAGAAGACTAAGAATACAAAGTAAGATATTACAGTACTTTCTAAATGAAATTTATAAGCACAATTTGTAAACAACTAATATCACCCCGTGGTTTCTCCCGCATGGGTAGGGTCTTGTTAGCCGTAAGGTTACATTTCATATCTCGTATAATTACAGGTTGAAAGAGTTGTTTTTCTCTAATGCTAAAACATAGTTCATTGGCCCTTGGTGTTGTTGTGTCTTCAAGTATTTTACTTGTATAAGTGGATTTTAAGAATTTTTCAGTAGTTTTATCTTAATGGTAATGTCCTGTACGTGGAATGAAAAATTCTGAAAAGTTTCGTCGATTTATATTCAAGTTAATATAAAAAGCGACGACAAATTCTTGACATAGTTCGTATTGGATGCATTGGTGGGATGGAGTGTCTAACTGGCGTCTCATTAACTTGAGTCCAATGTCATATGATATCCAACTTGAAATAATATTTACAGAGTAGGACTATGAATATAAAACCAAAGAACTATATTTATTTCATTGGGCTAAACGTAAAATACTTAGTAAATCCATTACAGTACTTTTATTATAATGTGCTTTAAATGTATTAAATGTAAGAAATTGTTATGTGCAAATGATATCGACGGCTATTGATGATATTTCCAAGGACCACGTTTTTGTTTCCTTCAATCTGAATTAATTTAAAGCCACTTTAAATACACACCTGTGACGCCGTACACATATATGTTATACGTACTGTGCCTATCTTCTATCTGTGCGTCGTCTTTGTCACAATTCCTACCCAAGTGTGCACGATATTCGTGATAATCTCTATTACTTACGACATAACCAATTCCAAAAGGGTTTTTGAATTATAGGCTTCGACAAAATCAAGTTGCTCAATTTTTTTATAGTACAGGCCGCACCGATAGACCGAGTGTTGAACGGCCTCCAACCAGGGGGACTGACGACTTGGTTCAAGTGGCTCGACAACGCGCTTTATGGGGGACTCCTAAGTCCAGCAGTGGACGTCGTCCCGTTGATGATGATGATGATAGGGCCTTTTGACGACTGCCGACGCCTAAAACATCCCTATTATAATTATCATGCAGATGCGTTGCCCTCGCTTCCTCCCCACATCCAACGTGCCGCCGGCTACTCACAAACCACACGAAACGCGCATACTTAACTGTCACGTCATGGCGGTGTTATGTGTGTGAAAGTTTTTTTTTTGTTTAATTTTGTTAAAACATATATTTCAAACCGGCAGTCCATCCCGGTTCCACGAATATTCCGAGAAGTATGGCAAAAAGTCATTGATTTACAAAAATATAAAAATTATAAATTCATGGTAATAACAACACAATCAACAAATCTCATGATAATGACAACAAATAAAATTATGGTAGAACTACGTCTGTTGAGACAACTAGTTGTCAATAACTTCTGCATCGTAATGTGGATTTTTTTTTCACAACTTTGTTTACATTATCGGAGTTTCATATTGATCAAAACGTTTTAGAAAATGTTATATAGTCTATGTTCACCACAGATACTGTAGGATTCTAATGTTGTCGCACTTGATGTTAACTGGCAACATTAAGTGATCCAGCGCCAGTCACCGGTTGGCGCCCTTCATTCCCGTGCTAATCACAACTTGTGATTGCTCTATTTTCGTGGCATCTTGTGGTGTCGACGCTCCCACCCTTCACTTGCTGGGTCTACAGAAGACTTATTGCTGGAGGAACTAAGCGATAAGTGCTTACTAAATAATATCCACCCCGGAATAATTGTCTTGTGATTTTTCAGGGCGTAAAGTGCTAGTGGCGTATGTATAGTCTAAGCCAATCTGCTGTTGTATTCTTAAATATATATAATATCAGGTTTCTAGTTTAAAACTGATTATTGTGATAATTGCAAAGTTAACGATTAAATAATAAACGTAAAGTGTAACGTTTAAGTTGAGTGTAAACTAGAGTTGTAGCAAGGAGTTCATGTAACATGTATATGACATACTATATGATTATAACCCTTCGGTCTTTTACTAATGTTAAAGTAATTTTTCCAATCATTTCAGTAGTTTGACGCCTATTCAATGCAAACGAACGAAAAAAATCCTCTTTATAATATTAGTATAGATGTATGCCATATGTTATAACATTAGTATAGATGTATGCCGTATGTTATAATATTAGTATAGATGTATGCCGTATGTCATAATATTAGTATAGATGTATGCCGTATGTTATAATATTAGTATAGATGTATGCCGTATATCATAACACGATAAAATAGAAATACAGGACAGGTTCATTTATTTTACAATCTGAAACATTCAAATTGTAATAAAATTATTCGGTACAATAAAGTCCCCTGAGATTGAGAATGAGCAGCGTATCTTAATTATACTATTGTTCTGTAAAAATATTTAATTCAAAGATATTTGGTAATATTACAATAATCTATTTACTTATGTCACAATAACGTCTGTATATTTTTTCTCACCGTCGGTTATATTCCATCTTTATCAGCCCTTATCTGTCTACAAACTTTTTGTAATACTAAGTGTCGTGCAGCATTGCATGCTAATAGCCTCTCTCCTACAGTTCGTCGGTTCCATCGAAAACTTTCCGTCTTCTGGTGGGTACTTCTCGTACACTTGATGTCGCCCACAAAAAGAACGTCACGTGTTTATTAAATATCCTATGGCCCATCGGAAGTTTGCCAAAAAAAGAAAACACGTCAACAGAAGTCGGTACTCATCAAAAAGCTCCAAACACTTGTTTAAAAATATATTTTGTAAAAAGGAACTCAAATAAGACCATATTTTAATAAGTTGTACTCAATACAGAACGCAATTTTTTCTATATTACAAAAAAAAATAACAATTCATACTTTTTCATATCTCTTTAACGCCACAAAACGTACAATATCTTAAAAATATTGGGGTACACAAGTTTTTCTATTAAAGAACCCCTATCAGAAACTAATTAATACAAGATAAGTTTGGAATAAATTTATACTATTTTATGTGAAAAATATACTTCGTAAATATTACTATGCATATTAAATGTTATTAAGATTCACCAGAGTCGATACTGATTTATTAGTATTTATAGGTTGTACACCGCTAGGGAAAACTTTTTGTGCTCATTGAACCTGAAAATTTTATCAAAACGAACACAAATTGAGTTTCGCTTTAACAAAATTTGTTAAACAAGGTGTGTCTTAAGTATAATGTTAAAATAGTTATTTAAAAACAATTTTCTTATGTGTTATGATAAGCAAGGAATAGTGCCCATGCTGTAATGCAGCCGTATTGGGCCGGCACAACCGGGGCGCAGCCGGTTCGGGATGGATGCAGTAGTAGGAGACCAGTTCTCTTGGCGTTCATTGAGAGAGGCCTATCTCCAGCAGTGGACCGATAAGGGCTGATAATTAATGAATGACCGGGGAGGTACCTCTCGTTTAAATAATACTGCCGTAATGTGACATCTTCAGTATCGCACAGTTTATATATTAGGGTCATTATTTCTGTTAGCGTACAATGTTACGCCCTATAATTAGTAACCTCTCACCTTTAAATTATGACTAAGTCATACTTAAGAGGATATGTTAAAAATGTTTTCATACCTTCTGCCGTCGTAATCGGAAAGACACAACTAACACTTTGCAGATGTTGAGAAAATTGAGATTAAAATTATTTTTTGAATTTTGTGAAAAAATGTTTAAAAATTTTCCGAAATTGTATAAATGTTAAAAGTTGTGTTTGTTGAGTATGTATACTACGACAGTCATATTATATTTTTAATTTTCATGGATATTTGAACATTGTCATATTTATTTTTACCTTAATATAAAAATTGGCATTAAATAAGCAATATAACTTTTAAAAGGCACACATAGACAATTATGCCTCATCAATGTAAAATTTCGGTTTTGAATGAAAACGTTACGATTAAGACACTTTCGCTCAATCGTGCCTTTTCACTGTAAATAATTGGAATTTAAATACATACCGTAAATATAAGAATAAATTTTTAACATTTATATTTTATACTTTTTGATGTGCGTTATATTGTGCCCCTGAATATATGATATCAAGTAAGCTGAAAATATTTGTGTAAGAAATAAAGCAACTTACAAGAAAATGTTTATTTTAAAAAAATTACAAAAAAAAATCTTTGAAATATGTTGAATTATAATTTATGCACTCAAGAAATCAGAATTATATTTCTTAAAACTTTAAAATATTTCTCAATCTGTCTTATAAATCTAGGTAACAAAGCCAGCAGGAAACTTCAATGAGTAATATACTCAAAATAGAGAAAACGTAGTTCACAAAAACAATTGAAACTATCAAAACAATCATTATATGTCAACTATCTAATAAGTTTAAATTTTTATAACAATGATAGCTTTGAAGCAACTTCTCGTTACTAAAATGACACTTTGTATCTCACTCTCGAGCTCTTGAGAGAATAATAATAATAGGTTACAAAGTAATTATTACGTATAGCAACTCTGTTCTATGAAAATTAAACAAAAAATAATTCAAGTTTTTAATCAAAATTATAAAATCAAGGCACGTAATGTTAATTCTCATAATAATTAAATCTTGACTAAAGTGAGTATATAAAATCATTCTTGCATTATTTCAGTCTTCTTTTTTTCTAGTCAAATCGACTGCTTGATTATTTATAGGTAAAGTTTCCCAAAAGACTCTCCCGTTAGTGGGCATAAGTGGACCAAGCTTTGTCAGTAATACAGATTTCCTTTCACTCGTGATACCCCTCGGAACAAGCTTTTGTCATGGAGGTGGGATGGGATCCCATCTTTACTATTTTTTAACTTTACAAAATCTAGCTTATAGTATTGGTCATGACCATGATTGCGTTTATAAAAAAGTAAATTTGATCCTCTTCGAAAGTTTGCCACAGAAATATTATTCATGTAAGGTCGTGGATTGGATTTTTTGTTTCTTGTTTGTTTTGTTTCGACATTTGAATTTTCCGGTGATTCTGAAATTGTTCTGTTGAATTTGCTGTGAACATAGTGTGAAGTCTGCATCCGGATAACTATGACTGTTACTCGTATTTATGTTGCAATTGGATGATTTTGAAAATTTGTAATCTTTGTCATTAGACAAAGAACACCGAATAAATATGATGACATATTGCTGAAAAAAGACAAGTAACTATAATTGTTGTGTCTCTTTAACGGATTTTATCTCGTTTCTTTAAATTTTCTTGTGGAATGAGACAGAATCACCGTCATGAACGAATAAGCCAAAAATCCTTGTGTTGTCCTGCTATACAATAAATTGTAAAAATATACAGTGTATAATTGTACAGTGGTGTTAAGAAATCTTAACGATAATAATTTGCCGTCGGAGAATTCAGAACTATTGAAACACTGCCTCACTTCTGGCTATATGTTGTGTAATGATCAATTTTACAACCAAGTGGATGGAGTCGCAATGGGATCACCCGTATCTCCCGTAGTTGCAGATATATTTATGGAAAATTTTGAAGAGGCTGCCCTTCAAACTGCACCTATAATACCAAGATTCTACAAGCGATACGATCGATGATACATTTACGACACTACCAAAGGATAAAGTACTTATATTTTTGAACCATCTAAATTCTATTAACTCAAAATACAGTTTAGTTCTATTAACTCAAAATAGAGTTAGAAACCAACAATTCATTGGCTTTCTTGGATGTTTTGATAATCCGCAATCCGATTAACACTCTAGGTCATTCAGTATATAAGACACCGACCTATACAGACAGGTATTTGAATGGTGATTCACACCACCATCCAATACAACTAAGTACTGTTGGAAAGTCCTTGGTTCAAAGAGATCGAGGTATTTGTTACGAGCAACAGCTGTGTACCGAACTTCGGCATGTCAAACAAGTACTGATTAATAATAAGCTTCAAATGCCACGTCTACATCTTAAAAATAGACTGAAACCGGCCACAGTTGAGCGAATACCGCTGGTACTACCATACATGAAGGGGGTCCCTGATAAGATTGGCTACATCTTTAAGCGTGCATCTATTAAAACTTTCTTCAAGGCGCTAAAAAAGATAAGTCAGTTCTTACCACCGGTAAATCCTCAGATCCCCCTACCGATTGCGAATGCGGGCTTTCATACATAGGTCAAACAAAGAGATCAATAAGAACACGCGTTAAAGAACATATTGCAGATGTTAAACATCGTCGTTCTACTGAGTCCGCAGTTTGTCAACAAGTCAAGATAACGCCCGCCATTATATTAGATTCGACAGACCTCAAATCCTCGCGAAAGAGTCCCGATTCCGTCCAAGGTGATTCGTAAGGCGATTGAATTTAGGAAGCATCCAAATTTTAATAGAGAGGATGATTGGGTCTTACCACCTGCTAGGGATAAATATAATTAAGTCAAAAAATGACCCACCACAGTTGCAGAACACAAAAAGCTCGCTTTGTATGAATCGGACAAATTTATTGTTAATGATTCTGCTGCATATAAATGACCATGACAGCCGAAAGGTTATCGAAACGTCGGAATATAGAAACTTGAGAGATCAAGACAGAATTTTCGTTCGGTGAGTAATTTTCTGCTTCCCGGAAACAGTCCTAATATCATTCTGTTTTATTTTATTTTCAGCTCTCAATTTTCGTTCCTGTTCAGCTTATTTATGTATCTGTTTATTTATTTAAATATATATTAATTTTAAGAACTTATTAACTATAATTATTAAGTTTGTAGTTTATATCAGTATATATATTAAAGTAATTATAATTATATTATATTTATTGAATATTTGTAATTATTTATATTAGAATATATATTTAAATATATTCATTAAATAAAAAAATAATAAAAGAATAATAAGACAATTAAATAAAGAAAAATAAAAAAGAAGTAATAAAAAAATCAATAGAATATGTATATTTATTTATTACTATATATATTTACTATTATATATAATTTATATATATTATATTCTCATCCATTTTATTATTTATAACTCAAACATATTTTTACAATTATTGTATAACAGGACAGCACAAGGATTATTGGCACATTCGTTCATGACGGTGATTCTATCTCATTCCACAAAAATATCTAAAGAAACGCTATAAAATCTGTTAAGGAGACACAATAATGAATAACATTCGCGTAAATATACGAAAACATTAACTATAATTATTTATTACTAGCCGAGCTCCGTGAATTCACAGCACAGAACTAATTTCGAAAATAACGTTACTAGAGCGCTACATTGACAAGCGTGGACTCGTCTCGACACGTCAGGCACAATTGTAGGCGTTCCCTGCATACCTTGCCCTCCTCACTTCATATCCAAAGAAGTTTAGTAGTAAAAGATTTTAATTAATTAAAATTAAATAGGACGGACATAACTGCCTATTGTGACTTTTCTCTTCATTTTTGCTTACGTGTTTATTTAAAAAGTAAGCACTATTGCTACATAAGCCTTTAACATTTAACGTACGTCATTTAAGTTCTTTTAATTAGATATAAAAAATTAAAAAGTGAAATCATCTATTTCATAATAAGCCCTTTTATTGTAATGAAACTTGAAAAATGGTGCAGTTGTTCCCTTTAAGCTTATGCTATCTCTGTTAATTTTGTAGCTAAAAATCCACATAAAATCAGACAGACAGCCCTTTTGTTCGTGATTCCGAATATATATCTAACTCAATTTCTCAAAAATTTTACCACCACCGAGCCCCCTGCGTGCGTATTTTGCGGACAAGTAGGCCACGCGGCCAACTACAGAGGATGCTCGAAGGCCCCCAACTTCTACAAAAGGAGGGCACCAAAGCCCCAGGACATCTCGAAGCCGCCGCCCAGGGCGCAGACAGCCCCACAGGTGCCCCAGCGCCAGACACAGAAGCAGGATGACTTCATCTCTGCCCCTCCTCCCGCCACAAACGCTTGGTCCCGACCTCCAAAGGTCGCGGGGCCCCCAAAGGCACAAAAAACTATTCTTCCCGCTCCCCCTCTGCCACAGAGGGCCCCGAAGCCCCAGGCTTATATGGGATCGGAGACACAGGCACCCGCCCCACTAGTGTCGCTAAAGCCTCAGTACGCACCCCCTCAGGGAAGCAGGGCTACGGATATAGTAGCCGATTTTGAATTCATAGCTGAATTCATAAAGTCAGTCGATACTGAGGTGCAACTGTTTGCACATAGGGTCAAATTTGGCACCATGGCGGAGAAGATCCAAGCCATGGTTGACCGTGCAGCGCTGGTCGAGACGATAGAGCGCATAACAAAATAAAGCATCCCAATAGCTACAACGGGAAGGACGAAACCCAACTCAATAAGACTGGAGTCGTTTAACGCAAACGGCATCAGATCGAACATCCAAGAGTTGCGGGACTTCCTCCCAGAACATAAAGTAGACATCCTTCTAGTGCAGGAAATGTTCCTTAAAGCTAGAAACTTAAACCCGCGTATTTGCAATTATAATATTGTTCGAAACGACAGGACCCGAACCTGCTTGGGGGGTGCAGCCATCTATTACAAGAGGACCCTCCATTGTATCCCACTCGACCCGCCCCCTCTAGAAAATCTAGAAGTATCCCTATGTAAGGTATGCATGACGGGCCATCAGCCCATCACCATAGTCTCTGCATACCAGTCAGGTTCATAGCCGCTTCTAGTTAGCGACCTGGACGCTATTTTCGAAAATTTAAACGACGACCCAATAATATTAGCTGGGGACCTCAACGCCCACCACGTGACCTGGGGCAATAGACACAACAACAGTCACGGAACTGTCCTCAAGATATATGTCGATAATCATAACATCATCATCAACGCTCCGTATATCCCAACCCATTATTCCCCGAACAATAATGGGTATATACGTGCACCTAGTATAATCGATATAGCACTGGTTAAAAACATTTCACTCGTCATAAAGACGGCTGAAACGTTACACGAGCTTAACTCGGACCACAGACCCGTTTTAATAGAAATAGGAGATAATCGAAATAATAGAAATAGTAAAATTAAGAAAAAGATCATCGACTATAAATTACTAAAAGATAACTTAGATAATGTCAAATCGAGTGAACTCGATAACGTCCCAGACAGTATAGACTCTCCCCAAGCCGCTATCGCGGCTTCATCCTCATTAACCGCACTACTGGTTACAAAAATAGGAGAATCGTCAAGAGAGATCTCCACCGTCCCAGAGGACCGTTTAGCTCTCTCTGACGATGTCAGGGACCTTATCCGTCGAGAAAATGCGGCTAAACGCCTGCACGATCGCTACGGAGGCGAAGTGTGTAGGAAAGCCCTCCGAAAACTCGAAAGAGAAGTAAAAAAAGGCTGTACCTAACTTCATTAACAGGAGATGGGATCACTTCGTTAGCGAACAATCCCCGTCGCATACGGCCTACTGGCGTCTCGCCAGAGCTATGAAGTCCGAACCGGTGGAACAAATGCCACCACTAAACCTGCACTAGAGGATGGCGCAAAAGCCTGGCCGACACACTAGAGATTCAGTGCATTCCTAGTTCCCTCCCCACAGACCCCTCCCACATAGAAGAGGTACATAACATAGTAACGGCCCGCCTGGCTGTGCCGCCGGACGATGATGATGAGATCATACGTCGAACGAACACAGAAGAAGTGAAGGATCTAATAAAGAAACTTCACTCGAATAGGGCCCCCGGGCCCGACAGAATAACCAACAAGGCACTGAAACAGCTACCGCCCGTTATTATAAACCTCTTAGTGTGCATCTTTAACGCCCTTCTGGCGCAGTGCACTTTCCCAGACTCATGGAAAGAAGCCATAGTGATTGGCATACACAAACCGGGAAAACCCCGGACGGAGCCCACTAGCTACAGACCCATGAGTCTCATAAGCTCGTTAGGAAAAATCTATGAAAGCATAATCCTCGCACGCCTGAAAACCGTGATACGAGAGAAAAATGTCTTCATGGACGAGCAGTTCGCGTTTCGCGACAGCCACAGCTATCCCCAACAAGCATACCGCCTCACGGAGTACGTACTCTCGGGACTCAAAAGACAGGGCCGGACACGCGGCACGTTCGCTGTCTTCTTTGATGTAGCAAAGGCGTTTGACAAGATCTGGCGTCAAGGCCTCATCTTCAAACTGTACCAACTAGGATTGCCCGACAGGCTGGTGCTGATCGTAAACAGCTACCTAGCAAACAGGCAGTTCCGCTACAGAGTGGACCCTGTCCTCCCCTCGTCCCCTCAGAGCTGGAGTTCCTCAAGGATCGGTCCTCTCTCCCACCCTCTTCAATCTGTACACAAGTGACATACCGCGACACCCTGGCGTACAGCTGGCGATGTTCGCGGATAACACCGCACTGTACACGTGGTACCTCCCCAAATTCGGAGCCAAGCTACTCCACCGAACTCGGTGAATGGTTCTTAAAGTGAAGAATAGAGGTAAACGCAGAAAAGAGTTAGTCCATATTCTTCTCCCGTACCCCGCCCTACCACAAACGAGGAAACATGCCCGCCATCATGCTCTACGGTAACGTGATACCCAGAGCAGAGACGGTGAAGTACTTAGGCGTCACGCTCGATAGGTCGATGAGCTTTAAGAATCACATTGACAACGTTCTGAAAAAGGCACGGCATGTCCTTTTCAAATTATATCCACTCATTAACAACAAGAGCAAAATGGCTAATAGACATAAGCTCACCTTGTACACTACATGCATACGACCGATAATGTCGTACAGCAGTGCAGCTTTCGCGCACATAGGCCCGACCCAAATAGAACGTTTGCAGAAAATGCAGAATAGATTCTTGCGCATGGCCACTGGATGCCCGTGGTACATTTGTAACATCGACCTACATTGCGACATTCAATTAACATCGATAAAAGGACACTTCAAAGAGCTCTCTCAAAAGTTTTTTACCGTGCCCTTAATCACAAAAACAAACTAATCGTTCAAACTTCGGAATACGACCCGACGTTAATAACCAATTCCCGTTACCGTCGGCCGAAGCACGTACTGCACGACGCCGACGATGCGATAGCCATAGCAGTTGCAAAGTCCGTCCTTGCACACAAGCAAAAACACACCCAGCCACGCATCCGCAGCAAAATGCCAATACGGCAAACCCACGGATAGCAGGTTTTAGGCGGTAGTAGGTAGTAGTTATAGCTACACGACCTGACCCGACAAACTCTTCAGGCCCCCTTGGGTCGGTAGGACAGTGCATAAATGCATTCTCTTCCTGCTAGAACCAATTCGATATACACCGCTCGTTCCGGTCGAGCGTTGAAACCTTACATATAGTTACACAGCTATAAAACATATGACTGACAGAATGACAAACTCACACACCGCTTACGGAAACGAGCCCTGGTTCGAATCTGTAAGACGTGAGCTTAGATAAAAGTAGAAGTAATAAAACGCGATCTTAGAGTTCTCTAAAAATAAAAATTAAATCATTATCACGGCTTCTAGCCGATTTGAAGCACAAATCGACCCCACCCGTCAGAGGGTGGGGGAGGAGGCCGGCCTCCTCTGACAAGCCAAACCGAAAGACAAGCTCAACTTTTCTTAAACACGTCCCGTAACATTGAACGGCACCGTGCGCGCGCCGTCCCACTAGCGTGAGGAGGGGGACCGCTCCCCCTTTTCGGTCCCAAAAATAACCACGATAGGGTAATGTCTACTAAAATTCCGGTTTGCTTCTTCCCATCTGCGGGAAAGGAGGGGGGGGGGTCTGTCCCCTATCGTCTACCTATAACCAGAAGACAAAAAGTCTTCCGTAATCAGTCGAACTGTTAGGGCTGGACAAGTGCCACCAATCAGTAGTAGGTCCCTCCGAAAAAAAGAAAAAAATACTTTAGTTGTGCCCTTTTTCGGTAACGCGGCAGGCTTGTGAATACCAAGCTTTACTGGCACTGTAGGCATACCTGAATCTAGCAGTGACAATGGTATAGGTGTAGTGAATTATAAAGCACGGGGGAGCAAATGAACAGTCCATATCTTTTAGAAAGTACCGACGTGCATAAACACCCGAAGAAATAGAGGTAATGCAGAATCGATTTTAGCCCTCACCCCTCTCCAATGGTTTTTAACTAAAGATATTGCGTGAACGAGCAAGACTTCGGCGGCCGTGATGATCTGATTTAACTGCTAAACAATACCTCTGACAAATGTGTTTCTAAAAGTCCAGGTGGTTCGACAAGGAGAAAATCAACTACACGTTTGCAATCTCGAGGAATTTTAGGAAGAGATAGTGTCATGCTGATTAGGAGGAGGTAGTGCCATGCATAGTGCATGACACTACATCCTCCTTTGCAACGGAACTGGGCCGGCACGACTGGAGAGGTATCTCTCGCCCACATAATACCGCCGTAAAGTGACATCTTTAGTGTCGCGTTCCGTGCGGTGTGTGAGTAGCCGGCGGCCCATTGGGGGAGTGGAGGTGAGAAGGAGAGAAATGCATCGCCAGATGTTTATGGGCGTCGATAGTCGTCGAAAGGCTCCGATTGCTTGCGTGTCCCCCTATACTATAAAAAATACCTACTATAATATAATAATAATAAAATGAAGAACCGTTGGAACGTAAAATTACATCGCCCGTAAACCTGTGACAATTTACATTAAAATGAAAGGACTTCTGGGAGTAAAGGGCAATTAAGGTTTATTAAGACTTCTAGGTACATTTATTTCATCATGGTCTTTCCACATTCACAATCGAGGACATACCTAAAATATTGGAAGAACAGCAACAGAATTAATAGAGTTTTTAATTGGGGTTAGTATAAGGTGAGGGTGTAGTCTTATCTGGGTCCAAAACTCCCGGCTGCAACCTGGATGGACCTTTATATATATAATTGTACCGAAATTGAGGATTATACTGATATCTAGTCTTCATTATACATCCAAATTTAAAAGAATAAGAAAAGTGAAAAAAGAAAAGGAGTAGATCTCTGAATAGAATCATAATAAGAGTAACAATAATCTAACAAGAATAACATTCTCCTGGCTTAAAGAGCCAACAAAAATCAGGCAACACATAAATGTCACAATTGAATAGAATTTAACATCAAACTTTCACACGTGGCATATACTATTCAAACTAACACATTAATGATACGGTCTATCAAACTAATAGCCATATAGATCATGGTATTAACAAAATCAAAACGCACACTTAAGAGAATTAAGACATTTTAACCTTTAAAAAAAAACTTTTTGAACGTTGAGATTGAAACATGGCGTCGGCAAGAAATTATGAACTCACCTTTTTATATACAATTCGTGCATCGTGACATATTTGATTTTTATATCACGAATATATAGGTTCACGGCGGAAAAGATGACTAGACTAGAAAGAACTATTTAATTATGATCTGGTGATGGCAGATAGCGTCAGCCATCCTAAAGATATCCATCCTCCCCATCGCAAAAAGGAAAAAAAGGATAAAAGATTATTTCACACAGAGAACATTAAGCCTTACAGCCAATGATAACAGATATACTTTTTTAATAAAATATTTAACTAGCAATACATAATTGCTACAAACCGACGTACAGACAACCATTTTTATAGTTCAGTGGGAGAATGGAGGGGGAGGAGGCACGTTGCGTGCAGCCGGGTAAACGCGCACTGCCTGCTCTGTAAAGAGACAGTTTTATAAACGCGCACTGCCTGCTCTGTAAAGAGGCTGTTTTATAAACGCGCACTGCCAGCTCTGTAAAGAGACAGTTTTATAAACGCGCACTGCCTGCTCTGTAAAGAGACAGTTTTATAAACGCGCACTGCCTGCTCTGTAAAGAGACAGTTTTAATTTATTTTTAATGATGTCCACGTTCAGATGAATATAGAGCGATACAGAAGCGCTCGTTAATGATCTTTCTCCCCAGCTCCTAGCTCCCCTCTTATAAAGTGTCAGTGTTTCATTGAATGCTCTTTAAAAAAATATTAAAGAAATAAGTTAATAGCGGACTCCTAAACGAGATACTTTATATTCTATAAACGTCCAACATAAAAGTTGAGAGGCGTTGCATTGCCTTTGATATTGGCGAGAGATGGGCTGAATGCATAATGTTCGTCTTGGCGAATTTGCATGCTGAATTATACCTAAGACTAACCTCACGTAATGCATCACTAGAGGATATGCTTCGATACCATGAATGATGTTTTCTAGGTAATAAAAACGTTATAAATTACCCGATTAATCCAGCGCTTAATTAGGTATTAAAATATTTTAACGAGAAATATGATAGTGAACTATCATCATCACCAGCCGCACGACGTCACATAGAGTGCCATAGTTTGTATGTGTGTATATACAATCTATATGTGTGTTGTGAAATTACTACTGTTTTAAAGACAAGACCAAACTAGATATTTTTTTAAGATAATTCCGCCGTTGGCACTCGCAGATGTTTTAGTGGGTGATTCGCTATCATATTCCACATGTAATCACATGTTCGAATTCCACCCTGGGCTAGTCACTCTGCGATAGTAAACGATTCTCTACTATGGCCATGCTTTTAAAATAATAGTAATTTACTAACTGAAACAGTTACGGTACTTAAAAGTTTTTTCTTATTGAGTGACGCGGGAAATGCATTTACACGCCGCAACGGGCCCTGGTGAGGTTTCAATAATCACATATGGGACTTAAAACCACTAAATACATTACCCATCAAACTACGACCTCGACTTAAGGGCTACTGAGCCCCACAGCCTCTAAGAGCCGGTTTTATGATAAAGATTAACATGTTCGTAACCGTCATATAATCTCTTATCTTATCAACACGATGAAGTCTGTATTGGGCCCCTTTTCGATTCCACGGCATAAGTTCAGGTCCAACAAAAAGTGTCATATTACCAAAAATATAATGGAAGACAACAGATCATGCTTGAATAGAATCTTGAACACTCTCGCAGTTTCCTAGTACCCATATAAATAGACACGTGATAGTAAAATTTTAATCCTGTTTGAACCTTTCATCAGTAAATGTCTTTCAATTCACTTTAAATTCTTACAGAAACCCTCAGACATCGGGTCCAACCTGTAAATTAGCTTGTAAAAAGACACATAATCACTTCAATTTTATGGTATCAAAAAATTATGACAAATCGTGACGTCAGTTGGATTTATTATATATTGCTAGGCATAATGAAAAGTAGCCTGGTGAGTAAAAAGTTGTAAAGAAAATTATAAGCATACCATATAATATAAGTCATAACCGTCTATTTTATATATAGTCAAAGATGACAAATAATGTATTGTTATTTAATAAATAACAACTGATAATCGAAATGTAAGTTATTAGATTATTCAACTTAGGTATTCTATTGTGCATCTGGCTATGTGGGGGAGACCTAAGAATACCCTCCTATAGTCCAAGCCCTGCGTGTCGTTAAAGTCGTCAAGGGTGAATCTTTCAACAAATACCTCCTCATCTTCATCATTGGTACTTTCCGCTGGTGGACAAACCAACTGAGCACGTCGACATCCTTCTCGGTGTTATGTCTCCCTTATAGCAATGACCGCTCTGGTAGATATATTTATCTTCTTGTTCGAGGATACTATCAAATACCTAAGGTTTATTAATTAATTGTCAGTGCGCTTCTACCTTGCAACTGGAACGATTAATTATTTTTATTAGAATACAAGCAGAAATCTAAAATATGAACGTGTAAAATTTATGTGACATACAGAGGGACATTATAAGAATTCCATCCAGGACAGTCTTAAAATACTACAAGAACAACAATGGAGTTTTTGTTATAAAGGTGAGGGTATGAAGTCATATCTGGTAGACTCCCGGCTGCAACTTGGATGGTCCTTTATATATATAATTATTGTTTATTTTCCTTCATTGTGCTGATTGTCCTTCATTCCTTACATTTAATATATTTGAGTAATATAGTGTTTAATAAAAATAAAAATAATAGTTAAAAGTTAAGAGGAGTAGAGCTCTGAAAAGGAACACAATACCAATAAGATTAACATCCTCTTGGCTTCATGAGCCAACTAAAATCAGGCAACATATAAACTCTGTTACAATTAAATAGAATTTAAGGTCAAAACAACAATGAAACATAGCGTCGGTAAGAAATCATGAACTCACCCTTTTTTATGAAATATCATTCGTGCATTGTGACACGAATATGTATGTAGGTTCTCGGCAGAATATAAAAAACTATTTAAATATAATTTTCTGAAGGCGGTCATCGTCAACGATAAATGAATCCATTGTACAAGCCACGCCGAAGAGAAAAAAGAGTGACATTCCTTCAACACAGAGAACATTAAGCCTTACAGTCAAAGATGACAGATATACCTTTTTATAAAATATTTAAGTTTGAAACATAATTGTTACACTCGTTACAATAAAACCATCATTAATCAAAAGTACCTGAACTATTACAATGATTTAATTGAGCTGATTAATGTTACACTATCCATCTCTATATATCTTGTTTTTTTATAGGAGACTTTAGATAGACTGACGAGCATACGCAGATGTCTAAAGTTACTGTTATGAAAACGTGTCTAGTACTCTCCTGCCTTCCTACCTTCATAGTGACACCTCAGCTGCCATCACTTCATGGCAGTGTTATGTGAGCGAAAGACACTTCCCCGGTCATGTCAGCCCAATGCAACACTATCTCATACAAATTTGTTCCTGCTATGAAATATTAGTCCACTAATAAATACAGTATTAGAAGACAATATTTCAGCATCATTATTTCTTCCCATTTAAGTAGTGTAGCTTTACCTTTATTGATACGTGTTGATGATACTTTAGCCACTTAATTTATTTTTATTGTATACGAGGTTGTTCCGTAGGAAACTTTACAATATCACAGAGCGTATTCAGTGCTCGATTCAGAAAAAATATTTACTCAATTGCAAAAAAAAATTATTACTTTTACACTAAGTCCGTGTAATACGCAAATCTAAAACAATTAGAAATATAAAAGATTATTAGGAGTGGTCTCCATTGGTTGCAACACAGCCCTTTTAACAATGAGGCCAGTTATCAATAGAAGCACGCACTCTTTCCGTGGGGATTTCTTCACTGCCAATCGTGAGGATTGTTTTAGGGAATCCAAATTATCATGGATTAAGTAATTAAATTATCATTTATTTAGATCAAGCTGTACTCTCTAAGTCTGGCTTAATTAAGGTAGGGACTAGATGAGGGGTACTTTTAGCTCCGATCAAGTCTGGAATGTTCGTTTTAACAAAGATTGGGTGGATCGACCTTTACGAACTGGTCCCGAGATATGCTGGAAGTACCATATTTTGTTTTCGAACATGGCGTTATTAAGGTTTATAACTACCTTCTCAAGAATTGTATCTTCATACACTTGTGCTGATGGTTTGATATCTTTTTCATGAAAATGTACCTCAGTCACTGCTTCATAATTAACACCCACCAAACCAACTCTTAAGTCGGGTAATTCCCACGTTGCACTCTGACGACTAATTGGGGGGCTTCCTTAGAGCTTCAGGCACAAGTAACATTATTTTGTTCGTTAAAATTTGGCTCCATTGTAAAAAAAATATCATCCGTTAACAATTATTTTCTATGACCTACAACTGCGTACCATTTTAGTAGTCGTTTCGATTTTACCACCCCATTCACCTTTATTTCATAATTTCAGAAACGACCAGTGCGTCTCCTATGGGCTGCAAGTCCTAAGTCATCTCTTAAAATAAGCGACGTGATTCTAAGTGCTACCTTCACAATCTTTTGCCTTCGGACAGGATTTTTCGTACACTTATTAAAAACCTAGCACAAAGACATTTGACTAATGCCAAGTGTATGGAGAGTTTTAAAAATTTGGATCAATACCTACTTTGTGTAACGCAATCACTACGATTTAGTTCTAGTTCGATAAATCCCGAATCCCACTTCATTTTAATATCGCAAAATATTGTACAATATATTTAACCAAAATGAGAAAATACAATGAATGAAAATGACAGATTCCAAATTGAAATGGAATACCTTTTTATTTTTAACTGTAACAGTGTTTATTAATGGCCATACTAAGTATGTAAAAACATATACTTAAAATTTAACCTAGACGAAAATGTTACTTTATGTTTACCTAGGCCGGCTAGCTGGTACAGCTGACTCTCCCGGGGTCTTAACCTTTGTCGCGCGAATTTCTATTGATTTCATGTGGTGGACATATTTTCTGACAATAATGCCACTAACTCGGGTGAAATTTACTATGTGCATTAACAACATTTCGTTTTATTGTAGTTTCACTGGTTACATGGGACCATTACCTACTAAGACCAGAAAATATCATACATTTTACAATTGCTCGTTTTGCTGAATTGCTGGAGAAACGAGCAGGAAACGAGGGCAACGCACCTGCATAACTTAATAATTTCTGTGGGCGTTGGTGGTCGTCAAAAGGCTTCTATTTCTCGTTTGCCCCCTGTATTATGAAAAGATATTTGTTGTAATGAGAGTCTCCTAAAGTGTTTTTTATGACTACTTTAATACTATATTTATAATAGCCTTTTATGTTTTACTGCTGGCTTCTATATGATCGCCAAGAAAATTATACTCAATGTTTTTTTAAGTTTTATAGCTTTCAGCAAAAGCGCAATGTTTATATATCTTGGGGCCAGACGAACAGTCTCATACAAACTTATATATTGTTCCATCTATTTAATTACTGGTACAAGACCAGTCAGACGTTCCATACAATTAATTTCTGTCTCCTTCGCAGTTATGCTACACATATTTGTTGTTCATGTTTTTCCTTCATCCTAATAGTGTTAGTAAAAGGAGCAAGTAAGGGAACATCAGAAAATGTCCTCTTTGCATATAATGAAGGGTAGAAGGATGAGATAGTTTATTTAAATCTTTACTAATAGTAAAGAATTTGTTTGTTTGTTTGAATTCGCTCATCTGAGGAACTACTGGTCCGAATTGAAAAAATACTTTTTTGTTGTATAGTTCAATTAGCTAGGAAGGTTATAAGCTATGTACTATCAAAATACGCATGTGAATCTCGGAATGCTAGTCACAAATATTTTCCGAATTTCTGTGACATGTAACAATTTCCTTTCTCTGATTAATTGCACTCCACGGTTACACCGCAGCGGATTTAATCGCCTTTCGAAACCACTAACGGTAATCGCTCTGAATTATAGCGCTTTACTAGTAATTGTTCAAATTCATCGCAATGAAATATAGCCCGGCATACTATCATATAAACTCGCATCGTTGTTTCTGTTTTTTATACAATATATAGGACTGACGAGCAATGGAAGTCTTTTGATGACTGTCTACGACCACAGGCATCCGTTTAGTGTCATGCAGATGCTTGCCATCTTTTCCTCCTCCCTTCCAGTGAGCTACAAACTTCTCATAAACCGCACAAAACGCGGTTGCATTGATGTCAGTTTACAGCGGTGTCATTTGATCGAGAGGTGCCTCCCTGGTCGTGTCGGCTCAGATCTGCCGCAATGCAGCATGGTACTACGTCTTACATGGTTCCATTAGTCAACAAACACAACATTTTGGATGGAGTTTATTTTGAATTGGCAGTGGGTACTAAGTGAGATAGCCCGAAGCCCTATTATCATCATAATCACCATCAGACCTTATCCGAACACTGCTGGACATAGGCCTCTTTCCATGGACGCCCGGATGGCCGATCTCCTGCTACTCCCATCCATCACGGAACAGCTACTGCACGGAGATCGTCTTCCCACCTGGTGAACGGTCGACCAACACTTCGTTTTCCTAAACGCGGCCTCAACTCCAGAATCTTAGTGGGCCAACTACCATTTGTTCTTCCGAGTATGTGACTAGCCCTTTGCCACTTCAGTGAGCTTTTTCGTCGCGTGATATAGGAAACTTTAGTTGTTTGCCTTATGACTTCGTTGGTCTTATATTATTCTAGCAGTATAGTACAAAGTATTCCACGCGAACCAGCGGCACCTCTTAACCATTCAATATTCATGACGTCACAACGTCGGCGAAGGTCTTCGGGTCTCATTGTTATAAGTGTATGCCTCGGCACTCATCACCGAGGAACACTACCGTATGGTTTTAGTCTGGGCAAGTCTGCCGTAACCATCACTGCGACAGCCCTATTGTAATGGTACCCGTACCATTTATAGGCACAACATATTCGGCTTTCAAATAAATTATGTAGGCACTAAACAGAAACCAAACTTCACCCAAATGGAAATTAGTGTGTTTCGTTGGAACAATATACTGAAATAAAAGCAACCTGGTTATTGTATATTGCGCCGTAACGTTCTCTATATACCAATAAAAGTTCTAATTAAATTGAATCGGTTGTTTCAACAAAGATAACAAAGCTAACTAACGGATTCATTTAGTTTACAATTAATACTAAAATAGCAGCAATAGAAAACAGCCTCGAAAATAAAGTAATGGAAATTTTAAACATAGAAGTTCTTATCGTGAGTAAGGAAGAAGAGAGACATGATATTGCAGATTTTATATGATATTTTTTTTAGATCTTAGCTTGTCTAACACATACCTTTAGTGTGTTTTGGAAGCGTACGCGAGTACATTCCGTTTTTTTAAACCGCGTGACTCTTCTACAATTATTGTTCTATTTCAGTCTGTACCGTTTAACCTAAACCTGCCTCAAGAATTATGTTTAGTAAAAATCGACAAAAAGCGTTCAGAAAATTTTGAGACCTTCTTTATCGCTTTTACAATGTTAACAAAACAAAACGTAAAATAAAATAAAGCAAAACGTATATAAAATTGTTTGTAGCACACCGACGTCCACATGTTGTATGCGCCGCATTCAATTAAACAGTTTGGTTGAGTGGACGTTACAAGCTGTATTCAACTAAACAGTTTAGTCGATGCAAAAGTTGCACGTTTTTTCACGAGGCAAGCAACCGCGCACAGAAAACCGATCGAGTGCCCTCTCGCTGCGCGGTTTTCTCGACCTATTTTGTTTCTTTTTGTAAGGTATAGGGGTCAAATGAGCAATCGGAGCCTTTCTACGACTACCGACACCCACGAACAACAGCATAATTACTATGGCGATGCGTCGCACTCCTTTTCAGCTCCCCTATCGGACGCTCGCAGCGGCACGCGCTTGCCTCTCCTCTACACTAGCCGCGCTGCTTTACGCGACAATGGCTCGCACGGCAGCTCGCCCTATGTGGATGCGCATATTAACACACGATAGCTCGTACGCTTGATCTCTCCATCGCAGCAGCACGCGCTTGCTTCTACTCTGCACTAGCCGCGCTGCTTCGCGCAACAATTGCCTCGCAAGGAAGCTGGCTCTGTGTGGATGCACCTAATGGCTTCTCGGATAATTTGAGTAAGACAATTGTAACAGGATGTTAAGTTGATATTCCTGTCATGACGAAGTCCACCGGGTCCGCTAGTCTGTTTGTGCAGGAAAACTCTAATTCATCATATCACCTTCATTATCAGCCGGACGACGTCCACTGCTGGACATAGGCCTTCCCCCTGGAGCGCGTCTC
>JAFELO010010712.1:2233-48664 GCA_017140195.1 Eumaeus atala | reverse complement strand
ATATATAATATAAATTTTATTCTTTTCTATTTCTTTCTATAGTAATTTTTCCAACTTACATCATTGAACAATCGTACAACCTATATGTATTTACACACGTTATTAAACTATTTATTATTATTATTGTTATTTATTAACTATTATTCCATCTGAATTTTAATCTGCCAAAATGGCAGTGTATCAACTCAGTTTGCTATTTACAATTACAGAATAAGTTACGTTCGGAAGGCACGAATATTCAACAAATTGGATAACTACCAAACTGTTTTCTCAAATATAGCAAGTCCTGTTAGCTTTAACTCTATCTAGTATATTAGTTACGGAGTTACAATATTTTTTTCTACAGCGATTTATATACAATTGATAGGTATTTGCCGTCTATGAATTTCTGCAAGCACGTAAAAGGGTTTAATATAAAATCGTATCTCGTTATGACGTTTATTGATTGTATTTACTGATCTTAGCTTTCATCGCTATGTTTCCACGTGAGAAAAAAAACTATATTGAGAAATGTAAGATAATGAATTCACCCCATGTCACGTACGGTCTCACGCGTGGTCACTTCATTTAGAACGGATCCGCAATCTTGTAGTACCGTAACAGGCTATTTTAAACGGACTGTGCTAGGTATTTTTATGTCAAACTTTCTGTCAGACTATCAGTTAAGTTATCCGATATTACACAATTAATAGGCTCACCGTTTCGATAGGCTGGTCACACTTTAAGGAACACATGCCAAATGGGCCAGGAAAAAGACTAAAAGGTTCTATAGTGGAGGCCACGTTTGGGAAGACGTCGTGTTGGCTAATCATCAACCAGTTGCTAGGATATTCCCTATGGAGTGCAAGTCCGGCCTAATGCACATAGCAGGAGATAGACCGTCGTGGTGTTCATTTAAAGAAGCCTACGTCCGGATATAGACCGATAAGGACAGATACTAAATAATGATTAAGATAAGCTAAAATAAACCAAAGCTTTATGATTCCATCTGATACCCTGTGTAGTTGATAAGAGGATATGTTCACGGAAACTTTGCTCGACGAAGTTGATCATCGAAGATTAGAAAACTCTTCGAAGTAAGAAACTTTCTTGCTGTGTTACTTTCTAGATAGAAGGAGGCCCCCTAGTAATTGTGACTCCTCGTGTCTATCAACTTAGAGTTTGTTAATCATATTAGCAAGGGTGACGATGTGCCGGTTACAAATGATTATCAGTATTAGCGATACCTTTATAAACAACAATGAGCTGACATGCGAGTCACTCACAAAAAAGTTGTTGGAGACCTGTCACGAGTGTTCTAAGGTTCTTTCTATTGTGAGGGGTAGATAAAAGTCCATAGTACACATATTATGTCTATTTACACGCGAGTATACAAGAGAGAGAGAGAGAGGGAGAGAGAGAGAGAGAGAGAGAGATAGACCTGATGTTTTTTTTTTGAGACATTTATATATCTTGGTTGTGTTTTTGGCAGGTATGGAAGGTATACTGCATATGTCGAAAGAAGAGCGTGTGCTGGGAAAAGAGTGAATGGAGCGTCTTGCCCTATATGCATCTTTGCATAATTGTTAATCCCAACGTTATTGTATGGCCGTGGGAGTTGAGAATATCATTAAGTGCATGAAAGTAGAATAAACGTGGTCGAGATGAGGTCGTTGCAAAAAATATGTGACGCCGCCGCCTCGCCGACCGTGTTGGCAATAGCGAAGTAAGGGTGAGCTTAGGTATGAAAGAAAGTGTCAGTGTAAAAATGGGAAAGAGCATGCTCCGTTATTTCGGGTATGTAGAAAAGTAGCTGGTGAAAGGTTAACAAAACGGACATACAATACGAATGTGGAAGGATATAGGTACCGAGGAAGGCTAAGACTGGCATACCATGATAAGATAGATCGGGTAATGTGAAGCTGGTGTCAACAACACAACAGACGTGCTTGCATGAAGAGAGTAATTAATGCGGAGAAGACAAGGTAGGTATGTAAGCCTCGAGATGTGTGGCACTACGTTCTCTCTGCATTCCTTATAAGGGAACGCTTTCTCTTCACGCTGAAGATATGTTGAGTGAACAAGCGTACGGTCAGACAGGGACCGACAGTCCCACTGAACATGTGTGACTACAAACTAATGTGCTATGTCGACGCCATGACTACTATGCCATCGTGTTAAATTCTCAAATAATGCTACTAGTCCATATACTTCCATGATAATATTATAAATTCAAAGTATCTCTGTTTGTCTATCATGTCATCACGGCCAAACCGCTGAAATGATTGAACTGAAATTTCATATAATTTCTTATACATGAGGGTCTCAGGATGCATATAAACCATTGTTGTAGTAGTAACTGGAAGATCCTGTATTCTGTATCTCCATGAGTGAAGGCGAAGGTAAAAATTATAAGCGAAAAATTCTGTAGTATTTTACGCAAAAAAATAGTGAACAATCAAAACCAAAGCTGGATTTAAAATTGAAATTTGCATTGCAATCTGAAATAATATAAAACTACCTTTTATCTCGGTAAATATCCGATCGTAACGTCGGACCACAAATTTGTTATTGGCGTTTCAAATTTGTAAGAACAGCCCGTAGTCAGAAAGTTGGTGATGTTACACGCTCCTGCTCGAGGCACCTCCTGCCTCGGAGAGTATGAAGAGCCATCTGGAATACGCCAGATTTTCACTCCATCCTCATCAAACTACCGTCTCATCGGATAACATACATAAGCCAATAGAGTGTAATTATGTCTGCGCAAAGAATTATGCACTATATCCGAGCAAAACATACTTAACTGATATAGGTGTAATCTACGCAGATGATTAATCACTAATAGTCATGGCTACGTGGCTAATATTCGGCTAGGCGAACAATATTATGATTATAATTGGTTAAAACTATACATATACATGTTCGTTTTCAATAAAATAAATTTAGATTAACCCTCCGGTGCAGAATAGAAGGAGGTGAATTTTGAACAATTCCTTGCACAGAGTATTCATCACCCAGTCGCGCAGTATAAAAATCCAATCTAAGTCCGGATTTTAGAAGGTCATAAATTTTATGGCGCCATAGAATTGAAGTGATTGTGTGTTTACAACTTGATTCGACCGGAGAACGGAACGCTCGCGTACCTTCCTTCTATATGTCGAAATCGACCATGAACACGCTCGTTAAAGATAAATGAAAGTCACACTTTGTCAGTCTCTCTGGCCATGACAATAATAGTGAAATGAGGTATAACGATCACATTTATAATGGAATACAGATGTTCCATCTGCGAGTAGGGATTGTTGGTAAGTTTGATATGAGTTAACTTAGTAAATTATACAAATATTTCGCTCCTGTGTTTTATTCTTTTCGAACGAAATGAAAAAAGTGATGATTTTTCGGTTACTATCACGTGATACCAAACGCTGATAGTGCATTTGACGTCATGGGCATAAATTACAAGCCGACGGGATGACATTTGATTCGCTTCGTTTCGCAGCCATTGATTAACGAAAAAAGTTTGCACATCAGTTCTCGCAACGTGTGGTGTGGATGATAAATCGTCGTTACATTTCTAACAAATTCAAAATAAAAATATAAAAGTGTAACTACATTAAATATCATACTAGTGATCACTAGCCAAAAAGAAGCCCTTTCTACTACTACTACTACTACTACTACTACTACTAGCTAACTGCGCAAGACATATTATACTACACAAGGGTGTGAATTAAATACACCCATACAATAGGAAGAGGTAGTGCGATGATGCGTGGGAGGAGGTAGTGCCATGCATAATGCTTGACACTACATTCTCCTTTGCAACGGAATGGGGCCGGCACGACCGGAGAGGTACCTCTCGCTCACAAAATACCGCTGTAAAGTGACACCTTAGATACGGGTTTCGTGCGGTTTGTGAGTAGCTGGTGGCCCATTAGGAGAGGCGAAAGGAGGGCAACTCTCCGGCATAGTAATTATGTGGATGTTCATGTGCTCCGGTAGTCGTAAATAGTCTCCGATTTCTCGTTTGCCCACGGAAACACGCTAGATGCGTACTTACACCGCGATCTACTATTTCTAACAATAGGCATGCCGAGTCACGGACTTGAAAAATGCCTCAGAAAATTAACACAATTAATAGTGAGCAATTGTAATTGTGTTCATTTATTATTTATTTGAATCACAAAAAACATTTGACAACAACAAAAAACAATTGACTCTGAAAAATCACTCGGTTTAAGTATACACATTGAAATGAATAAGATTTTCAGTAATACGAAAGCGTAAAATACAGCGACCAGGCATTTTACTGAAAATACATATGACGTCACGGTATTAAAACTACAACAATATGTAAGACGCTTATAATAATATGTAATAATAAAGGTTAAAGTATGAAATTGCCGTTTTATTATAATGGGTACTACGTATTGACATATAACTTTTTTTACACGGGGCAGATCACAATTCACTTCAGTGGACTACCATTTTTTTTCTGACAATTTTGTACGTGATAAAAAGTTTTATTCTCAGGAGGCAGTAATTTTGTACTGCTTGTCACCAAAGTTCTATCGCAAAGGCATAAACGACCTTCTTATTAGATGCAATTATCAACGTATAGACAATAATGCCAATTATTTAGTTAAGATAAATTTGTTATTTTAAAAATAACGACTAATACCTAACATTAACGCAACCAAGCGACAGGTACCCTTCAAAGGTTTGAAATCTTGCGAGGGCGGGACCCAGTGCCTTACCTTGAGCGTAGCCAATAGAACCTATAATGTGCCGCGGGCCCCACAAACATCTAGATCTACCTATGAGTCAGTGCTGGCGCGTAAATACAAAAAAACGACTGTGTAAAAGTTAATACTCTGTCATTGTCATTATTTAATTCGTTCCGTTGTCCGTATCCGTTGAATGTCAAATTTAACACTGCGACGCGTGATATGTCATTATACTTTTTTTATCTGGAACATTGTTTTGTTTATGTGACTATGAAAATTTCGTTACTGTCGAAGTATGACGCTACAGAATTTAAATATTTCTTTTAGATGCCTGTTCGATCAGAATTAACCTGGAGAGCTTAGCGATTAGAATAACGTTGCTGTAACGGGTGATTAAAATAGGAGGAGTAGCAATTTACTATTGCTCAGTACTTCGAAATGTAGACAAAACTATTGATTTTTTAGTCGATGAAGGATCGAAGCCTTTTCACGACTGCCGATGGTATAGGTATATTCGCGAAACGGAATGTTCACCGCTCACCGCTCACATGTTATATTCTGCGCAGTTGGCTAGTATCTATAAAAACAGTTTCAATAGTCTTAATTGGACCTGCAGGACAATATGTTAAAAGGCTCCAGCTTAAATTTTTAATCATGGCGTAGCTGTTCAATTTTAATCTAATACGTTTGTCTACACACGTTTTTCTCTAGCAAATATTTTATCAAGAAATTAAATGTAGACAAAGTTACTGAGGTCAAAGAAGATTTAAATAAAAAGGGCAATATATTTGAATGGCGGAAACTAGATACTCAAACTGAATGCTAATGATCTGGTAATAAATCCGCTTATGTACCCCTCTGCTGAGAATTACAATCACTCCTTCCCTGTTTTTGGCATTTATTCTAATAGGAATTGCGGAATTCATGACCTGCACCCGCGTTAGTTATGAACTTTTATTTCAGTCCCTTATTTATTTTTAATTAGCCCTTCTGTTAGCCTAGGAAACAACAGGTAGCTATATCACCCCACCACGGTTCAAGCATTGTAGTAGCGGTGGGGCTTAGTAGCCTGGAGTGATCCGAGACACCTTGGGCAAAGCCAATTGAACCGAGGAGATGTGGCGGCTCTTAGTACCCCTCTTATAAGAGGAGGTGACAAAAGAGAAAAAGTGGTGGCGCTTTTGCGCTCGGGGTAAGGGGCGAGAATGGGAACCTCGCCCCATAGCACTATCTCAAAGTCGGTGGGGTTGTCCTGTGTTGCGGGACAACCCCATCTGTGGAGATGGCGTCGGTTCCTTCGGGAGCTGACTTGCCGTCGAGCTGCCCTGATGATTTGCTGTTGCGGGGCACCTCACCAAAGGTGGCACTGGTGGCACTCTCGGTGGTTTTTGTGGGTATTCGGCAATATATAACGCCAATGAAGAAGGCGCGTAAATGCGTTTCCCCGGGTCAACAAAAAAAAAGATAGCTACATCAAACCTCACACATTATTCCTGTACTTTTTGGCATCGGGTTTTTAGATCAGTCAGTATGTGAGTGAGTCCGGTTACATATTAGTTACTTTTCTCGAGGTTTGGGGTGGCTTTACCAGTAATAATTATTTTTGCTAACCCCAATATTAATATTTATTATTAGAATAAAGGTTCAAACGACACCTTTTAGTGACTACGAACGACAGCCGACTTGACTAGACTGACTCTTAATTATGTAGACGTGATTCTCTCTTCCCTTCCTGTCTTCTAATGGGCCAGCGGAAGCTCACAAGCCAGAAACAGGAAATCATACACGACAGCAGTTATGCTGTATTTGCTGCAGTATCATATGTTCGAGATAGATTCTGTCATTCCGGCCCAATTCTGCTGCAATGCAGCAAGTACCTTTTACTATCGAGGAAATTGTGAAAATCATAAATCTAGATCCACTAGAGCCGATTAGCATGCAATTTGTAGTATGCAGGTTCCATACAACTTCTTCCCACATTTTTTAAAAAGCAATTTCGATCTTTGTTCCAACGGTTTTGTGCCATTCTGTCTTCGCTTTACGACGGTCCGTAATTGCGCTCATGTAATATATAGCTAGCAATACCCCGCGATGTAAACCGCATTCTCTGATCGTATGAACAGTTCTCCATTTATTTCGCTTAGATCTATGTTTGTCCGTTTATGGATTCAACATCGCAAAGAATGAAATAAATAAATTGTAACGTACCCTATTGGTTCGGCTTTGGAGTATCGAGTAAGTTTTTTTTCTTTTTATAGTATAAGAAAACGAGCAATCTTTTGTGATCTCCCGATGCCCATAGACATCAGCATTATTGTCATGCAGATGTGATGCTTTCCGTTCCTCCACTTCTCTAATGAGCCACGAGCCACTCCTAAGCCGTAAGAAACGCATCAGCATATCTGTCACTTTACAACAGCGTCATGTGAACCAAAGGTACTTCCCCGGTCGTGCCAGTTTCGGTCTGCCCAATTCGGTGTGCCCCACAGCAGACCAGCACGACCGGGAAATCTGCCTCTAAGTGTCAGCTTTGCAGTCGCGTCTCGTGCCGTATGTGAGCGCAGAAGAAAAAACGCATCTGCATGTTAACACGTTTGATTCTAAGCCAGGTCCTTTTGTCCTGGTCCTGGTCTTTCCCCAGTGCGAAGGCTAATATCGTGTCCTCTCGCTTTGTGCGGGAGCTGTTACTCTAGTTGCATACAAGGTACAAAAGAGATAGTTATATGCCGTAGGTCATTTTAAGAGTAGAACTCAATGGTCTATAAAAATATGTACCGCGTCTGGTCGACCTGATTCTCAAGAAACGAATGTTCCTAACATTCTTTCAGGCCGTACTGATAGACATAGTGCTGTCACTGCTTTCAGTTCTCGATAGACGTGTTTGAAGTACACGCGTTTGTATACTGTTTAGTGAATACGTCTTTTTCTTGCAGTGTCTATATAACAGATTGATTTATCAAAATGAATAAAAAGCTAAAGTCTAAAAACCAATTAGAACTGGCTTTTCGAAATTAAAGTGAATATTGTGCAAGTTGTATAAAAAAATTGACGGAATGTGAAAAAAATGAGGAATATGCCTTGTTAAACATTTCACGTATTTCGTCTAAAGTTGATTCAATGCGAAATATACATACACAAGTCCAGCAGTGACGATGAACTCGAAATATTTCCTAGGACAAAACGATTTAAAAACCATTGCAACAAAAAGTGTTTTTTAGTTCTAATACGGGCAATAAATGTCAAGTTCTAGAAAATACAAATTTTTCTGCAATGACAGACAATCATAGGATTAAAAAAATAAAAAATAAAACTTTTGATTGTCTAGATACATCTAGTAAGTGTCCTTCGTTAAGTAACATTTCTGATTTGTTCCCGTTGGATACAAATGAAGCAGAGTTATTCACACCTAATATAAATCTAATTTGATAACCGTCGAAAATCCTATATTCGCCTTTACATAGAATAAATGCATCACGGCGACCAAGTAAAAATAACACTATTGTGAATAACCTTTATTTTAATTACACGTTCGTATCTGAATCTGATGAACACAATATTGAAAGTGTGACTGAGAATTAGAAAATCAATGCTAAGAAAAATGCAAAAGTAAAAATATATAAGGATGCAATAACATGAGGTAAAAGGTACAGAAAATGCTCAAGAAAAACAGGTTGCACATATAGTACAAGAGGATTATGGAAAACAAAATATACCAGTGGATAGAGGAAAAAATATTAATGTGAATTTTATTCAAGAACAAATTGATACTGCGTCTATCCAAGTAGAACCAATAAGTGAAGATCATGATAATATACGGGAAGGTAAAGTAGAACTTCATAATAGAACCGACAACGAAGAATCACAAGGCAACGAAGACGACAATAGTTTACTTGAAGAAGAGTTTTCAGATGTTTAATATCCCAAACAGTAGGGTTAAGATCCCAGAAGATGACATCACCGAAGAATTTGATAAAAGCCAAAAAAGTAAAGTAGAGGAGATTAACGATCAAATCAATACCCATAATGCAAATCAAGTCTCAGTGTAATAAATGCAACAAATCATACTGTTTGTCATGTTCTGGCGAACTAAAATATTAACTAAAAATATTGATACACAAAATATTTTGTTTCTCTACGGATTTACATTACATTTTGCATTACATTACATAGATTTGTAATAAAATGTAGTCGTGCGTTTTGTAATTCATCGAAGTTTGTTTTTTGTAATAAACGAATCGATAAAAATATTTGCGTTTGTTTTCTACACCGTAACATCACTATTAAGTTATATTATCAATGCGTTACCACATCGAATATATGTGATATTTTTGTCTTCCATGCGGTACTGGGCATGAAAGGCCTTGTATCAGTTTTCCCCAAAGTATAACCTTTATCTTTGTTGGATCCCCAGGCTGAGCCAGAGGTAAGTAGGTATATTCCCTAGCTACAACATAGTGAAAAAGAAAGTATCGTGTATCATTTATTCCGCAAATTTATTAGAAGTTTTGACAGAAAGATGGTACCAGGTCAAATGGAACTGGTCGTATTAGAAAAGAATCCACTTCCTGGCCGAATCGACCTGGTATCGTATAGTATTTTTACCCACGAAAACAGTCCCGCAGCTAGCGTGTCAATAATACGGATGCATATTGTAGGGGAAGACCAGTCCAATGGATGACCCAATGGAGTCTATTTTTTAATCGATTGCGGCAGAATCCTTACTCAAAACAAAGAGATTATGCCCCTGGGAACAAAGATAAAATCACAGATTCCACTTGGGCGAGTATTAATTTGTTACTTTACGATGGTTCCAGTGAACGGCTTCTCGGAGATCTACACGATTGTAGGTATAAAACCTTATTTTATAAGAAGTGCTTATTAGTTTTATGACCAATAAAAGTTTTAGTATTCCGAGGAACTTTGGAGCTAGCGGCGATGTAGAGACGCCCAAAGATATTTTAAGAATTCAGTTATCGATGTTTTTCTCCATGTGTAGGCTAACATTATAATTTTTTTTTAAATTTCGATATATCGAAACAACTACATTTATTTTTCTTTAGAGATGCTCTTTGACAGACGCCACCTATTGCATTGAGGCAAGGTTATGAGTCAAGCCCCTGGGGTTTGAAAATTTATGACACGTAGGTTCAGTGAGGACACAAATCACTGAAATACAAAACAAATACAAATTGTACAATTACAATTTACTTTTGTGAATAAAATCTTTACACGTATAATGTAAAACCCTAGATTTGATAACAAAAATAACGTCAGCCGCCCCCATCCCACCATCTTCGCCAGAACCTTAAATATTACTATGTATTCGAACTTTCATTTGACGTACGAACATGTTATATTTTATTCCGCGTACATACTTTTAGGAAGAGGAAGCGCCATGCATGGTGCATTACACTACATCCTCCTATGAAACGGGATTGGCCCGGCACGATCGGGGAAGTATCTTTATATATACAAGCGTAAAGAGACAGCGACGCCGTTGCATTTCTTGTTGTTGTGGCTCATTGAGGAGAGAGGTGATGGGAGGGCCAAGCATCTATGTAACAATCATGCAAATGTCCATGGGCGTCAGTTCATTAAGACGCTCCGACTTCTCGTTTGCCCCTTTATGCTATAAAAAAAATTTTGCGCTAGTTTTTTATCAATATCGTATGATTAACGACAGATGACAGACGTCAAAGACTATTTTTTGCATTTGGTGCGGCTACAGTAGGCATCACGCTTTGAACAGGTGAACAAGGCTACTTTATTGACACTAGCGTCACCGCCGGTGTGTTCGGCGGTACGGTCCTACTAGTCGAGGCGTCATGGTATACAGCACTCCTCGATAAACTGACTATTCAACAAGAAAATATTTTTTTTATTCGAGCCCGTACTTCCTGAGAATAATGCATTCCGAAAAACAAACTCCTCAGCTTTATATTATTAGTATAGATCGAAATTTGATTGATGTGACTTATGTTTTATGAACCTGTTCGTAAGGGGACAGATATGATGTCGCGTTTTGTATAGTTTGATTAGTTGGTTGGCGTGGCGGCGGACCATTGGAGGATAGAAGGACACGAGGGCAGCGTATCTGCATAACAACAACAGTATGGATGTCTATGGGCGTCGGTACTCAGTAATAGGCTACAGTTATTTGTTTTCCCTCCTATGAAAATTATTATCCTATCAGTAATTGAATATCTAAAGTATAAACGCCTTTTACGAGACCAATTATTTATACAAATTGACCAAATATTTGTACAAATTTTATCGTATTTTTATCTGAATTTCTTGAATGGAAAACATGTCAGTACATTTTTTATTGCAGAGCAGTATAAACGTGCAATCTGAATGTTTAGGGGAATACCGACGCCCATTAACACTCATACGGTTAATCGCAATGCAGGGCTGTTGGTGTCGCCCAATGGGCAACCGACTGCTCGTAATCCATCACAATGAAGGCAATAAAGAATTACACGCAATAAAAACCAATTATTTCTGTCAGCAAACTTATTGAAACTTTTGTGATAAGTGCTTAGTACCTATTCCAATTACCAAACTGAAGCTGATATACAATAAGTAGGCAGTAGAATGTAAATGTAAACAGGACACTAAAATCAGTGTGAAAGATAAATATTCTAGCTTTTTCCTTATGTATTAACGTTAACAATATTTGAGCTTTCGTGTTTTATTATGTATGGCCTTTATTTCGTTTCGTCGTCTTTAGGCCCTCGTCCCGCTGACCCTTGGAATAATGTAAAGGTTGATATTGATGAGGCAGTCATATGATAAGTCCCCAAAGGATATATGAAACTTGCTTATCTTAAAAGGTATTAACTTCATCTGTATTACTCACCAGCCCACCAGCAACTCACAGACCACACGAGCATATCATTCGCTTTTAAGGCGTTAGGCGAGCGGGACCTCACTCTAGAAAAATCTTCTGATTTTTAATTACCGCATAGCTCTTGCACATGTCACAAATATTTTATATTAAGGCAATTTTATACATTTTTTTATTTACGTTAAGCTTCTATCTTACCAATAAAGGAGTCTTCAACATTGATTTAAGAAAATTTCTGTTTATCGGTGGTCTTCCCTGTTCATCTAAAATTGATTGAATATTAATTTGAAAACAACTCAGACCTAGCCACAGGATCAGCTAGTTTTTCAACTTTAATACTTTTCAACGTTATTTTGTTAAATTTACTTGGCTCGGCCCAGTTGCAAGTTCGTACGAATTTTGCCATTTTTCAAAACTTTTCGTTTACACATTCTCATAAGAACGTTTGCATAATATATAGAATTCTGGAGCCAATGTGATATTGATATTAACTTACTTAAGGAGTTCTGCGGTCCCAAATTCGATAAATCGGATAGTCCTAAGGCCTCTTTACGACATAATGGGAAAGACGATCTGTCCGAGCTTTTCATTAATTCACTCATTAGCACCGAGGTTTCGCTGGTTGCCCTGCTTCACCCTATCCCCTACCATGAAACCACTGGAAAGTTATATATAGCTAGCAGTTTAACACTAGCTTAATAGAAAAAAAGGCAGTCGAATCGACTGCCGTCTTCTGACAAAAGTGAAAACTTAAAACTGACGATATTTAAATCGTTGATTTCCAAAGTATCAAGATATACGATTTCATATTGAACTGGCCTTCTTAAGATTAAGAGTTACTTGAATGAGCAGAAACATGCTTTATGTATATATATATATTCAATTTATAAAAAGACAATGCCACAGTTTATTATTATTGTTAATCCATGGTTTATAGTACTCAAGTGCGTCGCACTCTAGGCTGACGTCACAACTACATTATCTATGTGCACTCACAAGGCTTTAGCTTCACAGACTGTACAATATAGTATTTATAATGTAGACAAAAATTATATAAATATGAAACCCAAGATTATATCCCGACAAAGAAAATATATATGAAGACATGTTTTGGGCGTATAACGAAATAAAACGAAACCTTGGCTTGTTTCCAACCACATCAGGCTCATATGACGTGCACAATTTTATACCTAGCAGCTGTGGTAAGGACAGAATATTATGCAATTTTCAATAATATTATTTCTTAATGAGAAATGCTGTAGAAATGTGTTCATATTCAAACAATTTTTAATATTAGGTATGTAGAATAGAATATGTTGTCTACTATAACATATCTAAAAAAAAATACTTTTTACATAATTTTATAAAATATGTATTGAAAATCATTTTTAATACATTAACAAAAACTAGCTGACTATTAACTATCCCCCAGCCCCCGCCGGAGCGTAGCCCTTGACTGTTTAGTTTTAAATATGAAGTATAATGACGTTACAAAATCAATTACTTCCTTACTTTTGTAGACGACACGCAGCAGATAAATATTTATTATTGCACGAATACATAGCGCCTAGATTACGCTTGGCATATAATATTTTTATATTGAACTAATTGAATGGACTAGGCTTTAAATTCGTCAGTTTTCCACATCACATATTGTAAACCTTTGTATTCAATCGTCCACACAAAATTATTATTAAACTCAACACTGTTGTTGTGTTTTCATAAGACGCCAACTCCATATTATCTCTTCCAGTTTCATCTGGCTCTTGGAGTTCCACATGGTGGAGATCAGAAAAATAAATTGTAGCATATATGGCGCCCGGGGTTAACACCTTCAAAAAAAATCAAAATATGTAGTATCAGTAATATCAGAGATTAGCGTGTGCATACAAACAGACATACAGACAAACACAGAGACAAAGTTTTAAAAATTGTGACTCGTATTCCATTACTATTTTAGAATAGAACTATATATTTTCTAAAGAAATTGTATATTTAATGTGAACACAAACAATTTTTACATTTTTAACTAACTGCTCCTCTGCGTAGGCTAGAAAATATGAATAGAAAAAAGAAATTCTCAAAATATAACAAGCCTTAGGGCATATTATGTATATGGGAGCTATAGCCGGTAATTCCAAGCGTCAATGATTTCATTTAAAATTGGATTTTAACTATTACCGCCTTCACCACGTGTAAATACTGTCAGTTTGTGTCGTTATGAATTTCTAGACTTTCCGTCTGTCTTGTATTTTAGCTTATCCTTCGCGGTTCTATATTCGATGTCAGCAGATCCAGATATGAATTATATGTCAACAGAAACTATTTATCATCCCGGACAATGTTTGTTGAAGCCGTTATATTCTTCCTGGTTTGGCTAGTTCCTGCGGGTTCTACATCAGATGTTCTAAACAAGTTACAGCCTGTATGTTGACTAGGTTTATAAGCTTACAACAAAAAAAGTTTCATCTTATTGATCATTGTTTGTCTTAAGTAAGTGGCGAAACTTCGGCAAGAGCTGAATGTTAATGTTCTTATTATATTAACACAAGTTGAGTTCTGTTCATTCGTTCCCATGATGTAATAGGAGATTAACAAATTTTTCACGTCTTCGGGATGAAATGAATCATGTTTTTTCTACATGACTCATCCATACACGCTCCCTTGATTGAAAATGCTTTACAATTCGCAATGAGCGTAAATTTCAGGGGTTATACTTCGAATAGGTATCGGCACCGCCCGCAGGGAGAGGGGGGACCGCTCGATCACACAACGTTGCGATAGTGTGGTAGTTATAGTGATGCTAATATGTCATGGATATTCTGATTGCTAACTATCCACAGATCTGTCAAATTGTCTGGAGGTCTCGCTCCAGAATTTCGATAACAAGTTGAATGTAATATCATATTGGCCCCCCTTGTACAGAACCTAATTATACGTCATTGATGGAACGTATAATTAACTTATGTAAAATTATAAAAAGAAATTATAAGAAGGTATGACGAGAAGTTTGAAAATCTAAAAAATCATACACATGTAAAACTAGGTGAAGCTAAATGATATAAGACTGTAAAACCAAGTTGATATTATGACTATGAAGCCGGCACAATTAGATAGAAATAGCTAGTGTGAGTTGTATATTTGCCTCTTATTGGTCCAGATGGGTTCCGTATCTGCTGAACTACTTTTTTCCTTGACTCTGCCTGTTTTAATCGTGCAGACGAACACTTCAGTTAATTGAATTTTGGTACTTAAGGAATCTTAACATTCCATTGCCACATAATTTATTTAAATTGACTTTTAACCTTAGCGGTAAAAAAAAAACCTTGAACGGGTTGGCGAAAATGTCTTAACCCTCAATCAGGCGTTAATTAATGATTGCCTTTATTAATTTAGATTGTACTCTTGATAAAGCTCCCACGGAACAAGTTTGAATTTTTGATATTTTTAAGCTTATTATATTTATTTTGTATTTAAGAACCAAACGCACAAATGAACTCCATTGGCGTCGACGCCATCTGCATAATTATATTTATTTTGTATTTAAGAACCAAACGCACAAATGAACGCCATTGGCGTCGACGCCATCTGCATAATTACCTGATATATGTGCAGTAAGGTCCTCACCGTCACACACCAACCGCTTGCCCCTTACACATTTTTTTTCCTAGGCCATAAAATATTACTTGTGATAGTAACCGACGCTCATAATTTTTACAGCTATGCAAATGCGTTGCCCTCATTCCTCCTTCCCTCCAATAGGCCACTCGCAAACTGGACGAAACGCGAAAGTTAATATTTAATATTTACTATTATTGAAGTACGTATTGTCTTACGTATTTCATTTACGTCATTATCTTCATTTTATTCGTTTATAACTCCGATTTATCTCTTTACTTTCATACTAATCAAATTTCTGTGACAATACGAAAAGGGAAGGAACAAAAGATCGGCCTTTGATCTTTTAAGCGTACCAATTATATGAAGAGAAAGATTCTCCACTTTCAAAGTAGGTCGTTAAATTGTCACATTCCCCCCGTGCGCTATTGTGCTCAAATTGTTCGTTTTTCTGGCTCATTCGTGCAATTCATTTTGGAGTACGTACATGTTAAGCTTCAAAGCAGGGGTGGCCAATTTTATCTTAAGTTATACGTTTTCCCTGTGTAACCATGTGGGATGTAACTTACGAGGGTGGATCTAAAAGTTCAAAGCCCGACCAAGAAAATGAAAGAAAAGTGGATCTAAATTTATTTTTATTTTTCGACATAGTCTCCATCTAGTTCAACACACTTCTTCCACCTGACCCGCAACTTTTTATCCCCTCGAAAAAAAAAGATTCCGGAAGGTCGGCAAAATAATCGTTTACTGCGACTCTCACCTCAACTTTGGTCGAAAATTTCGAGCCACCCAAACGTTTTTTTAAATTTGAAAATAAATGATAATCCGAGGGGGCTAAATCCAGCGAATAAGCTGGGTGGGGCAGCAATACGTAGCCACAATCATGGATTACAGACATTGTTTCAACCGAAGTGTGAACACGTGCATTGTCTTGATGAAACAAAAATTTCTTACGCAACATCCCCGGCCTTTTTTATTTTATTTCTTCCCGGAGTCTTCGTAAAAGGTTACAATAATAACTAGAACTTATAGTTTGACTTTTCCGTAAATAATCTACAAAAGTAATGCCCTTCGCATCCCAAAAAAACAGAAGCCATGTCTTTGTTAGTCGACAAAACGACCTTAGCCTTTTTCGGTGTAGGAGAGTCTGATCTTTTCCACTGTTTGGATTATTGCTTCGATTCAGGAGTATGGTGGTGAACCAGCTTTCATCCATGGTAACAAAAAGTTCCAAACAATCTCGCGAAATTGTGTATCCAACTCGTTTTTGTTCAGCTGAAAGCAACCCCGGGACCCAGCGAGCAGAAACCTTATGGAACCCCAACTCTTCCGTTATTATGTATTGCACCCGGCCATAACTAATGTTTGTTTTCTCAGCTATCTTACCAGTGGTCAAACGTCGGTCACCCAGTACGAGATCACAAATTTTATCGATGTTTTCTTTCGTGGTAGAGGATGTAGGCCTTCCACTCCTAGGATCATCTTGAATGCTCTCACGACCGCGCTTAAACTCAGCTACCCGCTTCTTGACACAGGAATACGATGGAGCAGACACCCCCAAAGTGCACACCATACCCTGATGGATGTCTTTTGGTGATAGGCCTTTTTTATTGAGGTACTTAATGACTGCACAGTGTTCAATTTTCTCCATTATTGAAAATTGCGTCAGATTGCTTCAAACAAATAATCACAGAAAATTTTCATTCTGCAGTATCGGAATGAAACTGCGCACAATAAATCAATATGATACATACTAACAAATGACGGTAGATTTAAAAAGATGTCATAGCTCCATGTAGGTTAAGCCACGAACTTTTAGATCCTCCCTAGTATATATTATAGAGAGGGAGCATTTGATTGCTTGTTTGTTTTTTTTTTTTTGCTTTGACTTGACGCTGAAGCTACTTTACCGGTTTGAAAAATTCTTTTACCGCTAGAACCCTGCATTACCAGTGATGACCATGGGCCACATTACATTTTGTAATATGTATTCATAATTATGAAAACTTCAATAGTGTGAAAAGGTACTACGCCTATTTATTTACTTATTTTTTAACCAGAGGAAAGATTTTATGCAATGTTGGCACACCCTGAGTGAGTTGCCGACAATTGCTTTTCGATATTGATCAATACTTTATAGCCAAAAATGTGAAAGTAACTCAATGGCACACAAAAGAAACAGTAGCAGCGTTTTGTTAATAATATGGAATAGTAAGAATAAACAGAGTCCTCGACGGCTAGTTAGTCCCCTAAGGGACCGCCGCCACCTCCACAGGCGGGTTGCCCCACACCACCAGACAACCCCTCCAAGTTTGGGACAGTGCAATGGGGTGAGATTCCCATCCTCGCCCCTTGCCCCGTGCACACAATTGCCTCCTTCTGTTTCTCTTTTCTCCCTTGTTATTATAAGAGGATATAAGAGATGCCAACTACGTTTTTTTTAAAGTAGTACAACTAGTAATTCAGCCAAAAATGTCATAAAATAAAACGTAAGAGTGAAAATTCCATTTGATAACATTTGTAGATTTAAGATGCAATGTCACAATTAACAGTATCTAATAACAACTAAGATTTATGCGCTATAAATATTATTTTGTGGGAACGGTTTAGTTTGTAGATTGCAGGATATAATTTGTTAAATTTTCTCACTTATTATTCTAGCGCTAAACGCGGCGGATGATATATTAAAATAGTAAATGTTTACCGAAATGATTTGCTTCTCTAATGAATGGAAAAGCGCGCATACTGCAAATCAATGTATGGCATCATGGAACTCCTAATATCAACCGCCTTTACCTACAACATATAATGTTTTTCCTTATCTTGGGGGGGGGGGAAACGAACGAGTTGCTTGTTTGGTCCTCATCATATAAAAAACGAGCAATCAGTGCCTTTTTACGACTGCCGACGGCCATGAACATTATCATAATTACTATGCCCACGTCTTGCCCTCCTTTTCACCTCCCCCCCCCTACTATGGGCACTCAGCCACCCCCACCCATGCTTCTACCCACCTCTCGGTATACGGAGCGAATTATGGAAGATGCTCGGGGGTTTGCTACACATTATTTAAATGCCCTCTCGTTATTTCACTCTCCCGTTTCTGGGGCTTGACATCACAAAGACAGACGCTGTCATCGGCCTCGTCAGTCCTGATTATCTCGATACAGCTATGTCGTTTCCTATCCTTTCTCTTCGCGTGCCATGTATGTGCAAATGTTTCCAATTGCCTAAAACTCTGTTCCGTTGCGACCAAACCTGGTGATAGACTGGGCCCACTGTCTTCCATTCGATGCCGTCCAACATGACCCTTCGCTCGTTTTTATACAAGTCACATTCCCATAGAACATGGTCTCTGGTTTCAGCTTCATGACCGCAAGTACATGATGGCAGGTCACATAACACTATCCTGTGCAGGCGACCTCTAAAGCACCCGTGCCCTGTTAGTATCTGTGAAAAAACGTACTCAGGTTCCACCCATTGACATGCCAGACGCGTTATTACTTCTGGAAGGAAGCTGTACAGCTCCCTCCCGTCGGCACACGCGGCCCAGTGCAATTGGCAGTGAATGCCAATTGGAGGTGACGTCGCCCGCGATAGCGCTTTTCTTTTTCTTACGCTCCTTGCCCTTGAGCCCCACGCACTCCTCCTGCACGCGTCCCGCTTGAAAAATCTCCAGATTGGCAGGCAGACCGCCGGCCAATACTAGTAGCGCCGCACTGGTGCATGATCTGTAAGCCTTGATCAATAAATTCAAAGCTGGTCTTTGGGTGCGTAATAATGCACTACGTACAACATACAAGTGAGAGCGTCGACACCAAAGCGCTGCAGCATATGCCAGGATTGAATCCTGTACCACGGAACATAGGTTCCGTGGTACTGGAAACTAAGTGGCCGGTATTTCACACACCACGAGGAGGTAGAGACACGTGTGACCTTCCCAAAAGAGCTTCTCGCCCATCAAAACCGCATGCAGCTCAAAGGATCTAGCATCGTCTATGTGTACCCCCAGCACCTTGGCCACGAATACACTCGCGATCGAGGCACCATTCACCCTAATGGTCGGTCCACTCTTAAAACGAACCACAATTGTCATATTCTGGGACTTGGCTGCGAAAAACGTTAGCCTGTTACGGGTCCCCCAATCCGATAAACTGTTCAAGATCGTGGAACATTTCTGATCGATAACGGCGCACGACGGTATCTCGATCGCAAGCGTCAAATCGTCTGCATATGCTACAAAGCTTACACCCTCTGGTCTCAGAAATTTAAGGATATCGTCCAGGAGGAGTTTCCATATTGTGGGTCCCAATACTGAAGTCTAGAGACATCCCAGAGTGGAAACTTTTCAAAGCGTGCAGTGGCCAACTGTGAAACCAACATAATGGTTACAGAAATAACTAACGAGAGTACGATAGATGTACGGAGCGATGCCGGTAGCTTTCGCTTTTAACAGTATCTTTGACCACCATGCATTATCGAAGGCTCCGGAGATGTGGGTTCTTTTTTTCCGTTTCCGTTGCCTGCAGATCCGGGACCCTCCACAAATAGTGACTGAAGGCTCCCGTAGGGGTTTAGTTGTTATTGCTACCCAATGGCCATATGCAACATAGGTCTGGGGATCTACATGGGCTCCCCGGTATTATGCGTAAATGCACACCCCTTAGTCACTAAAAAAGAAAAGGCTCCGCAGTTGTCAAAAAGGACGAGCTGGACGTACTTATATGTGGAATTATCTACTATCTTGAACACTGATTTTAATGCGCTTACAGTAGAGCTCCCTCGAACGAATCCATACTGATTTTCAGAATTATCACGACGCAACGCAACGCAAGTAATTATGAAACGTTTTAAAAAAAATCCTAGATAAAATAAATTAATCAGATGGTAGGCCTTCGGATCTGTTAATGACTTGTCATTTCCCTTTGGCAGTACTATCAACGAACTTATCTTCCAGATATCTGGAAAGACCCCTTCTATGATACACGCTATATACATCAGCATCGTTTCTCCGGAAGAAACCGTCCAGGCGTTTCTGATAATCTTTTGAGTGATTCCGTAAAATCCGGGACTTCCGAAAATTCGGTATGCCTCTAATAATGTGATCGACTACACTGCGGGAAGGAGCATCTGAATCCCTACAGGAAGGAGAGCATGCTGCCGCCACTCGCATTTGTCGGTAATAGCTGTTGTCGATCGCTGTTGTATCATCTGGGCATAGGGAGTACAGGAGCTGATGCTTAGCTGTCTCGATGTCGTCAGAATAATCTTCTGGGAGTTTTCCGCCATGAATAACATTTTTTGGAGGGCGATATCTACCAACTGCGTCTCGGTATGCCAAAGCTCCAGGATTTTCATTTCCCGTCTCGACAATATCTCTAAAATGTTTAATTTTACCTTCCTTCATGGCCACCTTGTATTCTTGTCTGGCTACACGTAGGGCTTCTTTAGGGGTTTCGAGTCTTGCTAACATCGCCGTGTGGCCTTGACATTTCGGCGCAGATGGTCGAGTTGGACTCCACCACTCCTAGCCCCTGAACTCCCCATCCTTGCGATATCCGACGTTTATTTTGGCAGTTTGCGTAAGGATTTCACTAAGCTGCTTGGCAAGTTCATTTGCTGGTTTCCTGGAATCTACTTTACCTATTCGCAAACATAGAGTCGATGTAAAGTAGGTCCAATCTACCCCTCTCTCGAGAAAGGCTAGTCTAAAGGGTTGGAACTTTCACTTTAGTCCATTCTGGATCGTCCAAAAGATTCATGGCCTGAAGGTCTTCAAGAAGCCTATCTTCTGTCGGGTCCGTTCTTTGGTTGCTGATGGCCACCAGAATCGCTATTGTGTAATTGCGAAGAAGTCCGAGCAAGCGATGTCCTGGGAGCGAATCCCACCTACCGATTGACATGAGCTCCTCAAGCTCCAGAAACTTACGATGAATATCCATCTCAAAGAGCCCCTCATCGTTGGCCATATCAGCGCCTACTTCCAACTGCCCCACCACTATCAAGTTTTGAAAGACGAATGAATAAATAAAAACAATAATAAATGTACACTAATTAAAAATACTGTTCTTTTTCCCCAAATAATCTTTTTAAGGTGGCAACAATTTCTAAGTGCAGTTATTAGCTAACAGGTGGCGCTATTTACTAGGAAACCAATTCAATATCCTAAGAGTGCATATTTTCTATAATATTAAACAGGAAAAATATTTAAAACTATTATTATGGAATTAACACTGTTACAATAATGACTTAATATTAAGATAACTTGTCCTTTTACTAAACAAACTTTATAAATTATTGTTTGTGACCAGGTTGTGGGTAGAAAAATAAATTCCTTACCAGGCACTTTGCACTTACGAATAAATTTTAGCTACGAAAACGTATTGATTTCGCAAACTAATTTATTCCTAGGATCACTATAACCCTTATAAACACAATAATGATTAGGTCGAAAAGTAGAAAAAATACCACTTTATTGAAATATTTAGCGCAGCACGTACGAACACTGTCACTTTGACAAGAGCCGGACAACTCCCCCCCCCCCCATCCGCCCAATCGGTTTACACACAGCTCGCGCGAAACACCACACCGAAGATACCGCTTTACGCCACTGATCTTGTTGTTGCAAGCGCGTATTAGCGCAACAGGTTTGTCTAAGAATTAAATGGATGGATTCATGTACGTAGTTTTCAATGCTCCTACTACCTGATTGTCCCTTTATACTATAAAAATCGATAGATATATGTCTCTTTAATGAGATGCATTCAATTTTCCTCCATTGTTTAAACAAGTTATAGTTTCTTAAGTCGAAGTTGAGGAAAAAGCTCAGAAAATATAACTGTCTTGGAAATGGGGAAGGAAAGCTCGTCAGTATCAGCAGTCTTACAAATTTCATGTCTTACAATAGTAATTTATTTATTTTTATGTTGCTCGGCACGGTTGAATCTAAATGTAGGGTTAGTATTTATTTCTTTAGAGGGCAATTGGACAGGCAATTGTGACCATAAAAACTGACCTATTAGAAACTTATAATGCACACATATTGCCCTCCTCCCCATCAAGTGGGCCACCCGAAAATCAAAAAACCGCACGAACCGCAATAGCATACTTGTCAAATTGTGACGGTATTATGAGAGGTGTCTCTACGAATTTGGCAATGGATCGGTATTATAAGATATTTTTAACTATTCCAAATTCCGCCACACTTATTCACTACTTACATACTTTTACCCGCGACTTTGTACACGTGTAGTCTATTTTTGGTAGGACGGTGTTCTCTTGCACCAAGCGACCATCGTTAAAGTGATACCTCGCTCGTGGACTCTTTCACATTGTGGAGTACTGGTGGAGAATGTAGATTAAAAATGGAATTCTCCTATGCAACGTAATTGGGCCGGCACGACCGGGGAGGTCACGCTCACTTCATACCGCCGTTGAAGTGACAGGTCAGGTCAGCTGTCAGGTTTCGTGAGGTTTGTGAGTAGACGGTGGCCGATAGGGGGAGAGGAGGAGGGCAACGCATCTGCGTAACAATAATGCAAATGTCCATGCGCGTCTATTGTCATTAAAAAAAGCATCCGATCGCTCGTTTGTATTTTCATTTGTAATTTAAGGGGGCTTATACTATAAAAAAATTACAAATGAAAATACTCTACCACTAGTAAAAGGCACATTCAGAAAAGGTAATATGTACATGCATACATAATTTGCTCTTATTGCAATCCCTTCAGTTTTATTAAAGATTTTTTATTTTAAATATTGTTCATTTGTTAAAGAACCACGCTGTACATCCACAGCATGAATTCCAAAAAAAAAATATAATATCAATGAACTGCAGAGTCGGGTTGTAATTAAGGTTTATTGATTTTCGCAAGTTTCGAATTCAAGAACAGTAAATACACTTCTGCATTTCGTTCGCTTCAATAGCGTGACATCCGCACAGCGTGACAACGGCGCAGCGCGACGCGCGTGACGTACGTCAGACGCGTGCCGTGAAAGTCGGCGCGCGGCGGCACTCCGTCACGTCGGCATCACGTGGCGCCCGTTGCCACGCTGCGCGATATATCTCTTAAAGTTTCCGAGACAACTTGAATCTCAAACTCGTTGGAAATATTGTAATTTTGAATTATTAAAAATATATTAAATTGTGTGAAAAAAAATTTTTTGTGCTTAAACATGTGTTCGATAAACAATATCTTGTTCGAAGTAATCATGAACAAAAAGCCTAAGTGACTAGTTGCCAGTTGAGTAGGAAACTTTGTACGATGAACAGGTGAAGATGTGCGTGGCAGCCGCCTTCGCGCTTCTGCTGCACGTGCTACCAGAGATATCCATCCAAACGGACACTACAGTACATTACAACATGACCATACAGACAGACCGGTTCAAACGAGAATCCCACCCACTGATCAGTACTTTCGACATTTCAAAAATTTTCAAAAAGAAATACCGTCTCACACAACCACCCAGCCTCGCGCCGCTCCGTGCTGATGGGTTCATGGAGCATCAGATGGCTCCATCGCTGGCCCTATACGACACACATGTACATAAAAATTCTAGTATACAATCCTTGCATTATTTTTCAGTAGCGCTAGATACTACCTCCATGTACACCCCCACGACAACAATGGCGCCACCATCGACTAGTAATTTAAAGGATGAAAGCAATAAACCACAAAATATTAGAAGAAAAAATGTCACAAAAGCAAGAACGAAAGATAAATCGTTAAGGAGATCCAAAAGTGTGAGTGTTAGCACCGCCAGTGCTGTGAGTGACAGTGGACGTGAGTTCAAGTTCACTGGCAAGAAGAAAGCTGACAACGAGAGCTTGTGGCCGGCGAAACACGCGGCGGTGGTGGAGGGAGACATCATACTCGGCGGTCTCATGATGGTAAGTATGACACTTGTTTATAGTACATGGAAGCGAAAACTCGGTGCCTTTTCACAAAGGCCAACTTTCACAGACATCCACATAATCACCTTGCATATGCGTTGCCCTGCTGTCTTCAAACCCTCTAATGGGCCACTGAGTACTCGCCAAGTGCACAGAACGCGACTATATAGCTGTCACTTTATGGAGATATGTGAGCTAAGGTTACCTACGCGGTCGTGCAAGTTCATCTGCACTACACCATACTACATCTATAGGCATGCGCCTCTTAAATTTAGTATATATTAGTTACTTCACAGCATCATGTCTGTGGCTTAATGTTGCGGAGAAACGCTGCTTTCGTAAACAATATTTTCATGCTGTAGGTGCAAGCCATTCGCTCAATATACAGGCTGACCTCTAGCAGATCATTAGAGATAATTGTAAGGAAGCCAGTATACTGTCTGTTTACACCATATATATTTTAGAAGTTGTTCTGTATGTGCGGAAGAATATAAATGAATTTAGCACGACAAGTCATAATCTTAACATAAATACTAGGAACAGGCACGAACTAGATGTACCAGTTTATAGACTTAACAGAGTAAGCAATTCCTTTCGGGGGAATTTGTACGCCTCTGCAATATGTTCCAAGAAAGCGTCCGAAAACTCTCAATTGATAAATGAAAAACTGGTGGAGGAACGTTTGTCTGGTAAAGTATATTATAATGTAATTGGGTTTACGGCAGATACCAAACCTTGGGAGTAAGGGGTTTGTTCCAGGTTATTTTAGTGAAATTTTATTGTAAGTCATTAAGTTATTTCTTGTTTAATTTATTTAAATCTTATTAACTATTTCTAGATATTGAATAAATTGATAATTGTGATGGCTCCAACCTGAACTGTAATGCCGTTGGTGGGTTTATTTGCTGACATTCAAAGGGTATTATTGTTCTTTTCTATATTTTCATTTCTCTTCCTATTTAACAAAAGCTATATTTTATATAACTTTTGTTTCGTAATAGTAAAAGTTCTCTGCGTCTTCTATTCAATCAATTTACCTGTACGATTAAGATACTTCTTAAATATAAGCTCCTTCGCGTAGGGCGTGTATAATATTAAACTTTAACAAAGTAGAGATGACTCAGAGATTCTTCATATAATTATAAAAAATAATTCGACTTCGTATACAGCTTAACAGCAAAACCTATTTATAGTTATATAATAAAATTAAATGTCTTACGTCATAAATATTGGACAGTGTCACAATATGTATGTTACGGAATAATTACGTTTCACGTATGAACGTTTTGTCGGTTATTTAATTCAAAGTGTATTAAATAATAGTCTCGCCGTACTTGCCATGTTAGAATTAACAATAATAAAATGTTACATTTGAACTTGGAATCGTGTCATTTTTATACGATTGTACATTGTGTTCACTCATTTTGGTATCAATACATTGTACAATATTTTGCGATATGAAAATGGACTAGGGTGATAAAGAAAACAGAATGCATTTCTTTTAATAAATTAGGTAAGTTAAAGATGAATAGGATGGCAAAATCGAAACAACTACTGAAACGGGACGCAAAGGGAGGTGACAGAATAATTTTGTTTACGGATAAGATTTTTTTACAACGGAGCAACATTTTAAGAAAGAAAATTATCGTATTTATGCTCGAAATTTTAAGGAAATGCTTCGTAATTTAGTTGACAGAGTGCAACGTTGGCATTAAGTGACTTTAGTGGATGGTGGGTTAGCTATAAAGGAGTGATTGAGCCATATTTTTGTGAAAAGGGTATCAAAACATCGGCACAAGTGTATCAAGATACCATTCCGTAGAAGGGAGTTAAGCCCCTTAATAACAACATGTTCAAGTTCACCAAGCATGAACCTTCCAGCAAAACTCATGACCAGGTCATTAAGGTCGATCCACCCAATCTCGTTAAGACGAACGCCTCGGACTTGATCAGAGCTGAACTAACGGATTAAGGTTGGAACTAGGGAAGGTTAGTAACTTCCCAAGTCCCAACCTTAATCCCCTGGATTATGGTCGGACAATTTTAGAGTGCACAGCTTGCACTAGATGCTATGATAATTTGGTGTCCCTAAAACAATCCATACGATTGGCTATGAAGTTTTTCCCCATGGAAAGTGCGTGCTTCTATAGATAAGTAACCTTGACGTTTAAGCACTATATTGCGGCCAATGGAGACCACATCGGATGAACTCTTTATATTTCTTATTGTCTTAGATTTCTTATAGTGTTCGACTAAACACACTGTAAAAGTAATAAACGTTATTTGCAAATATTAAATATTTTTTTTCCTTGTTACAATATTTATGTTATAAGTGTGCTAAAGTTCAAAATTCTTTGCTTGAGGGATCAATAAAATATATTACGGCTGATTTAACAGGCTCCAATTAAAACCCCTCCTCTCGTATTAGTAACCACCAAGTAACCTGTGTCGCATGCTCTTAATGAATCGAAAAAAATAAAGCAAGTACGAGAGTGAAAACCTCTAGGCTGAAATCTTTGTATTGCTAAAAACTAACAATAATTATGCAAGTTTACAATGCCTAAATATAATTGTGATATCAAACTAGTAACTAGATAGTAAGAGGTAGTGCCATGCTAGTAAGAGGTAGTGTCATGCGAGTAAGAGGTAGTGCCATGCCAGTAATCGCCTCTGTGGTGTAACGGTGCGGGTGTCGCCTGTTAAGACCATCAGCCACGTGGGGTCCTGGGTTCGGTCCCCAGATCGTGCAACTGTTATTAGATGTTTCTCAGATTATTCTGAGCACACATTACATTGTCCGGGATTGGAATTTGCCCGGAGTGGCCACATGCTTGCCACCTACGACATCATGGGCCTCAGTACCTCGGCTAATAGTGGGTGTTCTGGTATATCTACTGGACTTACGAGTTGTGGATGTACTAGCACACCTCGGCCTACCGCTTCGGGGATAATAGGCGAGAAGGTACTTTTTGTAAGAGGTGCATGATGCATGACACTACATCCTCCTATGCAACGGAATTGGGCCGGCACGACCGGGGAGGTAACTCTCGCTCACTTGATACCGCGGGAAAATGACACCTACGGCATCGCGTTTCGTACGGTTTGTGAGTAGCCGGTGGCCCATTGGGGGAGTTGAAAAGTAGGGCAACGCACCGACATAATTATGCTGATGTTCATGGGCGTTACGTTACTATACTATAAAAAAGAACGAATTATTTTTTACTATCTGTGCCAATAATTGCCTTCCTTCACCCCATCCCCATATTGAGCCACCAGACTCATGCAAATTATCTCTTCACGTGGGTGTTGTGTGAATGAGAGCTAGCAGTCATGTCAGCCCGATTCAGCAACAATGCACCAATGCTACTACAATTTCTTATGAGGAATCAAATGAAATATACTCGTAATTTAAGGGAGTGTTTACGCCCACGTTTCGGCACGAATATTAAAGTACGCCTATCTGGTCTTAAGCACCCACTTTTGAATATATTTCGCTTTCCTCTTTATAATGCAATAATAACTGTGAAAGGCATATTAAAATACCTTTACTAGTTTTTGCGAAACATGCTTGCTGTCTCACATAGGCAATAATTCTAAAAATATTATAGATGATTGGAATACTAAAGGCTCGATAAGTAATCTTCACATATTTTTACCTAATTGTGCAACGACCTAAATACCCTCCGTATTTATGTTTGTATATTATTCGTTTGAATCATATAGATCTACGCGCTTGTTCAATACAATGCCTACTACATTGAACAAAAGCGTAGGACGGTTTCGAAGAAGCATAGTACATAAATCGAACCTAATATACCCCGCTGAATTCAACGAAGATAATTAGAAATGTCTCCTTAGTCTAAGGACTAAATACTTCAAAACCTTACTAAAAGTAACAAAATTTTAGTTGGCTGCTTCGGGATCATTTTGTATAGAATACGGGGCAAACGAACATCCACATAATTACTAAGCCGATGCGTTACTCTCCTTTCCCCCCTCTTAATGGGCCACCAGCTAATACCATACCACATGAAACGCGACATTGAAGGTGTCACTTTACGGCGGTATTAAGTGAGCGAGAGAGGTACCTCTCGCTCACTTAATACCGGTCGTGCCAGTCCGATTCCGTTGTATAGGAGGATGTAGTTTCATGCACCATGCATGGCACTACCTCTTCCAAACCGCAATCTCTATGGTTACAACCCCATGTCTCGAAAAATGAGTTGCCGACTGTGCTGCGGCTGGTTTCTCATCAGTCGTGCCAGACTATCGTGTCATTGGAGGAGGCTAAGGAGGGGACGGAGAGTGCACTAATCTATATTACCTGTGTTTATAATGTACACTTATATCGGTTTACATTATGTGCATGACATCCGGCTGCCGGGACGTTTCCAACCACAGTCATGAGGCTGTGGTTGAAAACGTCCTGGCTTCGAGTCCTTGGTCGGACCAAATTGTTATTGGGAAATTTGAATTTCTAACTAAGTCGTCGGTCCTTCACCTGACTTCTCTCTGGTCGTTTTGGATTGCCATCCCGTGCCAAAGTTCGGCTAGAACGGCATTATTGCTCAGCATCTTAATCTAATCTCTGTGCGATTATTTATTGACTTGAAAACTTAACTGTCGCGTTGAGCATTTTTTGAGCGTACAAAAATCAATGAACTCGTACTTTTGAGTAGAACCAGCGCCCACTCTAGACATTGCCAGGACTGGAAATAGGCCATTGCGACTTAGGAATCTCCTATAAAAGATTTAAATTTATTTTCATCCATTCCGAAAAACCGGCAGCGCACCTGAGAAACATGTGGTGCTTACGGTCGGTGTGGGTATGTTTCATATAAAGCGACGGGCCGTTAGTTTCCCTCTACGCGATAAAACTACACTGCACTGTAATTCGGACAGGGATAATGTAGTTGATACAAGACGAAGAGGTGTATATTTATGGGTGACGCGAAAGAAGTATCTGAATTGTGTGAAATATTAGGCCTCGTCATTTAATAATATCGAATACCGAATGTTCTATTTTAATAATTTTGGTTAAATACCGATGTAAATTGAATACAGATATTCAATTTTATTCCACAAACGAAGGTAATTATAAATTAAAATATTTAATTTAACAAAAACAACAGTTTCACGCCAGTTCTCTAAAGAGATAATTATTTGTTATATCAGCGCCCGACGGTTTCATCCGTATTACATGGCTAAATTCCATATTATAATTTGCACCCCCCTATTTCATCCCTATAGGGGTTCAATTAAAAAAATCCATTCTTAGTACTCACTAGTTCATGAACGGAATCTCTGTACTATATTTCAAGTTTCTAGATACAGCAGCTTCGGCTGTGCTTTGTCTGTCAGTCAGTCAATAGATAGTTAACAATTCCATAACATATACTGAATACTACTAGGTCTACCGCGAAACTTAGTTAATCAATAGATATTTAGGTTATATTTTTCTATTAATTTTACTGCACATTTACGTCTGGATCTCTTCAAAACGATTTTTATATGCCCTTACCGTCCCAGTATATAAGTCGTAGTTGTTTTGTACAAATCGTCGTGTAACATTACGGCTAGCCATTTTAAAAAAAACTGGGCTGTTGTGTTTCGTGGCGGGCTAACGGTTAGCAGGATTGTAATTACGAGACGTTCTTCAATATGGCAGCCGATGTTTAGCCTTATTAAATCTCTTGCTCTTAGGCAGTAATAGTGATCTATAAAAGTATGTAATTAGGCTAATTGTTTCGTGTGCAAATAAAAAAGAAACTTATCACAAAGGTTTCGAACATAGAGGCATAGTTTCCTTGTTTCTCTGTATTCTACAATCGACGGCATTGTTGTTATCATGTCAAGCAACGCTGCGAGTATTAAAGTTAGGAACTAAAACGTGTCAAAAGGGCGGATAATGATTCAGTTTATTTCAACAACGCTAGTTTTATTTAATGTCGTATAGCGCGCGAACTCTTTCTGGCGCAATTTTGCTCAGCCGTATCCACCAATATGGCTAATCGTGGCCCGCCATAAAATAAAACAGCTCTGTGTTTGGAAATGGCTAGCCGTAATGGAATGCAGCGATCTAGACAATTCGACTGCGGTATACACGTATATGTAATATATGAAATAAAGTGTCTGTGTGAAAATAAGAAAGCATTCTCCGTTGGTTCGGATATGTATCCGTATTATAGCGACATTATTATGGCTGGTGAAAGGTTAACAAAACAGATATGCAATACGAATGACAACTGACGTAGGTACCGGGGAAGAACGAGACTGGCATACCATTATCAGACTGATGCGGTACTGCCCGAAGATGGTGTTACCGGGCTCATCCCGACGGTGGGACTGAAAATAAAAACCGCATAAATGGATAATCACAGCTAGCGCGTTTGTATGAAGAGAGTTATGAATGTGGACGAGGCAATACAGGTGTGCAAGGATCGTGGTATGTGGCGCTGTGTATCAGGGAACTGTACTTCGCTAGCGTGAAGATGTGTTGCTGTTGTTGCAATTTACTCGGAGTCATTGGGACAAAAACCAGTTTACGCCATTAGACTTCGCGTTTCTTCAATGGATTAGGCAGAAGCACGTAATATAGTGTTTGATGTATAATCCGTTGGGACAAGGTAATTTTTAAAAGTCCAGCGTGCTGTTAGATTGTGTAGCTATAGTATCATATGCAACAACAATTTTTTTATGACCTTCTACATAACTCGACAAACCATTAATGTATAGCAAAAAATTTAAAATAACCCGTGCAAATCCTGCAGCTGGGTAAAACGTACCACTCAGCACCAGACAATAACCCGTGCAAATCCTGCAGCTGGGTAAAACGTACCACTCAGCACCAGACAATAACCCGTGTAAATCCTGCAGCTGGGTAAAACGTACCACTCAGCACCAGACAATAACCCGTGTAAATCCTGCAGCTGGGTAAAACGTACCACTCAGCGCCAGACAATACAGTCACTGGCCATTAGAATTTTCAATTCTACCCACCTGGACTCAAACTATGAGACATTATACTTATTTAGTCGGTAGAGAAACCCACATTTCGAGTCCGACATACGCCTTAGGTGTGCCACGGGCCACCCAGGCCCCTAGGTATCATGCGTAACTGCATTCCCCTGCGTTAATAAAAAAAAAGGCTGTCGGTCCTATAACAAACAGCTTGTGTATTCATTTATTTCTAGTTGTGGATAACAAAACAGCTGGATAAAACAAAGGACACACCTTATCAATGGCTTCACTGTTAACAATGGCATCTAATGGTGAGGAGTACAAACCTCAATTTCTATTATCATTCGCAATTAAAAACAAGTACAATCTTAAATCCTACAGCTATGAGCGACTGGTGAGAGCAAAACTTTTAACCAAATTGTATAAATGATACCTGTATCCAGCGGAAACCGTTACCTGTATACACAACTTATATGAGGCCCTTCTCTAACTGACCGAGCCGGTACTCGAGGCTATCGGTGGATACAATTCTGACTCAGTGAATTATGACTGAATTAAAATAGTAAAAATTTCGAGTTATTATTTTTCATATCCAGGAAAACAAAATGTATTTGAATATTTCTATAATCAATTTTAACACATTAGTTTGTTCCACGTTTCTTACTTTTTTTTCTAATTATGTTTAGTAAATAAATGTCTCTTGTAAAGGGTGGTGCCATGCCGCCTTGCAGGCGAATTGGTCCTGCGCGACCGAGGTGGTACATCCTGTTTATATATTGTGTTTTCAACGGTTCTATTATCCAGTGACTCATTGGAGGGGAACACACCTGCATAATAATAATGCGTATGTCTATGGACGACACTATAAAAGAAGTTATATATTTTTTTCTTTTTTCCCGTACAGATTAATGAAACAGATATATTCTAATTACAACAGTGCAATTTTTCGACCCCGATCGATGCTTGGAACAGATCTTTCCCTTTTTTCTTTTGTTACTTTGCATTCGTGGACTGAGTCAAATTGGGTCAGAGCTTTAAAAGAGGTGTATTTTTAATTAAACGCCATTTCACAGTACTTCTTTTTAACAGTTTTGTACAATTAAAAATAGTATATTGTAAAGTCTTATGACCCTTTAACCAGTAGCTAAATAAATACTTGTTGATTTGCACGGACACGCATCAGATTGAAATCAAAATCAAATTGAAAAAAAAAAAACAATATTTTACAATGACCCTGAAGATTTTTTCAGAGATAGGGGGTAAAGGAGCAGGTCGGTAGTGATTACCGCCGCTCATAGACTTTAGCAAGACTAGGCGTCTTGCAGACGCGCTGCCGGCATTTAAGGCATAGGTATTCTCTTTTCTTGAAGACCTCTAAGTTGTATCGGATCAGAAATACCGAGGGAGCCAGTTGGTTCTACAGTATGAATGAATGAATGAATATAACTTTATTTAGTGCACTTAAACGGTAAAAAGTTGCGTTTAAACTAAATAAAAACCGCACTGTTGTGGATTTGCGGACATCAAGGTGATGGGCGTGGAACTTAGAGTTCTGTCGCGATGTCCGAAGATGGAATTCTGCTGCTGGTGTTAAGCCGAACAATTCCTCGGAACACTCCCCATAGAGAATACGTTAAAAGACACACAGCTAACCGATATATCTTCGAAGTACCAAAGAATCGAGCTGTCCGGAAATAGTTTGGTCATCAACGATTCGAGTCGCTCCACGTTGTATAAGAACAAATGAAACGAGCTGATATTGCCCTGCCCGCTTCTGACAGACCCTGCTTCTGTCAGACCTGTGCCTTGAGAAGTTGTAGACAATGGGCTGGATTGAAATTGAGCTTCGCCCTATTGAGCACGCCCTGCTGTTTTGAGGCTAATGTAGCTTTCGTTTCTAAATGACCGCGGAACTGAACGTTACTCGATATGTCGACACCAAGTATTCCGGTACTAGCTGAGGTCGATAGGTCTTTTTGAAACGAGGAGATACTACAAGGTGACATTTCAGCGGTATCAAGTGATCGAGCGGTACCTACCCGATCGTGCTGGCCCAATTCCATTGCATAGGAGGATGCAGTGTCCATGCATCATGCATGGCACTACCTCCTACGAAAAGTCTCTCACTTATTCGTAGAAGGGCTCTGAATGATCTTAAGTCCATCAGTCTATATACAATAAACATTCTTGATATTAAAGTATAATTTGATACAATTGAACTGTTTTATAAGCAATTTGTTCCAATTGTTAAAAGAACAATAAATAATTAATTACCAACTGGTCGTTAACAAAAGAATTCATATTTTGTAGCAGTGGTTGTTCCGAAATTACTGTAAAATTTTATCATTGGCCTTTCTGCCTCAGCGGAAACAAACGGAATCCATTATAGTATCACTTCCTTGTCCATCTGTCTCCGTGTCGAGACCATTTGTCTATGGGCTTCTGTAGTCGTCAAAAGGCTCAGATTTTTCATTTATCCCCTCTACTTGAAAAAAATACCCAGAGCAATGTATTTTTTTTTAATTGAGAATCATACGAGCGGTCCGTCGCCCACAAACTCTGTATATTGACAACCAATCGGCACGGTTGGTAACGAGGCGGATAATCCGCGGGTTACGCCAGAGGTCCGCGTGTTCGAATCCCGCCAGTCCGGAAGATATAAGATGTTTATAACTGTATCGTACATCATGTAATAAAAATCTTAAATATAATATAAAAAATATTAAATTTATAAGCAATTGTATCACATGTCCTAAGAGCATAATACTAGGCTGACGTGGTGTGGAAAGTCCACAAATAGTATTATAACAAAGGTTAAGTCCACAAATAGTCTTATTACAAAGATTATGCAGATGCTTTGCCCACCTCCTTCCTTGCTCCACCATGTATACTCTCCGCTCTCCGCTCCGCAGCAGTATAGCTGTCTAGCTGTCACTTTAAAGTCATATAGTGCGATAGTGCGAGAGGTAACTACAAGGTAGTGCTCGTACAATTCAACTGCAATACAATATACCTCTTGTTAAAAAAAATTCCTAGCTGCGATTTACAAGGGGTTTTTCTAAGAGGTAGTGCCATGCTGCATAGGAGGAGGTAGTGACGGGCATGGTGCATGACACTACATCTTTCTATGCGATGGGGAGGTGCCTCTCGCTCACTTGACACCGCCGTAAGTGACACCTACGTCGTGTCGCGTTTAATGCGGTTTGTGTGTAGCCGGTGGCCAATTGAGGGAAGGTAAAAGGAGGGCAATGCATCAGCATAATTATGCTGAAGTTCCTGGGCATCGGCCGTCGTTGAATGAATTTTTTTCCTTAAAAAAACACAACAAAAAAAATACTTACGCCACATTTTTATGTCACATAAAATTATATTTTATGCTTAAATTGCGCGCTGTCCAAATGATCGAAACGTTGGTACGTACACTCATCAATTACTATTAGCCGTAACGAACATCAGTCAACAAATCTTGAGCATCAGTACTCGAAAGTGCTCATAAAAATATTTTTTTCCGCTTAAACAGCTATAGCGATATGTGTATTGTTTAAACAGACTTAAGGCCTTTTGTTTTCTAAAAATAGGAATATAAGTTTCTTTGTAGAAGAAATAAAACTTGTTTTAATGAGACAGGGTAGAAAAGTTTCTGTAGTAGATCGATCAACAAAAAAGTTTTATGGCGTAATAACCGGATATTTTCTCATTGGCTTAATGAAAAAATATCCGGTAGAAGTTAAAGTAGAAAGTAACTTCCACGAACAAATTGTTATATATTTTTTATTTTTATCGTCTACTAATACTAAAATTATACGGAGGAAATATTTGCCTGTTACTGCTTATTGTTTAGTATTATTACTTACGGCTAGCCATTTTCAAAGTCAGGGGCGTTTTATTTCGTAGCAGGTCAAAGATCATCCGGATTGAATACGGCTGAGTGAAATTGCACCAGAAAGAGTTCGGTGTTATACGATATTCAATAAAACTAGCCTTATTGAAATAAAACGAATAATTATCAGCTTTTAATGACACGTTTTAGTTCTAATTTTAACACTCTCGGCGTTTCTTGACATGACAACAACAATGGCGTCGATTGTAGAATACAGAGAAGTAAAGGACTAGGCCCAGATAGGTTGTAAGGGTTAGGCGGGAACGTAGCTCCTGACTTAGCCTTCCAGTTAGGTTAGGTTATTTTCTTATTTGCACTCAAAACACTTGACCTAATTCCATTCTTGCATCGATGATGTGTGCCTAACATAAACAGACTCCATGAGGCTAAACGACAGCTACCATATTGAAAAACGTCTTGCAATGATAATCCGGCTCATGGTAGGCCGGCACAAAACAAAACGCTTCTGTTTTTGAAAATAGCTAGTTGTAATGTCATACGGCGCGTTGTACAATACGAATACGACATAAACATAGCGCCAATTTTTTTACATTCTAACGTTAGTAATTTTGAGTTCAGAACTTAATAAGACACATATCAGTAGCCATCAACTTCTCAACGTCTAAGTGAATGGCGCTCGACTAATACATGAACATACAGTAAACAAAGAAGGAAAACTATTTAGTATGGACGGCATTGATATATTATAATAGTATTGTCTTATCTGCTAAACTACGTCGCTTGTCTTAGCTGGGATTCGGTTATCATACGAGATTGGCTTTGTACATTTATTTAGAAATAAATACCAAATATACAGTCTCTAAATATCCGGTATGAAAGACAAAGTTTGATCAATATAACCTATAACCTGGGCCTCAGTACCTTGGTTGATCTTGGGTGTTTTAGCATATCTACTGGACTTACGAGATGTGGATGTACAAGTACATCCCTGCCTACCTCTTCGGGGATAATATGCGTGAAGGTAATTCTTGTAACTCTGTAAAAACAAGTGAAAATCGTGCTACGCGCATGACTTTGCAAAAAATATGTTTCTCTACAATGTAGGACTTTTTAGAATGACAGTTTAGCGTGAAATCGGGTATCTTGTACTTTTGTAAATCAATGGTTTTATATGTTGACCTTGTAAAAAAAGGTTTCTCTTTTTACTTCATTCTGCCGTCTTGCCATCCACAGCCTAATAAACCACACAAAACGAGTCAATATACCCATTACTCAAAGCCTTTATTTCGATTCAGACTATAAGCTTTAGACCAGGGAGGTATCCTTCGCTCTCATGACACTGCAATATCTGCCGTATAATATGTCTGTCTGGTGTTATGAAATACGTTAAGCTGTATCGCCCCATTTGTGGAAAGAGGAAAGTACGGAAACGTACCTGCATGACAGTAATGCAAATGTCTGTTGCGACAGTCGCCAAAAGAATTTGATTCCTCGTTTGACATAAAAGACCCTCAAAAGTTGACGATGTAAAGAGAAATTAAAATATTTCATATCATCGAATAAACTGTTCTATCTGACAATTTGATCTGTTTGCGCTCACCGCTACTCAATATCACTACCTTGTTATGTAAACTATGATATCCACCATTCATATGTAATTTTTTTAATCGGGCTTGGCTCGCCACTCTTTCCCGCCGCTACAACTCCTGTATCGCTAGGATCGACAGCGGCGACCGCTGATGGTCCTTTAATATGATCGCGGGAAGCCCAAAGGAATAGCTAAAACTATCTTGGAACTCACAACGAATTAAATCAGAAGAAAACAGGAGGAGTAGGAATTAATTCCAGTTTGGTTAACTCGTCATTAGCCAGTAATAGAATTTCACACAAGCGGAGTCTGGCTGCGCCAGGTCAACATTACCCTGTAATTTGTATTGATAACGGTTTTATATATATGATGGCCGTTACCTTGCTTTATATCCAGTCCGCCGAATGCAAAAGGATTGCCAACAGTAGTAGGTCCCTCCTTTTTAAAGAGGTAATAACTTCTCTGCCGAATTGGACCGGCACGGCCGGGGAGATACCGCTGGCTCACATGACACCACCATGAAGTGACAGATATGCTGTTTCGTTTCGTACGGTTTGTGAGTAGCTGGTGACCCATTGGAGGGGAAGACGGAGGATTGGCAACGCATCTGCATTTAAACACTAATGCGGATGTGTCTACGGGCACCTGTCGTCGTCAAAAGGCTACGATTGCTAGTTTACCATTCCATACTAAAAGAAGAAAAGACAAAGAGGGAAAAGAAACTTGCTATTCTATTTAATAATAATAATAATAAACTATATTACGCGAATTTTAGTTACTTCTACCGTATTGTAATTCTCTTGCGAGGTACATCTTATTGGCCTATACCGCAGAGCTTGAAGACGAAATTCTTCAATCAATGCGTTCTGCCCGTGATGACCTACGGGGCCGAAACATGGCCTCTTAATTTAGTACTGGTCCGCAAGTTCGCTAGCTCAACGGGCTATTGAACGTGCTATGTTGGGTGTTTCTCTGACCAACAGAATTCGTAACGAAGTCATAAGGCGGGTAACTAAAGTATCCGATATCACGCGAAGGCTTCCTGAAGTGGCAATGGGCTGGTCTCACTCTCAGAGAAACAGATGGCAGATGGGCCAGTAAGGTTCTGGTGTGGAGGCTATGTTTAGGAAAACGACTTGTTGGTCGACCGTTCACGAGGTGGGAAGACGATCTCCGTGCAGTAGCCGGTCCGGGAGGGATGCGAGTAGCAGGAGATCGGTCGTCTTGGCGTTTATTTAGGGAGGCCTATGTCCAGTAGTAGACCGATATGGGCTGATAATGAAAAAAAGATAAATAATCTGTAGACTAATCATGTGTAGCCTGTGCTAAGTGCCTTAAAGACTTCAAGGACCCCGAGGATCTTTTTTTATAAATTTATCAATTTTGTGTATATTTAACCTCGGCGCTACTCGAAACAGTTACCTCTGGAATAATGCGCTCGGTATACCCGGCATTAAAAAATACCCACTAACGTTCCCACTGTGCCAACCGGTCATCAACACATTCGGATATCGCTCTTAAAGTTACACATAAAAGAAAAATTCTAACACATGTCGTTCACATTGTTCAGGTCCAACCAGACGAAAAAAGAAGAAATACTTTTTCTTTTTGTGTCGATGCAGCATTATCTAAATTGAGCTTACCGGGGCGTTGTAGATCACGTTTAGTCAGTAGGGAACGCCCGGTTGAGCTATTGATTTGTAATCTGATTGCATCAGAAGGAGACGTTATGTTTCACTATCATATGTAAGTATGTTCCCCCTGCGTTCCCGGTTATGGGACCATAGCTGGGGAACGCTTGAACCTTGACTGACCCGCAACTGGCCACCGGATGCTCACAAACCGTGACGTGAAACGTGAGCTCTGACATCGGACATGGGACTTACATATCATATGGGGCGAGGTAGGAGTGCTAATTTATGTTCAACTGGCGAAGCCTCGCTGGTACGCCCGAAAAAAATCTAATCTAAACGATAGATTCAAGACAAAAGGCATAGGTTAAAGATAGTAAATCTTTTTATGTTAATCCTGGTAAAGGACGATAAATATTTTATGTCTAACGGAACAATACGTCGACCATCGGCACTAGATCTAACCAATCACGCGCAGTTGTCAATCTGTCAAAACAATGTTTTGAGGATAATAATACGACGGTTTTGGAATTGAGTTTAAATTTTGCTGTGACGCCTCGAAAAATCCCGTTTGAAGAAATTATTTCCAATGTAGACGATTGCCCGTATAAAAATAATATTAAGAAGGAAGATTCGGATGCCATAAAGCAGGATATATCGTCAGTTCTAAGACGAACATCAGTGGCAAAATTAAATATTCCTTTCGAACAATCCAAAACGTTGCAGAACTTACGCAAAATACAGGATATAAATATTCTTCGCGCAGATAAAGGTAAAGCCACCGTAATAATGGATACAACAAACTACAATAACAAAATTGAACGCCTTTTATCGCATGAGTTCACTTACAAAAATATCAAAACGGACCCAACTAACAGCGTTGTAAAAGTAGTGATCTCATTAAAAGGTACTATGAATCATTGAGTATGGACGTTAAAAACCTAATCCCTTCGTATGCAAAACCGCCGAAACTGTATGGGTTGCCGAAAATACACAAGACTGATGCTACACTACGTCCAATAGTGAGCCAAATTGATTTACCAAGTTATAAATTGGCTCAACACGTGGCGAAAGTCCTATCACCACTTCGTGGACTCACTGAGACATTTACAAGGGATTCATACCACTCTGTCGAAGAGATACAACAACTACATCTCTATGACAATAAAATTATTGTCAGTTTTGAGCTTCTACAAAAATTTATTTTAAGCCGCCAAAGAAGATAAGTTAGTTCCTACCACCAGTGAAATTACAATAATACTACTTTTACGGATTTTACCGCGGCTTATTAAATTATTTATGTAGCCTACGTTTCAGAAACTTTACAGCAACCGTGGTCACGGGTGGACTGAGATGACAGATGTCCTAATTTTAGTTGTTCCGATTAACGCAAACAGTACTTATTATATCTTGCAGTCTTGAGGTGTTATGTTTACTTTTTGATTTGATTTGAATTGAAATCGAAATCCATTAGATATTTTTTTTTTTATGTGAAAATTATTTTATTAAAGTTCCAGTCCAATGAACTCTAGGGGCGAACGCAATAGTCTCACTGACAGTAGTAGGGTCCCTCCGAAAGAAAACGTTTGTGTTTCTAATACAAACCCGCATTTTTAACATTTTCATTCCATCAGTCAGCTCCATCGATCATTTGTTATTTTTAAGTGAGTATGAGAGGATGTGGGGGTAACTCACTGCGCCTTCCGCATTAGGAAACTGGCGGAGGATGTGCCGTTGCCGTTCATATGAGATAATTTTATGTACTTAGAAATGCTTCTTCTTTAACGAAATCCCAAGCACAGAACCGAGATTAATAGGAGCACGTGCACTTTTCAATTTCCTTTATTTCGTAGTTTTTTTTTTTTTTGTGTTTCGTAAAATTTCATTTGTGAAAACTGGGCTAGCGCTTCATACCGCAGCGTGTGTTTGAATTAAAGACTTCGTACAGTGCTTTTATTCATTAAAATTATTTTCAAAAATGTTGTAGTTAGTCTATTTCACAGTAATACTAATGTTACAAATCTGAAGCGTCGGTTTGTTTGACCGGTCAAATATCTCTGTTATATACTAAGTCTAGCCATAAATACTAATACAATTAAAAATAAAAAATGTTACATTTGAATTTGTAATCTACCATTTTTATATGATTATTCATTGTCTTTTCTCATAAATACAATTATCAATTTCATAAGTTATTAAATGTTGATGATTTCACCGCCCTATCATTATATAAATACATACTGGTAGTTTTACAATGTTAGAATCATTTAATCAATACAATGAGCTTATCTACATTCATTTAGGAAAAATATATAAACACATATATGTCACAAAAACTACAAATTATAAGAAATTGTATATAATCATCAATCAGAATATTGACGGTATTTTAATCTTAAGGATTCATTTCTTTCGAATACTGGTTTAAATTATAATAACATCTTTCAATTAAATGTTTCTTTAATTTTCCTTCAAATGGCTTCAATACATTGATAGCTCTGATTTCTTCAAGCAGCTTGTTATACATCTTAGGAGCTAAACAGAAAACTCTTTTTCGCATCATTTGAGGATTAGCGAAGAGAAAGCGGAAGAAGCGAAGTTAGAGAAGAAAATAATAAATGGCACTCCTTCCTAACTAAGGATCGTGATGTAAGATATGTGAGGCACAATAGTGCAGATAACAAGAAAAAAACAGAACAAAAAAAGTACTTTACAAAGTTATATGCGTATTCTGCGCATGTACAATAAGTGCATATATACGCAAATGTTATTTTGTCAACTTTTATATTTTTTATATAGCGCATTGGTGAGACTCTATGTGCACTGTTCCCATTCGCGCTTGTCCATTTCTATGAACTTCATCTACTATTGCGCTTAGCGAAGCGGACGAGACCAGGTCAGTACTAAATAAATTGCTTTTTTCGCCTGAGTGCTGAAACCATATTGGACTTTTTTACACATGACCATAAAAAGGTTTACCTATAGTATTAATGTCGATTTTATTATAAATGTGATTACTTCCCAGTTTATTTAACAAACATCGGGCTTGTTAAATTAATAAATAAATCACGAGAAAATTCAGTAAGTACTTTATTGTAATGGATACCATTCGTGTAAACTTGAACACTATTTTAAATACAGAATAGGGGGTAAACGAAAAAATCGGAGCCTTTTTACGACTACTGAAGACCATGAACATCCACATAATTAACATGCTGATATGTTGCCCTCCGAAGGTTCCGATTCCTCGTTTGCCTCATATTTTTTAAAAAGAATTGTCCAAGTATACGCGGATGTTAACCATTATAATAAAGTAGTTATCGAATTTTCTTGCGATTTGTTCGTTAATTTAGCAAGCCCGATGCTTCTTAAATAAACTGGGATACTGCTATCGCAGACCACAATATTTATTAGTCGCACAGAAATCCGTACGTTCAGACTGTCGGATACCATCAATCTGATACAGTTTTTCTTCGATAAATACCGGTATTGGACCAAAAGTTCATTGTGCGTTTAACTTTGTTTTCCTCTTCAGTGCGCCGAATTCATATAAAGATGGACGGCAGTTAGGTCTTGGGTAGAGATAAAAACAAGGTGTCAAATTGAAATCTATTGTCATATTTTACTCGAGCTTAAAATCCTCCCTTCTACAAATGAACAATGAAGCAGCTGCTGTGTCTAGTTAGAGATAGTGCCATGCTTCATTGCAGCGGAATTAGACCCAAACGACCGGGGAAGTACCTCCCGTTCACATGATATCACCGTAAAGCTACATCTTCGGTGGCACGTTCCGCGAGGTTCGTGAGTAGCCGGTGGCCCATTGGAGAGGATTGAAGGAGGTAAAAGCATCGGCATGATCTTTAGCTTTATTAAATAATGACAATAATAATGCGGATCTATGGGCATCAATACTCGACAAAAGGCATCAATTGCTTGTTCGCCCTCTATACTATAAAATAAACTTAAAATGAGTCGTAAAATGTTCTTGAAACTTTTTCGAAATGGAACAAACTTCATCACTTTGAATACAAATTACTTGGCACTTGCCATTCTAATTACAGTGTACTGATTTTACCGAAATTATATTTCACTTAATTTACGATACTAATGTAGGAACAATGGCCACAGACGATGCTTAATGTTATAGCACAATTACATTGTATATAATTAGACCAATTGCTTTGTGGACTGTTTGAACATTAGAATAATAGAACGATCTACAGTTACCACATGGTATAGTAGGGCTATATACGGTAGCACTAACATCCATCGCAAAGATTGTTTTTTTTTTTTTTTTTTTTGAGATAAAAATATTCCAGACTGTATCCTATATCTGTGCCAAATCACTTAATTTCATTCCGTATATTTTTCGTGACAGAATTCACACAGTTTCATACCTAAAATATTAGTATAAAGTATTCCTTTTTTGTAGAAAGCCTTTTTTTAGGGAATTCTGAACTTATCCAATATTCATTCGAATTTTAGACATTTCCTAACGTCTATGGTATGTGTTGTTACAATTTATGTTATATAAAGGAGTCAACAAGGTGGCAAAGGACTATAAAAGGTTTAGTTAAACTTTTATATACATTTATTCAATGATGGTCTCTCCACATACACAACCATGAACCAACTTAAAATAGTATCAGAAACAAACACAGAATCAATACAGTTTTTCATCGGGGGTAAGTAGAAAAATAAGTCCTATCTGGGTAGTTGTCTGAGACTCGCGGCTGCCACTTGGATGACATATAAATACCACTACCCACACACCACTAAATTCCACCAAGGGCCGGTAAAGGCGCGTAAATGCGTTTCCCTGCGTCAAAAAAAAGAAATAAGATGTATATAATATAAAAGAACGGAGAAATTATTCGTCAGTTTATTACACAAGACTTTTTAATGACCAGTGCTAATTATTCTAAGATAGTATCTACTGTAATGAAAAATTTTATAGGTGGCGCTAGTTATTTTGCAGTAGAAACAACTCATATTTGCGGTATTCTAAAACAAGTAAATTTAATGAGGCTGGTAGTGGAGAAGTATTTTTGGATAAGACACTACCACAAATTAAAATTAGACAATGTCATTAGTAACGTAGAATCCAAGCGAAAACTTTTCAAAAAACAAAAATACAAAGAGATGAACATTGATTTTGATTTTAACTTCACATGATGATGAGTACCTATATCAAGTAGCGTCTCGCTAGATCGAGCATTCATTTTCAAACCGCATATCATGCGTGCAAGAAAAGAACCCGTGGTGGAAAGTGGGGAGGGCTGCCCTTCTTATTAGATAGGGGTGCACCGACCCCCTCCCTAAGGGGGTCAATAGCATCAAAACAAAAAAACGTTGCGTTCAGTAGATTCAGACATTACCATGTACATACAAACAGACAGACAAAATTAAAAAGTCATTTAGTCATATTCTATTTGTTTTAGCGGTTAATATTTAGCAAATATATCTAATGTACAGACGCACTATTTCTACTGTTTTATTAAATTATATTTAGTGATTAAAAAAATATTTTCATTGGTCTGTGGATTTACAGCATGTTAGCCTATCAAATGACAATATTGTTATACCAATTTAATACAACATTCACACTTACAATTTTAATTAAATACTCCGCTGTATTTATTTATTTAGAAAAGCAACTAAAGTATTAAACTCACTAAGCTAAAACACTATTATTTTTTTGTGATTTATGGGAGAATTATAGTTGTGCGTGAATAATGTGCTGGTACATTATTCACGCACATAGATACATTGACGCACAGTGTAAAACACTGCCTGTACGCACAGATGGTTGAACGTGTTGGCTAGTTTTCATTGTTTTGATGTTAGGGCGACGCTCCATCAAGACAATATATAATCAAAGAGAAAATACTATCATCAAAATGCACACATAAGAGAAATAGGATATTTTAACATTAATAAACGTTTTTCGGAACAAGATATGAAACATGGCGTCGGCAAGATATCATGAACTCACCCCTTTATATGAAATAATAATTCGTACATTGTAACAAGAATATGTAAGCTCCCGGCGTAAAATAAACAACTATTTAATTATGATTTGGGAATGGCAGATAGCGTCAGCCAAAATGGAAAAAGAGTGACATTCCTTCAACACAGAGAATATTAAGCCTTACAGTCAAAGATGACAGACATACTTTTTTATAAAATATTTATGAAGCAGAAATATAATTGCCACAATGTGGGGTGAGAAATTGTTGGAATTACTACTAATAATAATAAACAGGGGCTGAATACAATAAACTGAGGATTAGTAAAAGATTAACGGAACTTTGATGAGCTCACTCACCAGCAGGATGATAATGATGAACATCACGCTGACAATCTTTTAACTCCGACCAGCTCCTTACATTTGCGAACAAAGGAATCGTCATAGTGACGTATGTCTCCGCCGTGCAGACAACGACGCAAGCGCCAGTCTCGTCTGGACACTCGCTTTCGATTGTCTAAACTGACTGCCCGCTTTGCCTTCTATAAGGTTGCTTTTTTTTTGCCTGCCATATATTATTCATTCAATAAATTTCATCTTCGTTCATAGTAGTATTATTTTATTATCCATTGTTGCTAATTAAATTAATCATTTATATAAAATCAACGTAAGTTAACCGCCAGTGACAACTGCTAGTATGTGAGGTGGTAGCACCCCCACTGAAATTTGATAGAAACTTATAATATACTAGCATTTTGTCCTCGCTTCGTTTCGGGATACAAGCAGTGTAAAGTATAGACTTCTAGATGTGGGTCCGCGGCTGCACAGCGTCTAATGTTACTTCGGACAACATTCTATTGTTTAAACCCGTGATATCTTTTGGATGGAACATGCGAATTGAATCATTTACATGTGGTATAGATCACAACCTAAGTATATAGATAAAAACTTTATTTGCAATTCTCACAAGGCAGCATAAGAAAAAGTAAAATTAAGTACGTAAAAAATAATATTATAGTCCACACATATATGCAACAGCGAAATTTACTATGCGTACACGTGTGTGCTGCAGCAACGCAAACGGGTAACTCAGTGCCGTATGCTGAACCCACTTATTTTCAGTCACTGCCCCTTGTGATGAGAGGGCGCTAAACTCACTAAGTGATATCAGTGTCAAAACTTAAATAGCGTAACGAATAAAGAGCCTTTTCTTTCGGTGGGATTTTTTTAAATAAACGCTTACTGTGAAGTAACTATAAAATAAAGGGACATGCTATCGCTAAAGTTTTTATAGATAGTGATGTGTCCTGGAAAATTGTAATACACCGTTTTGTTCTATCATCAATAGTTTTCGAATGAAGTCTTTTGTTTATTTTTTTACACCTGGAGTTAGATTATTCATGTTTCAGTAAGCATCACAAATTTTTTGAACAAGGAACATAGCCCATGTCACTTGAGACTCTTTTGAATCGGTCCAGTAGTTTCGGAGCATATTCAATTCAAACAAACAAAAAAAATCATATATCATATATCAATTGTTACAAAATATACCGGAGAGAATTGCTGTTTTAATCAATCTATAAAGCGATATCGAAGGAAGGTTGTAGTGTAGAATTTGCTAGAGTAACAATCTGAACCCAGTTATTCATGTGCGAAGTTGGGGCAGCTCGCTAGTAATATATAATCTTCCGGGTGAAAAGTTTGTTCGTGCTAATTCGCGAAACTAAATATTTTCTTTTTTTTTTGCATTTATTTTCGTAGAGATTTCTTAAAGTTATAAATATGCCTATTGTATTTCGATTAATGACCACTATACCTAAGTTGCCACAGCAAGCTCTGGCTCAGGCAATGTGTCTAAACGCTTCTGGGTCCGCCACATGTCTGATGTGTCCGTCGTAGTAGCCCAGTAATGAAAAAGATCTACTATTTTTTTTAAGAATACATAGTCACGTAAGTACAGTAGATATACTAGAACACCCACGATACCCTATTAAAAATATATATGGTAAAAATTAAAACAATTATTTATAGATAATAACTCAACTCGAGGACACTATTGCAAAGTAAGTCACCGTGGTCGAGCGGTGAATGTAATTCGATGCACAATCGACACATGCAAGTTTAAACCTACGAGACCTCCTATTACTATTCTTGATTGTAATAATTACTTTTTATATCCTATGATGAAAGAAACGGCGCTGCAGTAACGGTCATTACATTTCTTTAATTGAGAAAATAAAGGTCAATCACACCACTGTGCCAACTGCTTTTTTATAGTATAGGGGACAAATGAGAAATCCAAACATTTTAACGACTACCGACGTCTACGGATATCAGCATAATTATGCCGATGTGTTGCCCTCCTTTTTATCTCCCCCC
>JAFELO010010711.1:217417-333454 GCA_017140195.1 Eumaeus atala | reverse complement strand
TACTATTAATTATTGTTAAGAAATATATGTTATTTAAAAATATCGCCCTGCCTGCCCCATACAATAATGATCAACACGACGCATTTAGCCTAATAATACCGAGTAATTAATACATATCAATGACAAAGTACCAGTCCCAGTACTGTACAGTAGACAGTCTTCAACCCTGTGTATCAGTGAACTCCAATCAATATCTGTGTAATATAGACAATATGTACTACCATACTAACAGCAATGTATACTAACAGCGGCGCGCTCAACATGTTAGAGCGAGCTATTAACCAAGGCTCTAAATAGCTTGCCGTATCAGTGCAAAGTTAGAACAACCACGGGGAAGATAGACATCATCAACCCCATCACAAACAATAGGTCGATCCAACTACGTCCAATCTGAACCATCGAAAATCCGAATCGACTTAGATAGTTTAAAATTATATGAGTCCACTTTAGCAGGCACGGGAATAATCGTCATCCCCAACCATTGTATCGGTCAGTGTAAGACGGTCGTACTGATGCCGAAATATAATGTAATTAACGTAAGTTCGCCAATCCGTTACTTACCCGTTTTTAATTTGTCAAACGAAATATATAATATGTATAGTTTAGGAAGTATGAACAGTATAAAGTATAATAGTGTATTTCCGATTAGTATTGAAAATATCATGAATCTAGATGAAATTGAAGCCCATAAAGCCGCAGTAGCTTCACTACTGGACCCGCTGAGAACCATAGAAGTTAATCAAGAAGATTTCAGTCAATGGGGAACATATTACTCTATAAGTTTTACTATAATGTGTATATCACTAAGTTTATATTCATTTTATAAATTATTAAGATATTTGTGTAAACGCAACCGTCAATTCTGGGCCAATGACAATCGCATACCAGCACTCGTAAATTCACTTGAGAATACCATCGAAACTGCTGAAATAGAACTAGGCATTCCGGCCGAGATGGAGACGAGCTCTAGTGCTCCCACCAGGAGTCGCCTCTAGCTGAAGACTTTTACCACCCCAGTTCTTCTCTAGAAGGGGGAGGTATTATGTCCAGAGGTCGGAGGCTTTAATGCTGAATACGCCTTACACTCTCGGAACCTGAGCATTACTCTTATCCCGGCAGCTCTCTCTCTATCCATACATCAGACCTGACACTTGATGACAATATTATAATTAACTTATGAAAGTTAATTATAATATTTAACTATTTGTTCTAGCAGTAATAAAATTTATTTTTTAAAAAGACTTTCCATTAAAGTCATCTAACAGATCGCACAAATAACATCTTCCTCTTTCTTGTTAAGATTGCATCATCGGCTATGTCTTCTTCGTCTTGATGTTCTTTCAAAAAAATTACCATCCTTTGTCTCAGATCTAACGAAGAATTAGAGATGTCGTTCATCCTGTTTTGTACAACCAATTTGATGCCAATCTTTTTCATATACAAGAAAAGGAAGTGAGGCGAGTTCTTCCGCTTCTTCACAGACCCTGGTGTCGTACGTCACAGGCTGGTACTGCACGGGCGAGTTCTGAATATATCTATCACTTTCGTATTCCAGCAGTTGTACAATACGTCGTCCTAGAAAACACCCATAATGTTTATGATTTACAGTAAAAAAATAAAAAAAACTTCAAAATGGATAAACAATAATACAACAAATCCCGGAGTCGGGGGTCATTTTTGTCCCTATGAGATTACATACCTCCACTACCAGGAATATTAGAACGACGCTCGTCCACCACCCGCCGCACTCCACGACATAACGAGATTACTTGAATGCGCAGGATTGTAGAGCCTTGAAACTCAAAGTTATTACGCGAAATTTGACACACGGGGTCAATTTTTACCCCCGACTCCAGCTAAGGGTTAATGGTGGTTAGATGACTACCGTCACCCATAGGCATCCGCAAACCCGAGGTTGCAGACAAGTTGCCAGCCATCGTGATAAGAGTACGCTCTTTTTTTGGAAACCACAAGTCGCTTAAGTTCAATGGTGGCTGCAAGTTCCACAATGTTGTTATGGGCTGTTACGCTTTAAAGGCATGTTTGTGGACCTAAGTCAACAGTCACAGCTAACTGTGACGGTGGAACTTATTCTAAAAGTAAACATCTACTGCTGTACCATTTATACGTGACAAAAAGTTCCTAGCTGAGTCAAGCCCAAGTAATGATACTCGTAATGTTATGCATTTTTTTTTCTCTTAATTGGAAATTTTATAAAATACCTATGTCCTATTATCATAAAATGAGGAAATATTATCGCTCCAAGGACGATTCCAAGGAAGGAATGTATTTTCTACAGAAATATGATATTTTATCGAACATGTTAAAGTAGTAACGACCTGCTCTCAGCTACATCCCGAAATATCATAAAATTCGTTCATGTGTGTGAGTCTTGGGATATCAGAGTGATGCCTCAGAATCATGTGTGAATCATCTTCACGTACACTTACGTAGTGGCATACGGGAGAGCTCTTTGAGCGTGAATTACCTTTAGACGAATTAAAGTAGTACATTAATTTATTTCCCATTAAAAACGTGGTATGAATACAGCAAGATGAGTTGTGATCGTGTAAAACAGAAACCGATCGAGCGGCACGATTTCCTACCCGAACCTACGTCACTTATCTCCCCTTCGCATCTTTTAGTTCAGGATCATGTTCATAAGGAGTTAACTCCAGTCACTTATGGGGGCTTACCTAACACATCTCTGGGCATCGTTGGGATCTCCGCTCGCATTGTTAAACTCGTTTGGGCTGCCGCGCCGGGTGAAATGACCGAGATGTTTAGACGATGCATAAAAGAGGCCGTTTTTCCAGACATATGGTAGGACGGTAGGCTGGTCATCTTACCGAAGGGCTATGGTAAGCAGCTTATCAAAAACATACATGCCCGTCACGCTTACTCACGTATCCTCGACAATGCCCGTGAGAATTCGTCGAAATGTAACCAGGCAAAAAAGAAAATGCTTACATAGAATTTGCTTGAATACTTTCGGATATCTCTGGGGCTTTTGGTAATGCTTGGTGGCCAATGATATTGTTTATGGCGAAACTGGGGGGTTGCCCGCCAAACATCTATCGAATGTTATCGGGCTACTTCGTCGGTCGCATAGTAGGTAGGTTCGTTGGCCACACGGTAGTGTGGAAGCGAGCAACAATGGGCTGCCCTCAGGGATCGGTGTTTTGACCCACGTTATGGAACATACCCATGGACGACTTGCTGCGGTTACCACTCCCGAAAGGGGTGAGGCTCGTGGCGTACGCCGATGATGTGACAATCTTGGTGGAAGCTGACGCCCAGTCAGGGCTGGAGCTGAAAAGCTCCGAAGTGCTCTGGTAGATGATTGGTTGGTCCGAAATAGACACAAGTAGCGTCACAGCGGCTACGGTGCTTGGTCTTGGTCATCAGCGCAAGACTGTCTTTCGTGCGACATACGGTGTACACAGGGAAGAAGGCAGCAAATTGCTTTGGCATAAAATCGCGGGTGTCGGCGACCTCATGGGGGTCCGGTATAGGGCCCTTTCGGTTCTGTATCGGGGTACCTTTGCCGCATCTGTGGCCTATGCTGCCGATATGCTGTAAGTTCGAGCGCGCGTCCCTACACGTCGTGAGGAGCGCATTTTTACAGACCCGCCTTGATACTTTGACCAAGGCATATCGCTCAACGAGCACTGACGCATTGGCGGTATTAGCAGGGGTTCTGCCTGCTGATCTCGTGGTGTAACGTACCAGGTTGCGAGTACGAACGAAAAGTCTCAGCTCTACTGCGTCCGCACTTGCTGAATCGGAGTCGCGTTGGGATGTATCGAACCACGGGAGGGAGCTATATCGGATTTTCCCGGAAGTGAAGGCACGGCTCGATGCAACTTATATCGAGCCGGATTTCGAAGTGTCTCAGATTCTCTCAGGTCATGGGTGTTTCAGGAGTAGGCTATATAGGATGCGCTTATCGGCAATAGGGACCTGCTACAGTGCCGATGCCGTGGAGGAGGACGTACATCATGCACTACAGGAGTGTGTTCTGTACTCAGGCGCGCATAGAATTATACTTACTGGACGGAATCAAAATTGGTGGGGAAGGCCCGGTCAGTTGGAAAGTGATTGGTCGGTGCGATGTAATTGGCCAAACATTAGTAAAATAACAAGAGCGCGTAAACTTTAACGGGCCCAGAGGCAGCAGGGCTGATTGTGTTCGAAGCAATTGGGTGGGTCCCTATACATAAACGTAAACTCGATAAACCTATTTTTTCTTCAATCTAAATAGACAACTTACAATGTTGCGAAGGGGAAGGTATAAACTGAATGGAACATTTATTGAATTTTATTCCTCGTTAAGCTTTATAAAAAATATGGATCTTTTCATACAGATGAAAAGAGGAAAAATATTTCTAGATAAATATATGTGTATGGCATTAAGTGATTCATATCAAAGCGGCATTTTTAATGAATCGAAACGGCACGGTACTTGTTCACATAACACCGTGATGAATAGATGACACAGAGCTGGAAGCGCTACATGTCCTAGGATTATAAGAGGATGAATTTTTATCTATTTCGTATTGATCTCTCAATATGAGACTGAGCAAAGGATGGCAAATCATGTGCATTAAATACTGCTGCAGGAATTTTCAGACACTGTAACAGATTCACTCGTCAGAATATAATTATACTGCTCTTTTACTCTTGCTAACTAATATTTTATAGACTCGTAAATTCAAGATAAATCTAGCAACAGCTAGTAGTTGAAATGCCTTGTATACATACTTATTTCAGATGCATTAATACCTACTAACCAATATGTTATTTGTCATACGTTTAAAGACTATGGCAAGCTCTATCATATTGAGTTGATAATCTACCTTAAGTTAAACGTAAATTTGTGAAAGCTCTTCAGTTTATAACCCAACGAGATCCAGTAGTGGCTAAACAAATTATGGATTATGAACTCTTTGACGCCAACATCTCACGATCTGCCATATGATACCGTGTGTGACATGACCTAGTATATCCGCTCATCTTTTTATTCAATTACGTCTTTATTCACTCGCAAATCTTTTTATATTCTCATACGAGAAAGTAAGTTTAAATTGACTTGAGTTTCGTTAAATCCACCAAACATGATTTAAGGGACACTGAATGAAGAAATATGAGGTGTGAAACGGTAACGAGCCTAATGTTCTGCAGCACTTATGTTGCTTACTTTCCTGTCAGTAGCTACATCGTAGACTATATTTTTGACAAATTTTAGTAAAAGGTCAATCATGCTCCGTTGCAGCCTGGTCTGATCGGCACTACCAGGCCTCTTTCATCTCTCTCGCATGTATTAACGTTTCGTATTATATATGAGTTCCCAGTTACCCATTTCATTGATTCCCTGCTACTATTCAGCAAAAAATATTTTGATCATTGCATGGTTATAAACGTATTCGACTGGCACATAAATACTGCGCTATCTTTCTGAATCCGAACGACAATTTAACTGTGCAATATATCACATGAGTTTTCCGGTTACAGAGGATGATTTGTGACATGAACAAAGATGTGATACACTATTATTTTCCGATGAAGAAGGCGCTTGTAAAATGAAGTTACAATGGAAGTGTTGTTGTGTAGTTTGCCATATGAAATTGGACGCAGATTACGAGCACCATCATGTGATCACATGTGACCGGTTTGACACTGAGGAACTTATCATACGGGCATTTTGGCGAGCCTTGTGAGACCTGAGCTATATTACAGCCCTTGGCGATGTGACCACTTTGCGGTGCTGCTTATTATTTTGAAGATCAGACCAAAGAAAGAAAAAGCAATACGTGTGTGTACAGCAATTATAATATTAGCAGATTTGTATTCTATTTTAAAAACATGCCTTTTCAATTTAAGGTTAACCATTCAAGTAAATAATACTAATAATATCAACATTATCCAGGAGAAACTAAAAGTTGCAACTTACTAAATGGCAGGTTAGGTAGGCAAAAAAATATTGATGAAATAATAGCCAAGAAAAAAAAATATGTTTTAATTTCTTTTTCACATGAAAAATCTTTACCAGTGCAGTAGTATATATTTATTGTTTAAAATATTCTAAGTAACACCTAAAATACAAGCCGTTTCTTAAAAGCAAAGGGACTAAACAGAAAAAAATACTCATTATAAGTTCCTCATTAATTGGAATAGAGAAATGTTCCATTGCATGTTTTTTTTATTATTATAATTTAATTTATACAATATTAATTACGATCATAATTTTTACTTACCACATTTCAAAAGGAACCCTTCAGATTAGCGATCCATAGATTGTGTATACATCGGTTCTGGAATTTGTTTCGTAGCGTAGTACGTCATAGGCCCCACGTAGCCGTGTCCGTATAGCGCTAGTAGCTCTCGAGGTCGAGTCTTTCGTAGTCATTCGAACTGTTAAGGCTGGACTAGCGCCGCCAACCAGTATTAGGTCCCTCCGAAAAAAAAAGGTATTTTAGTGGTACGCGTTTTTTCATTCACAGATCCAATCCGTCCATAAATCCAATAATATTTACTGAAAAATCACGGGTTTAAAAGTATAGACATCGCAACATCGACACGTTTAATATTATGATCCGTATATTTCTATTAATAGCTTAAGCTACTGAAGTGAAGTTAGTATTACAAATATTGCTAATATTATTTTATTTGCATTAAAACATATTAGAAAGTGAATGTTACAATTTTATATAGATCACATGTTTTGCTACACATAACAATAGCATGCAAAGTTTTTCTGTTAACAAACAGTAAATACAGTGTCACAAAAGTATTGTCTACCGAACCTTATTTACGTAATTCAAAGTTTTATGTTACATATGCCTTTAATATTGTAATAGTTGTTTATAAGAACCCACTGATACAATTTATGCTTAATCATTGTCAATCTTAGCTTCTTTGGTCACTAGGTACTTTGTTGTATAATTTTACATACATTTTTAAACAACTTTTATCAAATTTAGTTAATTTGGGTTTATCGTTTACTACAAGCTGTTTAACGAGAATTCACTTCTTCGGCCGATTTGAACAGGTATTTGTGCCTATATACAAACATAGTTGCTTCAAAGAAAAAAAGCGAAGGTAGCGGTAATAAGCCAAGTTGCTTAAATATAGGTCTACAAGACTCATCTGGTCTAAGCCCACATAACGCTCTTATGCACTTCTTCTGTGCAATAAATACTCTGTTATGATCGGTGCTGTTGTCCCTAAATATTAATCCATAATGTAGGAGAGACTCGACATAAGCACGGTAAGATATAAAAGCCGTTTTTGTATTGGTAATTGTGCTAACTTCTTAAGTGAAAATGTGAACTTATTCATATTATTGGGCAAATCATGTATATGTTATTTCCAATTTGAATTTCCATCTATAGTTATCCCCAAAAATTTTGTATAAGTTTTCTTGTAGTTTTGAAGTATAAAGTTTCGGTTTATTATTATTATAATTTTCCCGATAAAATTGTATGTATTTTGATTTATTCAAATTAGTTGTAAGATTATTGATATTAAACCATTTAATTAAATCTTCAATTGTATTATTTATATCATTTTCATGATCATTAATTGTATTTTGTCTTTTATTTGAAGTTATATTAATTGAAATATAATCTGCATATAATATAAATTTGTGATGTGTAATTTTTACTATGTCATTTATATATAACACGAATAAAATAGGCCCGAGTACGATCCCCTAAGGCACTCCGCATCTGTTGTATTTATATTCTGATAAATATGACATGACTTCTGTATTGCCATTTAGTCCTGTAACTGAAACTGTACTATTACTACTACTGTAAATTTTTGTAGCAAAAGCTTGTGGGAAACGCGGTCAAAAGCTTTAGATATGTCAAAAAATAACCCTGTAGTTATAAAATTATTATTAATATTTCCAAGTATTATCTTCAAAAGTGAGAAGAGAGTTGGATTTTCCTTTTTGGAAACCAAACGGCTCATATGATATTACTTTAAATTTCGAACAGAATTCAAAAAGTCTTTTTAATGTGCACTGTTCGTATATCTTAGCTATTATAGGTATGAGAGTTAGAGTTAGAGGCCACTGTAACGACGACGTCACTCTCACATAATACCGCCATAAAGTGACATCTTCAGCGTCGCGATTCATGCGGTTTGTGAGCAGCCGGCGGCCTATTGGGGGGTGGGGAAGAACGTATCGGCATAAGAATTATGTAGACGATCATAGGCGTCGGTAGTCGTTAAAAAGTTTCCGAGTGCACGTTAGCCCCCCTTTTCTATAAAAATACCTTATTCTAAAATCTCCATTACTGTAATGGTAGTGTTGGAAAAAGGATGTTAGCCACATTAAATTTCAAGAGGAATGTTTACGAGTCTCTATTAATTGATTTGAATATATTTTATATAAATTTACACTTACTGGCACCAGCGTACAGCCATTATAACAAAAGTTTTGTAAGCAGAACACTTCACACCGAGCCCGATAGAGCAGGCGTAGGACAGTAAGCCCATGCTGGATGTGTTACCGCCTTTGTTTAAGCGTGGACTGTCGTCGCCAGCGCACACAATAGCTCTCGCGACCTTTGAGCGTTATTGAGGACTCAACTAGTTATCAGAGTGTCTGGGAAACGAGTCCAATGACTTAGTTTTATTATGTGTGCTCATAGTGTACGTTGTGGTATTATATCCGTGATTTTCTAGTAACACATCTTAAATCGCTTTTTATTTGACTCGTCTTAAATCGCTTTATAGCAAAATCTCTAAAAATGTATGCTCTAAACCTGATAATCAAATCAAATCAGCTGTTGACCGAGCATTTTATTGTATGACCAATGATTACCTATAATTTGAATCAGCCAAGTACCAATCCGCAAAAAGTATTTTAATCTGAAGCTACAAGTTTCAAGTTTGTCATAATATAATAAAAATAATCCTGTGCCCGCTAGTACCGGTTTGAAATAAAACGCAGAACAGTGACAAGGTCCAGTTGCAAAACGATAATTAAGTTTAAAAAGTTGCACGAAAAATATTTTATGACAAGTATTCTCATGGGTGTCCATACGAATTAGAAACATGTAATTATAGTATTCGTGTTGCATATACATAACAGAGAGACCTTTTTATTTTTCACGTTCATGAAAAAATTAAATATGTAGCCGTGAGAAATAAGAACATGTTTCTATTAATGTTGTTTAAAAAGATTCACAGGTCAATTGTTTCCGTGGTTTACAAAAACATTGTAACCATTGTAAGATTTTAGTGTCATGATACACGGCAACTGTATCAGGCCTGCCAGACTGGGGCGGGGTACCACGTCATGTAGTTTCAAAGTGACAGGTATACGTTTTATGTGGTATGTGACTTTCCAGTGGCCCATGGAAGAGAAGGAGGAAAATAGATCAACACATAGGCATAAAAATTACGCTGATGTCTGTGGGCGACAGTAGTAGTGATAAAAACGCCGTGCGTTGACAGAAGTGCCTCAGCGTTGATGCCAGCACTAGTTCGAACTCATTTAATAAGTACACCATAAGGCTGCCTTGTGGTCTAGTTGTAAGCACGTCCTACAACAGTCGCGAGGTTCTGGGTTCGAGTCCCGTATCGGACGTAGGTATTATTGGGATTTTTTAACGTGTAACAACAGTCCGATGTTAGGAGCTTGATGATGTTACACCCCCGTGCCTTGGGAATCACGTTAAAGTGTCAGTACTTCTCCTGGTTTCTCTCCGGACGTGTCCGATTGCGGTCCAGTCTAAATAGGAAAATGAGGGAGTACACCTGTGCTTGCGCACACACGCACCTAGTTGGACACTATACTATGTCCTATACAATTGGATAGTCTCAAAAGAGATGTCCTTCGCGGCCGAAATTCGGCTAGGAGACATTATTATTACTATTACATCACGCATACCTAAAGAAAGTGACTAGAAAATTGAGTGTCACATACTTAATGTAACTAAAGCGCTTACAGCCTCTATCTCGTTTTTACACTGTAACGTAACAAGATTACGTTACATACACGCAGACAGAAATAATCTTCATTTTGATTCCTAAATTTCTTGAGTTGCAGACATATTTACGAATTAATAAGTTGACGCATCAGTTTATTGATAAAGCCAAAGTCCAGGAAGTAATTTACTCTCGTAATGGATATGTATAGATTCAAAAACTTTTCATGTAATACTTAGTTCACAATATGTATCTTTTGATATGATAAAATAATCTAAGTAACACTAAATTCTTCAAAATGAACTATCTAAATCCCACCTGAAGGGATTACAATATCACACTAACAGACACACACGCGATGAATTTACTGTTGATTACTAATACCCACGAATATCTGCACCATCACAGATTATTCATAACCAAAGGGAGCCACCATCCCAATACTCCACCAGATTCTCATGTGCCGCCTATCTCTTGACGCCCATATAATGTGAGCGAGAGTTCCCACTCCGGTCGTGGCGGCACAATTTAACTGCAATGGCATAGATGCCATTGTAAGATCATCCAGCAATGGACCGATACGGGCTGAAAATGATGATGAATACTAACACTACTTTTAACAAAAAAACCTATAAACCAGGTCTCTTATAGGGCAGGCAGAGAAGACCGAGAGCCAGACGTCATGACCTGTACATCAGCAGACGGTGACAGCCTGTGAGTGCGACGCTCTCTGGATGACGCCTATGTCCGGCAGTGGGCGTCTCCTGACTGCTGATGATGACGATGACATAGTAGGCAAAGTGATGGCGTTGCTGGCCACTACTTACGCTATCTGTCTTCTATACAGGATTAGTTTATACATACACACACTTAAACACACATCTTCACGACAGTTCCCTAATGTGGTAGGCAGGGAGAAGCGAGGACTACGTATCAAGATCCTTACACATTATTAGTTAATAAATATTCATATTTGTAGTGTGTTCTAATATAATGTGTTCACTGTGATTAGAGCCTTTCCCTTGTTAGATATCCCGTTAACATTAATAAGCGACCGCTACATTGAAATGAAACCGGATCCAGCGGCCTCCTGGAACCCTGACGCTCCGGCTGTCACGGGGCTGACATCAAAGCCTCCGAGTTTTTCTATAATTTTCCTGTTAGTAGAACACAAGCGATCACCCATGACTTTGTTCACGTTCCTTCTCATAGAAGGTGACGCGAATTCCTGCTTTATTTTTTTGAATCTTTTTGGTCATGTCCGGATTCATGACTTCATTTGGACGGCCAGACCTGTTGGCGTCTTCCCAGCTCTGTCTCCCACATTTAAAGTCACTTACCCAAATTTGCATTATACTGTGTCTTATGTAATTTCTGGACTCTTAGTGGGAGAAAATGCCTAGTATTTAAGGCCGCGTGGGCGAATTCAAAATAGTCAATGAGCTGTTAAACTGAAAAAGATTGGGAATCCCTGAACTTTGTTTTACTACATGTAAAACAAAGTATCGTTTAGTCTAAAATTTTAAATCGAAAATATTATTACCTAAATGAAGCAGCAATCATATATGCATGAACAGGAGTCAATAGGACATTGAGTATTTTAAATAGTACCTGTAACCAGTCATGTGATATTAGATGCACGTTAAAGACCTTTGAAAACATTCTATTATTTTCTTCGGTGTAAATGAACATTAGCAGCCATAGCGCTCCTATAAACTGGCGATAAATTTAATATAAATTTAAACTTATTCAATAATACAAATACCACGTCACTCACTTTAAATAGAATAAAAAATGTATCAGAGCATGTTTAGATGTTTAAATATATTGTCCCAAACAGATACTTTCGTATAAATTCGCTCCTGGTGTTCAGTTTTGTTAAATCGGGAACAAAGTAAGTGCATTTCTCTCTTAGTATTGTTACAGTTTATTCTATGTTGGATTCTGCAAATTCTCTAAAAGGAGTTCACATGGGGTTAAATAGGCTTACAGGTTTATTAAATTTTAGAATACATTTATTCAATTGGTCTTTCCACATTCACAATCCTAAATCCAGGACAGACTTAAAATAGTAGAAGAATAACAATGGAATTAATACAGTTTTTGTTATTACTTAGTAGTAGGTGAGGGTATGAAGTCTTATCTGGTAGACTCCCGGTTGCAACTTGGATGATTGTTTGTTTTCCTTCATTGTGTTGATTGCATCATTCCTTACGTTCAATATATTTGAATAATCTATATTATTCAGATATATTGTTTAATGAAAAGAAAAATAAAAGTTAAAATTTGTAGAGCTCTGAAAAGGAATACACAACCAACAATATTAACATTATCTTGGCTTCATGAGCCAACTAATGTCAGGCGAGATATAAACTCTGTTACAATTAAATAGAATTTAAGTACTTAGTTATACAATATTTAAGTCTCAAAATATAATTGTTACAATATATAAGAGATTCAATATTGTTTGTTTAAAAGCAATGACGTCTATGAATCCTTTCAAATAAAATGAGATTTTTTCTAATGTGCTATATATTTTTCTCCTTGATACTAATGGTAATTAATGTGAGTTGACTGCCCTCAGGTTTTACGTTAGCGGTTCCTTTCCAGAACATTGCATTTATGTCTGTCAAGGAAGCATAATCTTCTTCCCGGTGAATATTTGTTTAAAGATAGAAAAAAGAATTAAAGTATTACAACACACTAGGCCTGCACTGGCTGACGATGATGACACAATATTATCTAACTCGTCTTTAAATTCATCCAAAATAGTGCATACCGTTATATGTGAGTGTGTCAAAAACATAGGTCGGGTGGTCTACCCGGGTTCCCAGTTATATTTGTGTTATGCTCCCAGGTAATTTTGATAGGTGATAAATATAGGCTATAAGTATTTTTAGAACGATATAGATGATTATTGAAAGTTCCATGGTGTAATAAAGGAGGAAAAAAATATTAAAGTAAATTTTTGTCACTATCTTATATTGAACTTGTTATAATAGGAGGTAACGCGTCATGTCTACGAGGTCGACATTTTTGTATTTGTCCTTATATTTTTGCGATATTTTGTGAAAAATCCGTGCAAAGCTGTGATGGGCTGCTAGTATTACATGAACCGCGACTAAATGATGTTTATTGGTATTAGAAAATATCTTTTTTATCAAAAAAATGTAACTGAGAGACGAAAAAAAAATTGCTTTAGAGGGTATAGCCGTGTGATTCTTTTAAAACCGTTATTTACGTCCATATTATGAATTTGGTTATGCTCGTAATTCATAAGACATTTGCTTCTATAGTAATAAAAATGATGATAATCAAGATATTATGTTTTTTTTTATCCTGTAACAATAGTTGTTACGGTACAAATTTAGTATGGCGTTATACTAAAGTATAACATTAATCCTAAAATATTTCTTTATTTATTTATTTTCTAGAATGGTAAATGTTTGCCTACCTAGTAATAATTTTCAAGATATTCTTTTAATATATTGCTGAACCGTGATATAATTGACCTGTGTATCACTGAGTACTACAAGAGTTCTTGACGAGCTGCCGAGAAATCTCTGAACAGCAACATATTTGTGGTGTTGATTCAAATTTCATTTTAACGTGATTATTGAAGTTGAAAGATATAAAACAGAGAGCCAAAAATAGGCATCAACGTACGTCAGGTTACGTCAATATGAATGTAACGAGAACTCTCAAATCAAAATAAATGTACCGACAACTCTTACGTCAAGATAAATGCAGCGACTACACGTACGTCAAGATAGGTTTCACGACAACTCGAAAATAAACTAAATTCCCTGTTGATAATGTAGACTGTAGACATGACTTGTGATAGTGATGACATTGAAACGGGGATAGTAGTTCCCCGTTTCAATATTATCACTACCACCAGTGATCCGATTATGTCTTCTGCATGATACTTATGATATGCGCTGAAAACGCTGTCAATCCTGGGCCAGATGTGAAGTGTGCAAAGCTTCAATTTGTATTTTAGTACTAACATATATATAGTATGAACGCCTGGTATTTTTGTATATAAATAGGTATATTTTTAACTAATTGATTTGCATATACGTGCATCATCCATTGTATAACCAATTGATTTGTTACGCAATAATGTTAGGATGAAATATTTGATTTTTTATAGCCAGTTACAGCGATAGTAGTGGACAAGCGATGAAAGAAGGCTTTTTGTATCTACTGGCACTCATAGATATCTAACTGATTATGTTGACATGTCACCCTCGTGCCTTCTGCCTCCCTATGCAGTGTGCCACAAGAACTTCTTTTTTGTTGCCACGGGAAAACGCATTCAGGCGCCTTCACTGGACTTGGGTGGGGTCCAGTGGTATGTAGGACTCGTGGCACATGATAGTGCTGAATGGTGTAATAGGTGAGTACCTAAACCACCGACCTAGACCACCGCGAGTGCCATCAGTGCCGCCCTTGTTGAGGTGTCCCGGAACAACAATCATCAGGGCACCTCGACGGCTAGTCAGCCCCTTAAGGGGCCAACTCCAGCTCCACAGATGGGGTTGCCCAGCACTACAGGACAACCCTACAGACATTGGGACAGTGCAATGGGGTGAGGTTCCCATCCTCGCCCCTTGCCCCATGCACAAAAGCGCCTTCTCCTGTTGCTCTTAGGTCCCTTCTTCTTATAAGAGGGGTACCGAGAACGATTCCTCCTCCTGATCCTCAAGTCCCTATTCTTATAAAAGGGGTTCCAAGATCCCCCTCGGTCCAATTGGCTTGACCTGGGTTCTTCCCGGGCTAATAAGAAATCGTCGCTTAAATAATACTCCAAAAGTGTGACTATTTTATGGATCCTATTGGGATGGCTATGGGAATGATCTCCTCTCAGCTAATTAGTAATGCAAAACGTGATCTTTGACGATAGCTGACACCTCGGGGTACATATGCAGTCCTAGTGGCGTACACTCATGGTAATGGCGCAGAGTACAGCCCTTTCAGTGCTAACCACCTTTACTCAACAGATTAGTAAACTTGTTTAGCTAATAGTCATATCTATATTTATGTTTTGGAGATGACAAGGTAGTGGGAGTGAAATCGTTATATATATATATATATATATATATATATATATATATATATAACAAATATTATTATAAAATTAATATTTAATTAAAAACAAATTTCAAAATTTCAAACAAATCTGTTCAGGAGTTCTTACGTAAAGCAATAACTAACATACATACTTTCGCATTTATAATATTAGTGGGTTTTAAGGTAAATGACATTTTATTTTATTATTTTAAGGTCAGCCGACCCCACTTGCCCTCGAATGAGAAATCAAAATATCACAAAAGGAAGACAGGTATGACTGTCATTTAGCGGCGGTACATTTGGCTGTACTGCAGCATGGCACTACCGCCTAATAAAACAAAATGTTCAAAATAAAAGAAGTTTTTGTATAATGTATGAGTAAGTCGCAATCATATCACATTCGAGTTACGTGTAAATGCAATCTCGCGCTAATATTGCACAGCTTAGCACTTTAAATGAGAGCTGACGCCGTCCCATCTTCATCTAGCGCAAAGCTTTTGTAATGAACCTAATCAACATCTAATTGAAATACGCGCTATTTCACTTGCTTCTCCTCATTTTGAGGGTACGTTAAAGATACATTCTATTCTCAGCAACAAAAATTCATACCTACTTTATCAAAAGAAACGAATCATAAAAATCTTAACTTTTTAAAAAGTCGTTTAAAATGCTAAACGATCTCCAAATCCGTTTAGTGTCTGAAGGAGCAAAATCGCTGACTCGCAGGTGACGTGGCGATGTCACCAACTATACGGCTTACTATCACACTAATGATAGAATTAATAATCTCGACGTCGTTTATATAAATGGAGCAAATTATATTAGCGTTAAAAATATTTAACTGCAGTAAATAGAAACATAATATGAATAACCATAATTAATAAGAACATAATTAACCAAGCACAATCGCTAAAACACTGTTGTACTAATAATATGAGATTAAAATAAGACTGGCACATCCGGGTACTCTTCTCTATGAATTCACCGTAAAGCGAATAGCCAACACATTTTAGCTGTCACATTTCATACGGTCTGCGAAAATTCAAACCCGCCAAATCTTTGATTAAACAGATATTAAAATACTTACAAAAAATGTGTACTTCAGCATTCAATACACAACTGGAGTTTCCTCCTTATGAACGGACAAGGTTTTGAAGGGAGAGGTACGAAAGCATCACAGTGCGTTACTCTCAGCATTACATGTCTGTGTTTCTGTTTAACTTGATTTTATTCCTCATATTTTTTTATGTTGTGGTCCGTAAAGCTTTTTTGAGTAAATTCCAACAGAAAATTAAGGGAAAAATATTACATGACGTGTTTACCAACCGTCTTTATCTTCATCTAGCCATTATAAAGTAACGACGTATTTGGGTGAAATAACCAGAGACGAAAAAATATATGCCACATTACGTATCATGTGGTGAAGAAGTGACCGAGGAAGGGGACGGGGGAGTGGGCACGCTTCCAAGTTGCTGTAAACTTGGTGATAAACAGTGCGGCGGTGCTATGCCTTTCAGATAAAAAATAATTATTTGTAATTGTACCCAAGTCCATCATAGGGGGAGCACTGGTGGTAAATTTCTATGTTACAGCATCAATGGCTTAACAGATTTTACCGTTTGAAGTGTCATTAGATCAGCCCTGATAACGCTAGTGACACCCTAGACACGTTAGAATATGTTATAATCCGTTGGGTTGTATGTTGTAGAGGTTATAGTACATACAGCTTAGACGTGGAGCTTTCTGCAGCCAGGGCTAGCGGTTCCAAACACACTCAAGTTATGCGTGTAGAGGCTCTTTCTGTTTTCTATGTAGAGCTTACTAGAACCCGAGCTAGTGAGTCTGGACACACTCGAGTCATGTGTGTAGAGGCCTTATTGAAGTACTGTATGGTAAGGTGTAGTAGGTGTAGGACTGTGATACTACTAAATATTCCGGCTGTTGTATTTAAACTGTTACAACAGTGAAGAATGACGTTTTTTCGTTTCTTGATGTATCATCACATGAACGTGTTTGGGAAGAAAGCGATAAACAATAACATCGCTGCAGGTATTGGATTTCTGAATACTTCAAATACGTTTCTGCGTGTGTGTGTGTGTGTGTATGTGTGTGTTTTGTGTGGGTGTATGTGTGTGTGTGTGTGCGCGTGCGTGTGCGTGTGCGTGTGTGCGTGTGCGTGTGCGTTTGCGTGTGCACGTGTGCGTGTGCGTTTGCGTGTGCACGTGTGCGTGTGTGCATGTGCGTGCGTGTGTGTGTGTGTGTGTGTGTGTGTGTGTGTGTGTGTGTGTCTGTGTGTGTGTGCGTGTGCGTGTGCGTGCGTTTGCGTGTGTGCGGCAAATCTATACATCGGCAAGGATAGTAAATGTACGAATAAAATAATTACCGACTGAAACAGAGAACTGATACCTCTCCTTTCTTTTAATTGAATTGAATTCGTTTATTTAGTATTTAACAAATCTTCATCTAATACATAGCCTCACAAAAATGCTTACGCAAAGTAATATGCAGGTAAGGAATACACTTTTTGAACTTTCTGTCACCGCAGTAATTACTCACTCTGGGTGCTTCATGTTTACCTGCCGACATTCTTATGTCTATAATATTTCAAATCCATGTTTTTAGGTTGTCTACTCCTTAGAAAATGATTAAATGTGTGCAATATGAAGATTAAAATCTTGTGATACAGCGATCGGGCGTAACACCAGCTTAAGTCACACTGCAGTTATTATGACCGATGATCAGTACTTAACGAATAAACTCCATCGCGTTGCGAAGGTGATACAAGCATATGTCAAGTTCCTCCGCCTCGCGGCCATAATTCAGTAATAAATAAAATAGTTTCGAGCAGTACACGGACCGAGGAAAAACATACAAGATATTATTGTAATGCTCTTTATTTACAGCTTCATTAATACTCATCATTACCCTCGAGGTTCAATTAACCGTTTTCATTACCCTTTTCGCCGAAAAAAATATGCCACGAAGTTCACATCATACAACAAATCGTTTTATTGTTTTCTTTACAATGTTTTATCAACTTTTGAACGGTGTCTCACTTCAATCTCTAAAACATAGAACTTCGTTGTTATCGAATATGTTTGCTAACTGGAAGCATGCGCTATAATGTTCAATTTAGCTTTTTAGCAAAATTAGATCAAATCACGGCCACTAGTCCTTATTTTTAATACTATCCCACATCCCTATGTACAGTATTAAGATCCTTATGGAGACAGAAGCTGCCTGTATTAATGCTAAGACAACATTGAATGTCGTCGCTATCGGTATAATATAAGAATGTTCCAGCTTTCTATGTGCAATATGAGACATGTGCTCCACTATTATAAAAATACAATGAAATTTCTAGAAAAACTAAAAAAACATGTTCATCACCTTGGTTTACTTTTATATGAACCCTTCCATAATTGGTCCAGCGGGTTGGCTGTGATGACGGCACCTCTGAGCAGACATTTATAACATTAGTATGGATGTATGAAAACTTAATACAGACAAAACGTTGCATTAAATACTTAAAATGTCATCCCCTCAGTTCATTGTCCCGAATGAGCTAAAAGCAGCTAAAGAGAATTCTCTAGTATCATTTAATGGCGGCAAGTAAAACGCCCAATATACTCACATAAACTTAACTATTTCAAAATTATCATCTGCATTATACAAATACAATGAAATAGTTAATGTTATTACAATAAACTCTGTTCGTTTCGACAAAGATTGCACGCCAAGTATTTTATTTTTGTAAGAATGAAAATCGGTGCTGTGTGGCCGTGTGTGATCAGTACGGCCGTTACTGAATCGATCTATGTTACAGTGTGTTGTGAAAATAGAACAGTACAAACAATATACGAGAAATTTGCACCCGGCCATAACTAATGTTTGTTATCTCAGCTATCTTACCAATGGTCAAACGTCGGTCACCCAGTACGAGATCACAAATTTCATCGACTTTTTCTTTCGTGGTAGAGGATGTAGGCCTTCCACTCCTAGGATCACCTTTAATGCTCTCACGACCGCGATTAAACTCAGCTACCCACTTCTTGACACTGGAATACGATGGAGCAGACTCCCTCAAAGTGCTCACCATATCTTGATGGATGTGTTTTGGTGAGAGGCCTTTTTTATTGAGGTACTTAATGACTGCACGGTGTTTAATTTTTTCCATTATTGAAAATTGCCTCAGATTGCTTCAAACAAATAATCACAGAAAATTTATATTGTGCAGTATCGGAATGAAACCGCGCACGATAAATCAATATGACACATACTAACAAATGACGGTAGATTTAAAAAGACGTCATAGCTCCATGTAGGTTAAGCCGCGAACTTTTAGATCCACCCTCGTAATACCGGCATCGAATGTATAAATAATAAAAGTATATAATATAATAAAATATGAACCGACTCATTGTTTACGATACCTATATACGATACACCAGTATACGATTAAAAAACTATTTCATGTTGAGCCTTAAATTTGACAGTTTGTCTGTAACTGTGTTTAAGCCCTTCGTGTGGATATCAAAACAATTTGTGCGACAGCTTCCCCACGCAAATGGAATTTACTCATTGATTATGTAATTTACAAGAAATGTTAAGCGGTGCGTTCATGCTTTAAAATACATCAAGCCATTTAGGCTGTTGGCACAGAGCAGAGGAGATAGTAGCAGGCCATCTAGACACATATATACCCCGTTTGAAACACACTACTGATGTTCTGTAGAGTCAAAATGATGTTGTTACCTTGGAGGCTCACAGAGTACAGAGTAATAAATTCATTGATTGCGGCAGTGTGCGCAATAACTATTGTTGTTACAATCATTGCATTATTGAGTCCCGCAAAAACTTATTACAAGTTTGGTCAACAATAACTCATCAGGAACTCCACTTACAAACCAATTTTCCATTGAACACATCCTGAAGTGTATTTCCAGTATAGGATTTTCTACTTTTGATAAATGCTTTAGTCATCAAAAGGCTTTTTATAGTAATATCTCTCTACTTATTATGATATTAATATTGCCTATTATGTAGAATAATAGGCAATATTAATATCTACATAATTGGTAATGCCGGCGAACAAATTATTTAACCTTCGGATACTCTGCGACTACCGACGCCCATGAACATCAGCATAATTACTATGCTGAATCGTTACCCTTCTTGTCACCTCTCTCAATGGGCCACCGGCTACTCACAAACTGCACGAAGCGCGACACCGTATCTGCCACAATGTAGCATGGCACTACCTGTCACTAATATTTTTGTTGACAAGATTTGTTAAAAAAAAAATGATTTCTTAAATATTATTATATTCGTTTATTTGAATATTGAGTAGAAAGCTACTTATTCACTGTGATTTTTATGCTCATGTTTCTATTGATTGTGTTGCCTCAGTTACGCTCGCACGAGTGTAAACGAGGCGTGGTGGCGGGACCCTACGCAACCTCATAAGTAAAGTGTACAAGCCTGAATTAAGGAACTTCTAATATTACTGTATGTTAACCCCTAGGTAGTGGTTTTAATGTATTCGTCATTGTTGTACTTCGTCCCACAAACATTTTCTTATTTTTCAGGAATGTAGTGCACGTCGTCCACAAAAGATCTGCAAGTTTAGTCGAAAATACACTCGTAAACCAATTATACTAATGGTACAGTTAGCTCTCTGTTATTATTTTAAATATAAAGCGTTAATTGAAGATCCCTCTGGAAATATGTTAAAATGCAACAATGATCTGACAACACCGAGGTCAAAGTTGCCCCGTATAAGAGCCGATTGAGAGTTCGTAATTATTGAGTTTAACCTGTCGCGTCGCGTTTATTCAAACGCAAAAACGATTATCGGAGCTTCAATATTCAACATCACTACCTCCAACAACCACTACGAATAAGATTACACAGTCTGACAGTCAGTCGGCTCGTGACCACGGCAGTTGTAACCCGGTCGAAACGCTGAGCAAGGTATTTACAAAAAACTTAGCCAGTACCTTGTAATAAGTATTTTTAGGATCGCGTTAAAACTCGTTACATAACTACAAAATATGTAACAAACGTGAAAGTCTCAAACAATTGTTAAATTAGAAACAATTACAATAAAAAAAAAGAAAACAAAAATTAAATTACGGAAAAGGAAAAGAAACACATAAGTTTAGAAAGCAGCGTGTCCCCCAAAAGGGATATCCTCGGCTTAAGTTAGGGAAAAAAGCCCAACACCGATTTTCAGGACCACCGTAATCTTTTCTTTTTTTTTCCTGGCTATAATCTACGACGAAGTGATACACGTGTGACGTATTAATAAACAATACATCGCAGCTATAGTACTCTCATACATATGTTATGAGTAGCATAATAAAAATACAAAACCAAAGTATAAGAAATTAAGATAGGATATAAGATAAAATATGTAAAAATATGTGGTGCAATTGAAATGAATAAGACTTATATGTCATATACAGGGCAAAAAACAATAAAAACAATCTGTAAATATTTTATTTATATTATTTACAGCGTGCTACAGAACACGTATCAGCCACACATTATTACAGACGCATGCAGTACATACACCATGACTAAAAAACGGATAGAATTATATATATTTTTTGGGCCAATAGCAAAGAAATTAATATTTTTACGCTTAAAATTATTTTTCGTGGCGATATCACGTAATGATGGAAGGTTGTTCCAGCTCTTAGTAGCAGCGTACTTAAAGACACCATGAAATGTTGTGGGGTGTGGGGTACACAGTACATAGTGTCTGGAGCGCACATTGTGAGAAGTATTAGCATCTCTTGCCCTGTCCAGCCTATCATAGATGTAAACCTGCACCCTGTGTCTAACAATGCCAAAGAGCAGTGTGGGCAAGTGAAACTTCATGCGATTTTCCATTCTTGAAATAGTTGCCCTGTTTATGTATGGAGTGACATGATCTCGCTGCGGTATGTTGAAACAATATTGTGCACAGGCATTAGTACTATAATAAATTATTCGTTTATTTCTCTTGCTGGTGGGATACAACCAGCAACTACTATTTCTTCTACATCACTTTCAGCCCGACTTCCTTTAAACACCTGTACATCAAAAGTTTATAATCGACCCTATATTTTATTAGCTTAATATATTTAATATAATAAATTAAATATGCATGATATTTAATGAGCATTAGTCTTTCAACATAAACTTACAGATCAATAATATTGCTCGCTGCCTATAACAATTATTGTAGCAATGTGTTAATTACTTTAAATATACTCTCATGTTCTTGCAATTGTAATATTAAGTACAGCTATTTCTCCTAAAAGATCTTCCTAAAGTTTTGGCAGAAAAATGCATACTCCCGTGTTTTTTGTTAGGAACTTTCTCACCAATTGATTAATTAGAAATCAAGTTTCTTTTGATTTAATTATTTATTGTGAAAGAATCCCAAACTCTAATCTCAGTTAGGATACAAAGGAAATTTAGCCTCATGCGATACACTTCTCTCTACCTTGTCTTTGGCATAGCGGAATTGGAACAAGGGTTGCAACATGTTTGTGTATTTGCCTTACCTTGATGGACCTCTTATAAATAAGACATTCGCTATAGAAACCCAAATATACTTATCCTATGAGGCATACATAAAGTATACCTACGTATTTATATCGTATATACTAGGCTATTCAGGAAATATTGAGAGAAAAATTTTATATATAAAACACTGTCATAGTAAAATTAACTCTGTAAATATAATTAATATAAGTAAGAAGTCACCTTCTAGCAGAAGAGTGTTCCATCGTTGGCCTCTACGTCGTATTCACACAGATGTTATATATCATATTATATAATAAAAAATAAAATGATGATAATGACTATCGATCACTGTAGGCTGTCAGTATCATATAATATTCAGAGCTCTCGGCGAATTTGTGGCTGGTGCAGTGAAATGTTTGCGAAATTAACAACGTATATTCGATGCGATAACGCCGTAATTTCAATTCTAGCTGTTTCGCGACTTCACTCCTTTGAAGTAGGGAATCATGTGCAAATTTATTATTCGTATTGCTTGTGCTATTTTCGAAGTTAGTACGCATGTTTGTTACCCAATGACGCCAAATTATGTATGTACCACATACATAATTTGGCGTCATTGGGTAACAAATATGCGTACATCCATTTAATTAATTACTTCTTCAATATGAAAAATATAACTGACGCTCTAACAAGATTGTACTAACAATTATCGTCAGCACTTATAAGGAACAGCTCGTGTGGATGCTTTCCAGTAATATAAATGATAAAATTTGAAGAAGTAATTGATTGTTGATAAAATTTCAAATAACAACGAATTTAAATAAAATAAACTTAATTTAATAGTGGCATATTAATTAGATAAATGGGTGCGACTGTACAAGGAAGCAATAGAGAGCTTCCGCAGGGTAATGCTCTGTATGTTATCGACAAATACTATCGGGGGCGAAGTCTAGTATAATGAGAGCTCTATGTGGGCCAGGGCGCTGACCTCTACACTTTGTCATCTTCGTAATTCCAATACTTGGTCACATTTGAAATTATGATTATTTAAAATTCACTTTAAGTTTAGTCGATTGGGATATTTTCGGTAAAGTATCAAATAAAGCGCTATTTTGGTCCGTTTAAAATAGTTTTCCAGTAAGAAGTGGTATTCGCGTAGATTTAAGGTAAAAGAAATGTAAACAATATATAATTAGATTTGTGTAAACATTGAGTTGTCTATGAAAATGTACCATACAAGTAAGTGCCATAAGAACTCCATGCCGAGCAAGTACCCCGGAGCCGGAAGCAACAGGGCTCCTCGAGAACTGGCCGTTCATCAAGGACCTTACTCTTCCAGAACGAAACGCCGTCTCGAGCACTTAGGCCAGAATCCGCGGACTACGTGATGTCGAAGCCATGCATTGAAGTCTGGTACAATTCCTGTCTCAGGCGCAGGAGTTGCGCTCTATCATCTTCAAAACAGATCATCGGCACACCATCCTCTACCTTCTGTTAGACTGAGTGTGTGATGTCTCCGTGACGACACGGCATGTCAGTTGCATGTGTGTTGTCTGTGACATAGCGTCTGAGATGATAAGGAGCATAGTTAAAATGAGATGGGTTTGAGAGGACTTTGGTATTATCAATTTATTATATAGTTATACAAACAAGCGTACAAAATAATTCGGTAAGTGGTTATTTGTGGCTACAAATGTGCCGCGAGCACCACACACCAATGTAACACTTTAATGTGTCGCGAGCACCACACACCAATGTGACACTATAACGTGCCGCGAGAACTACACACCAATGTGACACTATAATGTTCCACCACTACTACTAACCCACCCAGGGCACCGGCAATGGCGTGTTAATGTGATTTCCCTCGTCAACAATAAACAAAAATAAGTGCGTAAAAACTAACTACTCGCTTTTTTGATGTTACAATTCCGTGTTGTCACATTCCGTGCATTCTGGATTATGGGATAAAGGAGTAGATACAAGGAGATTTACTCTTATTTGGATTTTTATGGACGTCTAGCCAACATAAAGCCGATTACAAACCGATGAGTTGCTCCCCTGACACCTAGTAAAAATACTGAACATCAATATTACACGTTCATCCTAATTTCTACAAACTTTGTACATATAAAGTTATAAAAACATAAGTATTATGTTTGCAACTCTTTATTTCCATGAAATTAGGTACAGGTAAGTATGGAATATGGATAGAATTTCTCTAGATGAAACTGTGGGACACAGCTAGTCAATAAAATTACGTCGCACATAATATTATATTTGCTTAAAACTTGTGCAAATAGTATACTGAACCCGTAATCCTGTTAGAATGCACGCGCACAAGGAATTAACGACTTCAAATTTCTCAAATACAATCGTAACGCGAAGTAGTCGAACTGGCAGCAGTGTTGAACTAACTACTGTCGCTATATGTGGACTAGACTTTCGTTTAGAGCTAAGCTAATCAATAAATATATTTGTGTCGGCGCGACTGGTGAAGCACTGCTGTCGTTCATAAGAAGCTGTGATCAGCAACGTAGGATATTTTTTATTTCGTAGGAGGACATATGAATAATCAAAGCCATTAGAAGATTAACCCCATTATTATCCGCATGGTTAATGGTTATGCAAATACGTTGTCTTTCTTCAAACTGTTACCCTAACTTCCTCAATGGGCCACCAGTTCCAGTCTACCAGTCTTCTTATCAGAGGGGTACCGTGAGCGATTCCGGCTCCTGATCTTTAAGCCCCTTCTTTTTATAAGAGGGGTGCAAAGGTCCCCCTCGTTTCAATTGGCTTTGTCTGGGTTCACCCCAGGCTACTAAGCGCCACTGCCACGACAAGGCTTGAACCATGTTGGGGAGATGAGGATTACCTCGCTCACACACTCGTGACGGTAATGACACTACCTCTAACAAAGTTAATTAATTTATTATTATTTGGTTTGTTACAAAATTCACAGACCTTAAACATAAACAGTAACATCATAGTATTGAAACTTCCATAATGATGATAACACAATATGTTCCTATAGTTTATAAGGTGTCTCATCAATAAATGGTTGTCGCCACCGATATTCGTACAGCCAGGGGATGTTACGTAGATTAGTTGTCATCGTGTAAGTACTCAAAACTCCTATCAGAACATCTAGAATATCACAAATCGGTGAAATACATGATTACGGTTTCTGCTGGCCTACTGAAAGAATAGAAGGAAAGCAGCAATTCTGCATGATAATAAATTATATTCAAGGGTAGTCATCAAATAACATGATTATAATATAAAATATGTTATCAGAACCGTATGATTACACGCGTGGTGTTTGAGCAATAGGCCGCGCCGGAAACATTCTATTGTAGTGCATGAGCCCTGTCCTGTTGACCTTTATTTCAGAGCAATATTTTTTCCTTTGGAATTGCAAAGAAAAATCCTGTGACAATTCAAAGTTATCTGGAACGCGAAGTAGGATATTTTATTATGTAATTACACGCATTTGAAACGAGGAAAAAAGATTATAATCTTTTTTCCTAGCCTAGCCGGGTGTACAATCCAGTCGAACGGAAAACTCGGGGTTTAACTGAACAGCGTCTCAGTGATATCGTATAAGGTTTGAGGGTAAGTGCATTTTTATTGAGCCGCGCACCGGTTTGCGCTAAATGTCTTAAGAGTGTAGGGGCTCTTCAATGTTACTGAGTGTGTGTGCATATTATAATTATTATTAATTACAGACATTTCACATACTGGAATGTTGTGAACTGTTGAAACTAAACATAATTTTATAAAACCGACTTTTATTGTATTAGCAAATATTCAGATTTTTGTTAAACAGCCAACGCTTGATGTTGATTTTATAACGAAGCAATTTTTGTTGTCATAAATTTACATAGATTTGTAGTCTAAACATGTTCCACATTTAATATTTAACTTGGGCTTATAGAGATTCGTGAGGGTCTCTTAGTGTCAAAAGAAATGTCTTCGATAGGTTCTTTCGATCAAAAAAAATTCTGATAGTGATTCGCACATAAAAACTTGGCGCAACTCTGATCGAAGTCCACAACCCAACTAAGAATACCACGATCATTTACAAGAATATACAATTTTATCGACATAATTGTTATAAAAACGCCGTTCCTCCTCACTACGCCGATATGTGCTTGGCCAACATCAACATGTGATTTTATTGGAAATGAGGCGGGCAACTATAACTGCTATGTGCTTGATTCGATTGTCGATAATAAAAAAGGGCTTATTACACAAACGAAAACCACCCATCGGTTAAGCTGCGCTTACGTCAAGAATAAAAAATTGATTGCTGAAAACACTTATTTAAACAAACAGAAATTATAGCGTTAAGTATATATCTGTGATATTATGTGGTGTAACCGTGAATCTAAGGATCTAAGTTTCGCTACTTTGTATTTAAAGTATCACTAGCTAATCGGGAAACAAAGGTATCATATAACTTACAATTTTTTTCAAATCTTGTCTTGGTACAAGCGTCGACGGTTCGAGCGTCGGCTAGTGTTTAGTTGTATGATTGTAATTTAAAAAAAGAACATAGTAAATTCTCAAATCTAAAGCGAGGGAAGAGCAAATGAACACAATTCACAGCAAAAAAAAATTAAAAAAATCATTACGTTGGTAAATTTGGCCTTCAAAACAAACCAAATGATCAAAATTAAAGTTGAAATTTGTTACATTAATTCGTTTAATTGTACGAGTATACATACGCTTACGTTTGGGGCTGTCACCACTCTTCTCTGTCTGGCCATAGCTACACACACTTAGTGGTGATAATCACAATTAAGGAAATATTAAAATAATTATTTAAGATGTTTCCGTTAGCAACATGTTATTTTTAGGACGGTAACATGTGGCAGATATGGAATGAGCTTGTAAACTTTATTCCCTTACATCTCATTAATTTTGCACACAATCTTTATGAGCAAAGTTTGTGAATGTTCTACGATAAAAGCCGCGTTCCAGTAATCAAGCATACATCATTATCATCAGTTCTAGTCCTCCTCTGTTGACGGAACATTTAAAAAAATGCCAGTCTATTCCGTCCGTTTCTTTATTGAAGTTTCAGTTATTGAACATGGATCAGCCGCCTCAAACGCCCTCGTCGCTGGAACCTTATTACTTTATTAGTCTATCGGCCAGATTGTGCTTTCATTGTATTAGCAATTTTAATTAGAATATAATAGAAATTGGATTTCATGTTCTGCTATCATTTCTTATAGTACCCAACTTTCTCAAACAAGGGGAATATAATAACACAATAATTTATATAAGATCACAGAATAGAGCTAAAATTTCTAGAACTTTCTTTTATGGCGTCTTTATTTTGAGTAATGATTTACAATTATCACAGCCACCATCCCATATCGGTGGTCATGAAAAGGCCCATTTGCCTCCACTTAGAACCGATTTTACAGGCAAACAACTTTTCCAGGATCCGGTCAGATACAGTAAATAAGAAGAAACACTTTGAAGTGTAACCTGCAAAACGAACTATAACTCTTCTTTCTTTAAAGCCGTTCGGTCTCTCGGGCATAGTGTGGCTATTTTTGCGCATTGATCATTTCACATGGGGGCTTTATACCCATAAACCCCAGGGTTCTTCACTAGTTTGGGTAGAAGTTAGCCATTCGTTAGGTACATCTTGCCTTAGTCTTCATATTTAAAAAATTCTTAACATTACCTAGTCACCGTAATGGGATGGTATGTGTAAAACGTATTTAAGTTGTAAAAAGGTACTTTTACTATAAAATAAAACTTAACCTGCAATTGGAATAAATTCCCAACTAACATAATACAGGGATAAAACAGATAGAACAGATAATAGAAATAGATTAATTATCTATGGCATTATGTATCTTACGTTTGCCCCGAGCAGCCGGTAACGTAAACTTGTTTAAGCAACCAGCTCCATTGTGTTGATGGACTATCGTTTACCAGATATTATACACTTTCATCGTATGGTTTTGTCAACAGTCCCCACAACCGGCGAATTTGTGTGATAAGATAAGAGAAATAGAAGTGATAGAGACAACAATATAAACATAAAAATATGCAGCTTCAAAATGATAAATCTAATTAAACATGTGATAAATTTGAACACTCTTTTGTGTGGTTAGCTTTAATCACCAATCGGATAAGATGGATTCTCTTTATACCTTGAATTTAATGTAAATGTAAAAACAGAGACAACTTATAAAAGTTGACAAATTTGCTTGATCGATCGGTGCTTTGCAGTATTTTACTGCTCATATATGTTTTATAGCAAGTACCTTGAATGGCTTAAGAGTAATGTACAAAAATATAAAATGAGAAACACCTGAATAGAAAACGTCGAGGGTAAGACTGTTCAGCACGCACCGCGCGTGTCCTCGAGGCAGTCAACAAATGTACTAACAAAAAGCAGATATATCTTTCTACTTTCTTCGGCTTTACTATTGCGATATCCACAACGAGCAATCAGTAATATGGACATATCAAAGCTTAAGCGGACCTGTATTGGCATCGCAAATTTTCAAAATTGTTTCAGTTTAATGCAGACTTTGCCTTTTATGTTCACATATGTTATCGTATTGTTACAGATTATAAACATGTAAAAAAGGAAAACTGGGAAATTCTATACCAATTTGACTCTCCAAATATATTTTTATACACAGCAAAGAGTGTCTTTTATTTTGATTTCCGGGAAGTATTGTGTTTATAAATCGAACTGATAAAAATTCTTGTAACTGGACGATAATACAAACTTTTTTGCTTTACAGACAGCTGTCCTTCTTTGTAATGAATTGGCGCTTTCTTCTCGCATCGTATCGCTCGCGAGATCTTCTGACGAATACTGAAATACCGATAGTAACAAATGGAAGAATTAAAGAAAATATACCTTATTATGCACAGTATAAGTGAAACTTACGAGCTAGTAGTACACAAGGGCGGTCGTACCGCTAGGAGTTAACATTTCATAAAAAGAAAATACTATACAAATCAACAGATGAGTCTAGTAAAGTACTTAATTTAAAAAAAGATATGAGTGTAATGATTGTCTGTATTTTCCTGAATATTTATTATATGAATAATAATTATGTGAAGAAATTGAGGTCAATTTTATTTTCAGTCTTATTCAGTGCAAGATTTACTCGGCCATACATTTAATTTGATATTTCGAACTCGAACTAAATCCATAAATAACGACGGTGTGTTGTTCAAACAGTCGGCGCGCGTCGCTCGGCGGCTTATAACTCAGTCTAGCGCTGCTCATGCTTCCTCCGGTTTCTATCACCAAGTCAAATACTTCTGCAAAGCCTTCCTTTAAAGGAATACTGAAACAGTTTATACTGGAATAGCTTACTCTACTGGCGTGAAACGAGAGAAATAAATATGGCGCGTTTTGCTTTTCATGTTTGTGTAGTTCTGAAATGGAATTACCGAACTGTCTGCCTCTTACTTTTAGAGTGCGTCGTAAAAAAAAAAATAACGTAAAAAGAATAATTATATAGAACATTGCATGTGAATTTACTGAAATTTGTTTTCATTTAATGTATTTTTGAGTTTTCCTTACGCTGTGGTTATTAATGTTTGGGCGATTTTGTATCAAAATATACTCAATCAATAATTATATTCTTCAAGAAGATCTGCTTTAACACCAGAAGAGCAGTAGTTGTTGTCTTATGTTTACACTACCTTTACGGATTTTATGGGGTGGACCCACGACCATGGTAGCTGTAAAGCTTCTGAAACGTCGGGATAGTTACATAATTAAATAATCTGGGATAAAATCCGGAAAATAGTTACATTGTTATGAGAAAAGTACTGTGTAGTAACGAAGTTAGTTATAAAGATAAAATATACATAGAATTAGAAGGCTAACAGATTTTTAAACGGGTTTGAACCACCACACGTTCCCACCACTGCCACTCCTGTCAGCCAAGATTGACAGCGGGAGCCACTTTTGATCCTTAGATATTATAGCAGGAAGCCCGAGGGAAAGCTAACAAATTGTCTTGGGACCAGCAACGAATTTAATCGGAAAAAAATAGAGGGAGTCCTAAGTAATCCCAGTTTCCTCTCTCTCGGTAGTTGTACACTACCGACGCCCATATTATTTTTTTTATGCATACGCGTTGTCCTCCTTTCCTCCTCCCTTCCAAAGTGGTACCGGCTACTCACAGACCTCTAGAAACGTGACAACACAGCTGCCGTGCTGGTACCTCCCCGTTCGTGCCAGGCCAATTCGGCAGCAATGAAACAAGACACCTCTTACGCAATATGCTCTTAATTTACGTTATGGCTGGGGCTTCATTGTTTGGTATTGCCTTTTAGAAAAAAGGGAGCGTATAGAAAAAAACCAGCAGCGCTCACGGGGTATACCCCGTAAAGAATAAATAGGAAAATAAACAAGCCATCTCAGTTGAAACCAGGCTGATTGATAACTGGCCAAAACGACGGACTTAAAAAAAGATAGGCAAGTAAAGTTTATTACTTTATCTAAAATGTAACACCAAATTTTGATTTATTTGAACTGATAGTTGATATAAAGTGTTACGTTTTAAAAGGTAAAACAGCAACCCAGATTAATATCAAACTAGACAATGTTTTAGGTAATACAGTGCAGGAGATTGAGTACAATTTACACCTGGGTAACTGATTTTAAACGTGGGAGACAGAGCTGTGAAGACGCCAACAGGTCTGGCCGTCCAAACTCAAAATGAAGTCACGATCCGAACGTGATCAAAAAGATTCCAAAAGTCGTTTCGAATGATCGGTGCTTAGAGTTGTGACAGATAGCAGAGATGGTAAGCATTTTCTCTGAATACGTTTTTAACATTTTACACCTACATTTGCGAATGAAAAAGCCTTGCGCTCGATAGGTGCCCAAAAGCAACATCGGGAGGACGATTGTCGGAGCGTTTGCCGAAATAGATTCACCTATTATCATAATATCTTCGGAACCATGTGAAGATGTTTTTTTTTCTCTTCTTTTTTTTTTGTTCCCTTTTTTGGGTTTGAATATTACATTGCACAGAATTTTCAATTGGTATACACTGATCATTCATATCTTACATTTGATGATTAACATTCTCAGTTGTGTGATTGACTACGTTTTCTAGAGAATTTTCCATGATAGTGTGTTCTCTGCTACTAGTGGTGTTATTATTTTCTTCCTGTTACAACAACAATAACAAAACATATTAATCATAGTTACACTTTTTTCAGATGCCATCAAATGAAGAAGAGTGGCTCGCGGTGACTCAGGAATTCGAGGAAAAATGGAAAATTCTACATGTATTAAGAGCAATGGATGGTAAACATGTCATTTTATAAGCGCCTTATAATAGTAGCAACGACTATAATAACTGTAAATTGTTTCCAAGTATAGTTCTTTTTGCATTGTTTATTAGATACAAATTATAGGTTCCATCATGTGAATGTTGGGAGTAAGGGCAGAATATCAGATGGAGGCGTGTTTAAAAGTGCAAAGCTATATGAAAGAGAGAAAAAAAGGAGCTAAACATCCCATCGGCAAAAATTTTGTAAGTTCCTTATAAAATTGAAGTGTCCTATTTTATACTTGGTGATAAAGCTTTTCAATTGAATGACTATACATTGAAACCGGATGAAGGTGATCCAGAAAGGGGTTCGAGTGAATGAATATTCAATCACAGATCGTCAAGAGCACATAGAATTGTAGAAAACGCGTTTGGAGTACTAAGCTCAAGTTACAGAGTTTTGCGTTAACCAATGCTGTTGGAGCCACAAAAAGCATCTAAAGTCGTGTTAGCGACAGTTTAACTGTATAACTATTTACGAAGTAATTCTAATTTAAGATCACCGGTATCTTTTGATACAACACAATGGAGAATAATTCCAGGAAGCTGGCGAACGGAACAGGCACCAACATCACTACTACCGATAGATGCCATACCACGAGGATCATCACAAAATGTCAAAGATATTCGGTCCCACTTTCAAGACACTTTATAACTAACGGGGCCATTGTTTGGCAAAATGAGTACCAATAAATTTACATAAATTGCACTGTATTTATATGTTTTATAAGTTAGCTGCATTAAGAGGAATGTAATGTAGTTTAGTTTATTATACTTTGACCAATTAACTACCTATTTTATTAGAAACTGTCCCTTCCCTAATTTCTAGATTATAATAAGAAAAAAATAATAATTTCGAAAATACAAATATACTTTATTGAGACCAAGAGAAAACATTACCTACACAGATAACAAACAAATTTAAGCCAATAATTATTATTATATTAGTACGTCTACTGGAATAACTTAAGAATATACTTTAAGAATTATAATATTCTAATAATTTAATTATACTTTAATACCTTACCTGTAAGTTTTTTAATCAAAATAAAATTATAGGTTAGGTAAAAAATAACTCAACCGTTGGGGTGTATCCCTTGTTGTCCTGGGGTCTTTCTTATCCGCCATGACAGCAAATTTGAATTGTAGGTATCTTCAGCGCCTGAAATAAATTATAATTACCCGAAATAAAATATTATTACTTAATTTTATAACGTTAGAAAAGGATTTTAGTAAATCACACCCAAAAGGCTAAGTAGACATTGATCATTTTGTATCCACAAATAACTCGAGTAAATTCGGGGAGCGTAAGAGTTATTGTACGTTTCACTTAGGTTCAGTAAGACATAGTTCCATGCTGAATTGCAGCCGAATTGGTCCGGCACAACCGGGGACTTTGCGCAAATAACAACACCGTAAAGTGCCAACTAGCCTGTTGCGTTTCGAGTGGTTTGTGAGTAGCTCGTGGCCTATTGGAGGATAGGAAAAAAGGAGAGGCGGAGAGCGTCGCATCTACATACAATAATCTCTCTCTCTGGGTATATCGGTAGTCAACAAGGGGCTTGGATTGCCGTCTGCCCCGTATACTATAGAATAAAATGTAGCAACAGAACTATTTTTATTACTAGAATATTGTACTCGTATAATAGTTTGTATCTGTACATCACTGCGGACTCACTTCATTGAAGCTCGTAGCAAGTTTGATATGATGTATCTTTTTATAGTATAGGGAGACAAACAAGCAGTAGGAGCCTTTCAACGACTACGTTCCCTTCCTTTCCATAAACCCCCCCCCCCCATGGACTTTCTGATATTCTGCATGGGATTTCTTTAAGAAAAGTGTTTATACGTGTCTGCTAGAACTCATGTTGGTATCGGTTGTGTTATAAAAATATAATTAAGATCTATTGAATTGTTTTAATAATTAGAGTTTACATACAAACAGACAACAAACATATAGTACAAAAATATTGTGTTGTATTCCATGAGTATTTTATAATAGCTCTATGTCAATTTTTAGGAAATATATTTAATGTATTTTTACATGCTCATTATAATCTGAGTGTCTGTTCCCCCTGAGTCACTGGGTAGGTTGATGTGTCTCGAAGATGATGATGGAAAAGGGAAACAGGCGAGTGCACTCAAAACAACATAACCCGAAGATATATTATGCATGTGGGAGTTTTCCGTGCTTATTTAAAATTGAGTTTAACAATTACCGGCTTCATCACGTGGAAGTACTGTAAGCTTGTGTTATTATGAAGTAAGAAATTTCATTTCTGGACGTCCTATGTGTCTTTCAGTTTATCTGATACTTCTCGGTTATACATCAGATGTCACCAGATCTTTAATTTTTATTGTCACCGGAAACTGTTTATCATCTTAAACTACTTATTTTAAGAAGTCTTTTCTATATGTAATAGGTACAGCTAGTTTCTGATTGTCCTGCGTCACATGTTACAGTTTTTCAAACAAATTACACCCTTTATATTGGCCAGGCTTATTAGCTATACAACAAAAAAAATCATTCATTTCCATCCATTGCTTTCAGATATTAACTAGCCTGTACGAACCGACAAACATACAGACAATATCTTTTTCTTCAAATTTTGTCTCTAATAATGTCTCTTTATCACACCATAATTTCTTCTTGAAAAATATTACAAGTACAGGCACTTTTTTACTGTTTTATTATATGGAGCTATAATAAAACATTAAAAAAGTGGCTATAGGTCTTTTTATTCCTGTGGTGCGGGACAACACCATCTGTGGGCGAAGCGTCGGTCCCTTCGGGGGCTGACTAGCCGTTGAGTTGCCCCGATGATTTGTTGTTCCGGGACACCTACTGACTTTTTCTGGTTATTCGGCACTATAATGTTCTGCGAGCCCACCACTGGACCCCACCCATGGTCAGTGGAGGTGCGTAAATGAGTTTGCCCACGTCAACAAAAAAGGGATTAGTCTAAGTACAGTTAGTTCCCGTATCTAACAGAGCACCTACTATTTTATTCACATTTGGACAATATGAATCACGGTCACAAAAGGAGCGTTTACACCGAATGGGACGTCCCTCCGCGTCCCGCTGTCCCGCTGTGTCCCGGTAATTAGCCGCGATGTTCCTCCCCGTTTGTGCTCCTAATGAACACTCCATGACCTATCCACGATGCTGGGCGATACACAAAGCACGTTATATTATTACGCTAGCGACGTCTTTGTTGGGATCTCGCTTCCCCTTTGTTGTTTGTTCAATATTTTTTTTATGAAATAACATATTTTTATATTTATATTAGCTGCAAAATAAACTGGCAGTGCCCTGCATTTCTTCTTCTGCGTTTCAATGTTATATCACAGATATTACTTTAGCATATTTCTATAGTATACTATACTTATAAGTGAACGACGATGACGATCTCCTCGCAGCAGCTGGTCCGGGATGGATGCGTGTAGCAGGGGATCGGTCGTCTTGGCGTACATTGAGAGAGGCCTGATTTCATTGAAAGAGAATGATGATGATTTTGATACTTATAACTCAGAAAATGAGCAGTAAGAGACTCTTGGATAACTTCGACGCTCATAATTTTCCACGTAGAGACAATGTGTACACTCTTCACAGTATGAGAGGGTGATTTGCGTTTTCTAAAAATAGACTGACTAAGTTGTGGTCGTAAACATGCGGCATACAATATGCTTTTAGAAAAATTGCACAGTTTATAGAAACTGGACAATGTTATCAGCGTAATGGAAGACCATAAGAAATAGCGTAGATATGCTTCCATCTTTCACCATCTGATGGTTGAAAAGATTAGCTCTCATCAAGTTAGCCATTCTTGTTCTGTAGTATTCGTGTCTAAGGAACTTAAAACAAGAGCAAAATATGTCAGTCTGCATTGCACAACAGGTGAATGAATGTTTAATGTACGCTCCAATAGCAGCCCTATCACGATATTATATTTTGTGCATCAGGCATTGTGACGTCACATCAACGCTCTGGAATCTATTTTTTTTTTTTGGTGACGAAGGTAACATGTAACGAGCGTAAATGTGTTCCGGATTTATGCATGTTACCTGGGAGCCCGGGGACCCCCAGAACTATGTTGGACTCGCAATTGGGTAGCAATAACAATGAAACCACTACCGGAACATTCAGCCGCTTTTAGTGGAGGGCCCCGGATCTGCAGGCAACAGCGACAGGCTGGCCTCAGTGAAAAGACAAGACTTCACCTCCTCGGGGACTGTAAGGCTACGCATTTTAGCCTCCGTGACGGTTGGCGGAACACCCTCCTCCTCGTCCGACGTCTGCTGAGTCATCCTGGGGAACATGATGCCCACGGGTGTGACGGAGAACAATTCCCCGATGATCCTCCCCAGCTGGTCCGGCTGGATCATCTCCGTGATGGGGGCCGACTGGGCGCGGTGCTTGTTCCACGTTGTAATACTAAGAGTGTGCGAAGGACTGGAAGGGGTAGAGGATCACTCGTATATTGTAACCAGGTTCTGGTTTCTGGCAGGCGGGGATGGATGGGAAGGGGTTGATCAATATGCAGGCAGCAATTAATCTTGCACTATCTCTTGCCGTTTTGTTAATTGACCGGTTATTGTTCCTTCACACACTGTTGGCGCCACCGGATTGTTCGCTTTTGGGTCCGATCACCAGCCTATGTTCCGCTGTTCTACTATTAATCATGCAGAGTCCGCAAATGTGGTCACAAGACATTCGGATTCTATTTTTTTATTTCTTTTTAATAGCGTGATGATTGTAAATATGTCACAAAGACTCACTCATTTATCCCCTTTTACGAAAAGCGGTAACACATCGCTACTTTTAGCTTCGGATCTATGATTTTGTCAAGGAATGGAGAGTGGATGTAACTTTACTGGTGAGGTCTGGTTCTAGTAAGGGTAGATTTTATCAGCGGAGTTTAGTTTTATAGGAGAAAATACTCCTATAAAGTTTAAGTCCTCCGACTCACAGCCCAGCACGGAGCACAAGTGCGCTTTTGGATGGGCTTGAGCCCCACAGCCTAGTGATCGCACCTGTCTTCTGTAATTCACAAACTTAGGTGAGAAGGGCAGGTTATACAATATAGGAGTATCGCAGTACGTTTATATTTGATAACTTATTTCCAAGATATTGATAAGGTTATTACTACTTCTTTAAAATTCAGTAATATAGACAAAATTGAAAAGTAGTTAAATGCTACATTGGAGGCGCCTCTCGCCTCACTAAAATGACATGTACGCACCACGATGGGTGAACATAGACATGAGCTGTCACAGCTGTCACCACAAGACAGACTACATAAACATCTTGATATATATGCAACAGTGACAACAATATATTCTTCAATCCAATCCCCAAGGTTTTCCCAGTTGTTACAAACCGTTTCAATCCCGACTGTTATCCATCGCATCACTACAGTGTTATGGCAAAAGTGCCACTTGCTTAGCGTAAACATTGCTGACGCTGATCGAGTGCCGCAAGCTGTTGGCGCTGATAGAGTGCGCCGAGCTGTGCTGTCGTTGATAGAGTGCCGCGAGCTTTACTGAAGCTGATTGAATGTCGCGAGCTTTTGGTGCTAATAAAGTGTCGCGTGCTGTTGGCGCTGATAAAGTGCCGTGAGATGTTGGCGCTGATAGAGTACCGCGAGCTGTGCTGTCGCTGATAGAGTACAACGAGCTATGCTGACGCTGACAGAGTGCCGCGAGCTGTTGGCGTTGATAGAGTGCCACGAGCTGTTGGCGCCGATTTAATGTCGCGACCTATCGGCGGTGATATAGGGCCACGAGCTGTACTGACGCTGATAGAGTGCCACGAGCTGTACTGAAGCTGATCGAATATCGCGAGCTTTTGGTGCTGATAGAGTGCCGCGACCTGTTGGCGCTGATGGAGTACCGTGAGCTGCTGACGCAGACGATCTAAGGAATCCGCCGGGAACTTTGACATTTGTTATTCAATCATTCCATTCACTAAGTTAAGAGAATTAGAATACATTGAACGTAAGCTCCGCTATGACATTTTATCATAGTTGCTATGCAGTTTCATATTGTCTGAGTAAGGCAGTGTATTGTTTTTAAATTTGGAATTCCTGAAATATCGTAGAATCACATAGGTATTTTGGTTAACACCTAAAAGACCGAAAAAATTTGGTCACATGTATCATACGATGTCATAGGTGCAATAGTACGGTCACGCACGTCTCTGAAGGATATACTCCCCACTCCCTCTCACACAAAGTGCCACCTATGCCTCCCTCATGTGGCGCGGCAACATTTTCATAATCACGTTAAACCTTGCCGGAGTGAATTTATTATTTTTTTAACTTCTTTTATACTGCATAAATTAAAAGTGATGTGACGTACGAAAATGCCATGACACTGAAATGCAAATTATATTTCAGTCTCGTGTGGAAACTTCTACACTGTTAGTTATCACATTCTCACATAAAGTATATAATTAATGACATTGTATTTTTCTTTTATTGTAAATTGCTATATCCAAAAAGCGAACTGTAAAATTCCTACCAACGATTCATTTGTTCAATTTCTGAGTCGCTGCGAGCGAAACCAATCAACTGACGAGAATCTGAATTTGTTTCTATGATACTCGTTTACACCACACCAGTTCCATGCGAACTGAGGGCGGGTGTCGCAGATGCAATTTACTGTACAAAGCTTTAATGTGTACGTGTAAATTTAGAAAGAGGTGGACCCAATGCTGCTTTGGGAGGTACCTCTAGCTCACATGATATCGCCATGAAGTGATATCTATGCTGTCTATGTCTGTCTATATTAAGGGGGAAGGGGGCAGCACGGCTGCGTAACAATAGGCGAGCAATCGGAGCGAGAGCGGTGCAGATAAAGACACAACAAGCCACAGGGCACTGATACAGTCTTTACACATCACCTGTCACCTGACATCACCTTACATAATACGACACACACAAACAAAACTTATCTTATATTCAACAATATACAGCAAAATATGAAAAATCATGATGATTAGAAAATATTACAATTTTTTTACAAAGTTGTCACACGTTACAAGATACATCAATGCCGCTGCGCCCAGTAGCTGCTATGTGGCGTCTCCCCACTCCGCCCCCTTCGCTCTCCCCGCAGCCGTCCGCGCAGACCACATGATCCCGAGCAGAGCCGCATCTATGTTTGTGCTGTGTTTTTCGTTTAATCCCGTACAAGTCGCTATATGCTATATGCCCAGGGGACAGGCTGCTCCATGACTACTGAAATCATCAAGGGGTCATCGTAAATTCGTCACATTTCTGTTACTTACTTTGCTGTGGTACACACATTCGTGTGGTATATAAGGAATAGGTACTCACACGGTCGTACCAATCCTTATTTGCCATAAGGCAAATCTCTACCGAGCGTCAGTCACATGGACTAACGAAATAAAAGCCGTAACATCGGTTTGATATAAATGGCACTATAATGTAACAAATTATATTATCTATATATAGAGGTATAATTTGTCAACTTACCTGTACCCCAGTAACGACCACATCTTCTCGGTGAATAGTCACGTGATTAGGAATAATAAGATACTCTTTCACTGAACCCAAGCCGATGCCTTACCACTCACGTATCACAGGTATATAAATTTAGAGTTAACGCGTTTTATCACGAGCCATCAGCTCCATGCCACTCCCGTAACAGGCGCGCGAGTCTATGTGATCCCGCAATCAATCAATTGTCGCCCGCTGATGGCGCGGGAACCACACCGGCATGTAAATATGCATGTTTTTCTATCTACAGTGTAGCTACAGGTGACCTGCACGCCTTTCCTAGGGTTTTTATAGCATTAGAGACGAAAGAGTAATTGGGTCACTTGTAAAAGAATGATTACCAATACTCACAGGCGTTGCACAACATTTGGAGATAACAACGATCTACCGAAACGCCACAACTGTGGCATAGCCATGACTTTACGGCGGTATATCGTATACCCTGGTGACTATCGTATAACATTTAATACTTTTACATTGTTTTATTTCATTTTACTAGTATAAAACAAACTAAAATTAAAAATATAAAATGCTCATTCGAGGGTATCCATTGGATGCAAGTCAGCCCTTTAAATGTAGAGGCCAGTTATCAATATAAGTACGCACTCTGTCCATGGGGAAATTTTTCACTGCCAATCGTATGGATTGCTTTAGGGAATCCAAATTATCATGGCGTTTAAAGCAAGTAGTAGTCTCTAAGACTGACCATAAATCATAATCCAGCGGTTTTAGGTCGGGAGTAGATAAAGGGTAGTATTTAGTACTGATCAAGCCCGGAACGTTCGTTTTAACCAAGTTTGGTCTACTAATCTCTGTCTTGCTTGAAGGACCATACTTGCTTATTGAACATGGTGTTATGAAGGGGCTTAACTGCCTTCTCAGGACTGGTATCTTGATACACAAAAATATGGCTTAGCCACTCCTTCATAACTGATATACTTGGGGAGCTTCCTTAGAAGCTCTAAGGCATGAGCATAAATATGGTCATTTTGAATGTTAAAATGTTGCTCAATTGTAAAAAAAAATCTCATCAAACAAACTATCACTGTGACCTCCCTGTGCGTACCGCTTCAGTTGTTGTTCCAATTTTGCCACCCTATTCATCCTTCCCTTCTTACTTCCCCTTCACTACAGACCCCCCACCCCCGCTGTGGTGCCCAACTTGTCGACCATGTATCATGGCACTACTTTTTACCATATACCATACTTATGTATTTGGAATGAATCGACTGGTGCTAGTCGACTAGTGACATGCGGTCTTGATGGTCATTGGAAGAGGCCTGTGTCCAAATATTATCTGCCTGTTTTTTTTTCAGCATTTATTATTACCTAAATGAAGTTTATTTTCCTATACATCGTTATAACAATAGGATCCCGAGTGACTCTTAAAGCGTTCCAACTCATGAATATTGTCGAGGCGCGTTTATATGGCAAACGCTATCAGAGAATCTATTGGCACCACACACCGGGTAGAAGGCGCTCCGGGCTCTTTCAATAAAATAAATATTGTGTTCGTTAATGTAAACCTAAAATAGCTTCATCTCGAACTTGTTGACGAGAAAATTAAGTATTTTTTGTTACAAATACGAGTAACATGAACTTGAAGTTCATAAACGTAGGCCTTGTATGCGAGGCACATGTTTAATAGCTACTTTGAAAGCAATTGTCAGATGGTGGCCTGCACTCGCAATATGCTCCCACAGGACACTGATATGTTATTTATCACCTTTAGTCTTTGTTTTCCTACTGCTTCTATAATAAAGGCCGAGTTTGTCGAAACTTTTTTTCTGTAGAAGCAGGGAAACGCATTTACTAGCCTTAACCAACACTGGGTGGGATCCAGTGGTGTGTGGGACGCTTGGCACATGATAGTGTCGAATACCCACAAAAACCACCGCGAATGCTATTAATTCTACCCTTGGTGAGGCGTCCCGGAGCAATAAATCATCAGGGCACCTCGACGGCTAGTCCTCTACAGGTGGGGTTGACCCGCACTAGTCTGTCGAACCTGCTCATCTCATACTTAATTTTTTCTTTAAGAAGGCAAACGAGTATTATTTTTTTACAGTAGCCCAACCTTCGACGCTTGTGGAGTACTCCAGAACGCTCGTGATGATCACCTTTCCAGGCTACCCTACAAAAAGAAAAAATCATCGCGAAGTTGTTTTCAACGGAGTGTGATTGCGTCACCTGTGTTGTAGGCACCACGAACAGCTCCCGGCGGCCGTGCAAGCCAGCGCGGTCACCGAGTGGTCACGCGGAGGTTGTCCACGACCAGCACTGCGATTTTTTAAGAAGATTGTGAAGTTGCGCGTGGGCCGTCATGGATGGCGCACGCAAACCAAGTGCACCGAAGAAGCCGTCGACGCGCTCTAGGTCGACCTCTTGATCTCGCGCGTCGAAGACTCCAGGTACACCATCTAGAAGAACGCCGCCCAGCCAGAGTTCCGGGAAGCCAGGGCCGAGCATGCCTCACAGCAGCGCGTTGCCGGCATCGGGGCGGAAGGAACTGATCCCTCCAACCGGATGCAGTCCGGCGGCGCCCGCCGGAGACTCCGGACCAGCTCCGTCTGGCATGGGACGCGCCTCCAAGATGACGCCTGCAGAATACGTCTCTCGCCTGCAGGACGTGGAAGCGTTTCGCGACAACCGTGAAACAATGAAAAGGAATCTTCCCCGTGGGAGATACAGGGGAATAGTGGACCTGATCCGCCAGGGAGGTTTCCTCCTTTCATAATCCTTCGCGGGCAGCGCGGCCTCTCCCCGCGCGACAAATCTACGTCGAGCAGTAGGGACCCGAGCCCGATCCAGCCGCGGCCGACGCCACCTGCGCCAGCGCCGCCTGCACCCGCGCCGCTTGTGCAGTGCAGCCCGCCGCAAGACCCAAGGAAGAAGACCGCCGCAAAGCGCACGCGTCCGGAGCCGGAGCCCACCGTGCCACCGATCAGTCCATCGATTAGTCCACCTACTAAGAGGTACGTGGACGCACCGACGTCCACCTCCACATCTACTTCCCAACAGGCGCCTGCGACTCGTTCATTCGCGGCCGTAGCCGCGCAGACGCCTGTGGATACAGAATCCACGCCAACACTGTCCCGACCCACACCATCGGCCGAGAGCGAGACGGGAGATGTTGCTGTCGCAGCCGCCGAGCCACGCCCGCCCGAGAAGACACCGCGCTACCCGCCATTGGTGGTCGAGCGCCTGTCTGACTGGGTGCAACATTTCGCGGAGCTACGTCAACGCCTCGACCGTGCACCAAACGCACGCCCAGCGGGGAAAGGCGTTAGATTCACACCACGCGACACCGACGAGTATCGCATAATCCATCACTATCTGTGCGAGCTGGTGCGTACACAAGGCGTCGCGTGGTTTACATACTCACTGCCAACGGAAAAGGCCGTTAAGGTGGCCATAAGAGGCCTCCTGGAAAATACAAGCCCAGAAGACATCACGGCGCAGCTGGAGTGGCTCGGCTTCGAGCCCCAGACGTCGTTCGCCATATACGCGCCAGGAAGGGGAGACCGGGGTGCATTTTTATGGCCACCCTGAAGAGGACGAGATACACCATCCCGGGTATTTACGAAATCTCGGAGCTCCTTAATATACCCGGGGTGTCCATTTCGGCATGGCGCGGCCACAAGGGGCCCTCGCAATGCCATAGATGTCAACAGTTCCGGCACTCAAGCGCCCACTGCCACCGCCCGATAGTCTGCGTGCGATGCGGCGGCGGGCACGCTGCACGGGATTGCCCACATCCAAGGACGGAAGCAGCCATATGCGCCAATTGTTATGGCGCACATCCAGCAAACAGCCGCTCATGCCCGGTGTACGTGTGCGAAGCGAAGAATCGCCATGTGGGGGCTATTGCGCTCACGCGTGAGCCCCGCCGACCACATGCGCCCGCGCCTGCACCGACGCCCCACGTGGAACTGCCACCGCCATCAGCACATTCGCTAATGGCAGCCGCGAATGCTTCCATCCTTCGAGGCCCGAAACCGGCAAAGGCTCCAAGGAAGAAAAGAAGACGGAGACCGAGGACAGCAGCCCTCGGAACGCACGCCATTAGACTCCGACGACGAGATGACAGGCGACACTCACACTGTCGCTCCGGCTGCGCACGCTGAGCAAGCGGCCCCGCCGCCAGCCCAGCCGGTTCGCCGTTCAACTCGCCGCGCACCATCGCCAATCGCGCCGTTCGCGACTGGCGAACATGCGCGACCTGCTCGCCAACCAGGTGCTTATTCCGCCCGCTCCCGCCGATGCAACCTACGTGCTTCATGGACTGGCCCGGGACTTTGGTCCCAGGCCAGTTCATGATTTATTGAATTTCTTTCCGCCCTCAATAACGGATCTCCATTTTTTACCGCCGTGAGACAGGTTCTCTCTGGCGTCCTCGTATTAATCCAGGAAATCATGTCGCAACCGCACCTGTTCGATGCATAAATACTGCTCCCTACTAGCGCCAATGCGAAGAGATATCGCCGGTATCACTGCACTACTATAATATTAATGTTCGTGAATACCGGCGATCTCGCCGTTCGTCCACTTCCTAGACAGGCGTCTATGACTCTTCATACACGCCTTGTCACCTTCTCTCTTACCACACAGTAACATCTTGCCTCTCTGTCTTTTCTCTTACCCAACCACTCAGCCGTGAAGCCACCTAACCCGTGCGTGAGGTGACATCGACCTAGGTCACAGGTCGCCTTCTGCTGGGCCTTCACCGGGTCAACCGGTGATCTCACCCGGTAGGAGTAGACCGCCCAGGTACGACCTCAGCAGGGCGGTGGATACCGACTGAGTGGGTTCTTTTCTCCTACTGATACTTGTCAAACCCAAGGCCCGTTCCGTATTAACGGAATGCGGATGAACCCGCTAGTAGGGAGCAAATCGCTATGGCCTAGCCTTCCCGGACCCCTTGCGGGGCCCGTGTGAATTCGTACCGTCGAGTTTTTTTACAGTGCTTAAATTGAAATTTGTTTGAAAATTATTATTTCTTCGGCACTGGTTATTATAAACAGTGCCGAGGAAATTAAACAGAGTTAAACAGTTGCTAGCATCTATAGTATACCAGTATACAATGTGGGACATTCGTGAAGTAGATTACAAAGTTAATAACCGCGACATGATATCGTCACACAAATTGCGTTCAAAAGACCAATATATAGCATAGGGGGCGATAAGAACATTCAGTGCATTTTAGTGACTATCCACGATAATACACATCTGCATGATTGGTTTACAGTTGAGCTGTCATCTATCTTTCTGCCTCCGCAAATGGTACCTTCCAGGTCGTGCCGGCCCAATTCGGTTACAATGCAATATGGCACTGCCGTTCAGTCCATACAAATTGAAAGAAACATGAGATATTTCATTGAATGTATTGTCACTTCTTGATAGAAATTCATGTAAACACTTGAATAAATGAATATATAAATATATATTATACCTACCTTTTTACAAAAATATTTATTTACATGATAACGATACGACTAAATGGGCCATAAATGTAAATTGTAAAAACATAATTGTGGAAAGAGTATATAAAGTTATTTTATTCATTCAAGGACAATGAGAGTTTTCTTATTTAGTAATCGTCAAAATATTGCCAACGTGTGGTTGATAGGGTCCGGTGTGAGTAGTGTTGTGCCATTCTGTAGGAAGTTGTAATATTGTACACGCTGCTTTAGGTCACCAAACAGTTAACATCATCGTCCTAATAATCTTTTTAACTTACGTAGGTAAGTCGATGGTTAAGTTTTATAACGAGGGAAGCAATTTTTATAATTTAAATAATGATAGCAGACAGTTTTACGTAAAACAGCTTTTACAGAGCGCTGGATACTGAGCTAAGTTCAACAATAGCGTTGTTACCATGACTCTGCTAATCAATGTATAGTTATCTTCTTGAAAGGATACATGGACTATTGGTCTAGTGAAACTGACCTGTCACTGATAGATCCGGGATACTGCAGTATGGCACCCGACGGCACTCAGGACCACGAAGCACAGGCAGGCAGAGGTTTTGTGTCCGTAGTATAGAGTCCAATATATCCCACCGTCTCACGCAGGACTGGTTTGACGTTACATAAAGCATTTTACAAAAAAAGGCTTATTTAGTTGAATATTAATGGCGCGTGGCGAAGTGCGGCACGTATGAGCCAATAAGTACCGTCGCATAGTCGGAGATGTAGACTAAGGTCGATGAGCATCACCGGTTCGATACTGCTAATATGACAAATATGAGAAGGTTTATTTACAAACTTTTGTTTGAATAACATCGATACGTACGGATATTCGCAATTATATTATTAGGAGGATAGGATTCCCTACGCTGGCTTTGTTCATTTCTCATGCAAATATAAATTAACTAGCATATAAAAGTGAATAATGAATCCAATTAAAATGGGACAAAGAAAACCTAAAGAGAAATGGCATCCATCAGCGAGCGCTAGTCTCACATGACCTTGTTCTACCGCCGCCATGTTAGCTGGGGCTAAAGCCCCGGTATTTTCCATTTGAATTACTTTAAAAGTTCTTTCATCAGATGTATTGTGTGTTTGCGGGTCGGTAAATTTCCGTTATTCTATTTTGCAGATAAAATGCTCTTTACAGGTTGGAAAGATATACATTTCGCTTGAGATGCGTTCATTAAAATTTCAGACTTATTAATTAAATTAAAATTTCACTTACGCAAATCACCTACTACTGCTATTCTCTTCTAATCGAATCAATATTCGAAGAATAGCAGTAGTAGGGGTTATTTTACATCAAATAATTATCTTTAAGATACTTGTTGATGATAGTGGAGAAATGAGAACATAAGAACGAGAGAGAATAAAATTGCAGTATTAAGATTATAACCACAACTATGGAATTTATCGACACACTCGTAAACACATACGCACACTCGACGTTATAAGGTATAATTAATATCTTCATGTGTACGCGTTCGCAACTTTCACTCACCTCACTTAATGGTGTTTGCTTGCTCGCTAAACAAACCATTGTGCAAGCTCTACCAACGTTAACACTAAATAGTAACATGCGTATGACAACTTAAGCTAATAGTAACAAAAGTTACTATTTTATGACATGTTCATATAGCTCTATAGCTGCTTGCAAAGTTTCACAATTAGTCTTGCTAAATATACTAATTGTGTTTTGCGAAAATATGTTCTTTTATAATATCAAGATTAAGTCGGCAAACGAGTAATAGTTTCAAGGTTAAGTGGGCAAAAGTATAATAGTATTTAGACGATTATCGAAGTTTATAGACATCCGCATAATTGTAATGCAAATCCAATGGCAGCTTATGTAAGCTGCCAGTACGGTAAGTTTGTACTACAAAGAACACTTGATTACAACAGTTGATTATGTACCGACGATTTCTTAGACGGGAAAGTTATCTTCATGAAATTTTAGAATACTTAATCTCTTACTTTAATTAAAGTAGTAAAGTTTTTCTTCATTACCACTAACTAGGCTACTTACAAACGCTACACCGAGGATATTACCTTACGTCAGTATCATGTGAGTGAGAGGTATTAGGAAGAGGTAGTGCCATGCAGCATAGGAGGAGGTAGTGCCATGCATGTTGCGTAACACTAAATAATCTTATATAACGGAGTTAGACTGGCACGACCGGGGAAGTACCTGTATACCTTGATAGAGGTGTAAAGTGACAACGTTGCTGTCGCGTTTCGTGCGTATCCGGATGTCCACAGGGAGGGGATGATAGGAGGTGATTGTTACGAATCTGCGTAACAATCATGCGTATGTCCATGGGCGTCGGTATTCATATCAACGCACCGATTGCTTGTTTGCCCCATATGCTATAAAAGAGCCTCTCCGGGAGTGCGGGTTCAATTTTGCTGCAGCGCAGCATGGCACTAACTCTTACTATCAAATATAATAGTTACAATGACCATACAATTCAAGCTGTTAAAATGATTTAGGAATCAAGATGGCACATTACATAGGTTTCAAACTTCTGTTTATGCTAATGTTTATGGGTGTCGGTAGTTGTGCGAACACAGGTGCACCCTCTATTCCTTCATTAACGTATCCCTATCCGGACAGCAATCCGATAGGAATAACGGAGAGAAGCCGGGCGCATTACTGATGGCTTAACGTGCTCTCCGAGGCACGGGGGTGTAATAAAATCGCCAACTTCATAACTCCGGACAGTCATTAGAATTTGATAAATCCTAATAGCACTTTTTTGTGAGGTCCGACCCGGGATTCGAACCCGGTAGCTCACGTTTGTGGCTGTACATGCCTATCACTAGACCTCGAGGCTATTTTACCATTGTCCGCTGTTAGTCCTCTTGATGCAGCCGGGGTCGATAGTCTTGAGTACGAATGCAATGTGCCAGGAATTTTTCTGTATGCTGAACGCAAAATGTCTTGGAACTGTTTGAAATGTTAGCGAAGTAATAATATTTGTACTCAACTGGGTTGATTTAATGATGTTCTAGTAGCCAACATGTTCTTGACTGTATCCACGTTGCGTAGAGCTCCAATAAGTATTCTAGATTGAAGAGCTCGATAACTAAACGTGTAGAAAGAGGTAGTGCAATAATTGCATTGCATCCGAATCGGCCCAGTATGAACGAGGTACAATACCTGCCCCCTGCGTCACAATATTAAGTAATCATCGCCGCTATGTTCATGCATCGGTCGAGAACGTCGACCCATCTAAGGTTTGGAAGTTTCTAAAAAAACTTGAAATTGGAAAAGGATGGATAGCTCTGCATCTTGTGCACTGGATATACATTATTAGAGTTACCGCTTTTGGTCATAACCATAAATTAATTTTCATTTTGATATCAAACATAATACTATAAAAAAAAATTCTATTCTTCCCACTTCAGATTATTCACCTCTCCTGTTTAATGAATTGTCTGTGGGTGAAGTAAAGAGAAACAAAATGTCAATACCAATGAATGCCATAGGTACCAATTGCGACAGTCTGAAAAGGATAGTTAATATTTTTGATAAAATCACACCAGTGCTAGTTAACATACTTAACTATTCGTTTATGTATGATGACTTCACTGCTGACGAAAGTGTGTAACATTTTGCTTAGTGTGCCGATAGTATTTATATATTTGTGAGCAACAACATTCACGCCAGATCACAGAGAGAACATGGCCGTTGCAATCACTGCTCTTCCTCGACATCACCGCCGCTTGCGAAAAATAAATCGTCACCGACAAAATATCGAATGTACGTTACGGGAATTTATAAACGTGCCCCGGCAATAAACCTCGATAGACTTGTTGAATTCAGACGTTCCGTTGATATTTCCGGAGAATAGAGTTTTCTATTATGATTTCAAAGTTAAATACCTTCTGAAACGGTGATACAGAAAATCTGCACGCTATTGAAATATCAATCAATCACGGTAAAGATAAAACTAAGAAACATAGGTTGAATATTATTTCTTCGAGGAAAAAAAATGTTTATATGTATCTGGAAATACTACGGATTGTGTGTTTGGTGGTCTATTGAAGGTGAGGCAGAAAGAGGACCACGCAACTCGTGGCAATAACACGGATGTATATGGGCGTCGGTGGTCATCAAAGTATTCAGACTGCTTGATCCTAAGTGACAACGCTTTTGCGGGTTACACAGATCTGTCGCATTTTTGTATCTTGTTTAAGGTATAAGGTAGCCTTCTGAAGGTTACACTAAATTTACTGACTGATTAGATATCGAATGCAGGCAGAGAAACATAGCAGTCAGACGATAAATATCTTCATGAAAGCCCGAAACGCCCACGCGTTTCGTTTGCTTATCTTATCATAATATTGATAGCACTAAATGTCCTATAATCGCTGTGCTTTCTGTGGATATAATTTTTGTCCATGGCAACCATCCCTGTAGCGAGCAATTACTGGCATGAAGATTTGTTGCCCTCCTTTCCTCCAATGGGCCCCGGAAATATTATAAGTTTCATGGCATTTAGGTCCCATACAATTCATCAATATAACGAGTGTTTGCACACAATTACTGCACCAGATTTATCTAATGATCTCGTGTATGTTACAGCAACATTAAAAAACTTAATTACGTAATGAAAGCCACATAAAGTTTTTCAGGAGTTGTGTTAATAAATAAGCGCCAGGTTGATGGGGTTTGAAACTGTACTTTTTTCCTGAGATCTTTACGAATTGAATTCTGTTCAGACAGAATTGTAATAAACCCTTTATAGCAATTAGCCAGTGCGCTCTTTTTTAACTACGAACCCTGAGCCTAGGGCTTCTACTTGTTTTTTCAATTGCTTTTGTATACGACCGGGCTATGGTTTGCATGTTGCTTTAAAAATGTTACGGAAATATAAAAAAAAATATTAGTTTTCTTGCGTTACCATGACAGCAAATCCTACAATTAAGACGGGACAGGTGTATCGAGGTAGCTCTCCGCCATGGTTCAAGACTTGTCGTGGCGGTGGGGCTAAGTAACCTGGAATGAACCCAGGCGAAGCTAATTGAACCGATGGGGATCTTTGCACCTCTATTTTAAGAGGAGGGGGCTTAAAGATCAGGAGGAGGAATCACTGTTGGTACCCCTCTTTTAAGATGAGGAGACCTAAGAGCAACAGGAGGAGGCCCAATGTCGGTGGGGTTGTCCTGTAGTACGGGGCAACCCCATCTGTCGAGGTAGAGTTAGTCCCTTAGGGGGCTGACCAGCCGTCGAGGTGCCCAGATGATTTGTTGTTCCTGGGGCACCTCACCAAAGGCGACACTGATGGCATTCACGGTGGTGTTTGAGCGTATTCGGCACTATCACGTGCCGCGAGTCCCATCTCACCCAGGGCAGCGGAAGCACCGTAAATTCGTGGTGTATCGAGATAGGTAGTAATATATGATTTACTTCTTATGAAACGAAATTGTAAATAATTTATAAATGTAATTGTTTATCAAGAAGTTACTGACTCAAAAAATGTGGTAATTTGATATATTATTGCAGAAGAAATAATAATAATAAATTAAGTTTAATAGAATAAGCTTTAGTTACTTATTAATTAATTTACTACATGAGTACTTTTTCATGATAATCCATTCCAATCGTGATTATGATTCACGATTGGAATGGAATAATGTTGCATTAAGTTGACCACACGATTAGGCATACAAATTACCGTGTAGGTACAATTGGATTAGCTATAATAATTGAGAATGTGTACAAATACTTTTACTCTGGAAAAAAACATTTAAATTACATTAAGTTTAAAAGTAACTACTGAATTAAAACGGTTTTTTTTAAAGCTAACGGTTTTTAGTTCATTTGTAATAGTATGATACCGCCGTAAAGTGACAGCTAAGCTGTCATAATTTGTTTGGTTTGTGAGCTAATGGCGGCCTGTTGAGGAGGAGGAGGGCCGGAAGCACGTCTGCAGAAGAACTTTTTCAATGTATATAGGCGCGGGTGGTCATTAAAACACTTGGACTGCTCGTTAGCTTCCTTAATTATAAATAAATGTAATATTGACAGTGACACAAATTGGACCAAATAAAGTATGAAAAGAGAATAAGTATTGTTTATCTGTTTCTGCGGGCTGTGGACATCCCTAGCGGGGTGTAATAACAGTTTACACGCATCTGAAAAATTATACCCTCGCCGAGGTCCGTACATTAAAATTTTATTGTTCTCCTCGTATGAGAGGAGAAATGCTATGTGCGTTTTTATGTGACTTTCAGTATTGATAATTGTACTAATTGTAACTGTAAAATATATGTTGTAATTGTAACTTCTTTAAGCACACATTTAAAATATTGTATAAGATTATAATCTAAGGGATACGTCACAAGTTATTTAAAAAAAGGAAAGCTGCTGATTCTATCATAATTTATTTAGTTCTTTGACGGGCCAATATGCGAGATTAAATAGCGACATTGTTTTTTTATATGAACGTGCAGTTGGAGCGTTTTGCAATTTGTCTTTTGTAAACTTGTTGCCCTCCTTGTCTAGCCTGTACCTACCTACAGACAGCTACAGGAAAATTGAACATCATAAGGCACTACCTCTTACAAAAGTATAAGTTTTTATACTCGTATTTAGTTACAACAACAATTTATGCAACGAATATGTTAGTGTATAGGTCGAACTACTCTCACATCTGCCTCACAACTTTGTAACGAACACACAACATGCCGTCACAAAAGTAATAACGAACTCTTCGCTCCGCGCTTGCACGAACTTATCTTCATAATTCGCAACTTATAACATAACATGTTGCGTGGCTCGTTCAGGTACTTTATAATTATCATGTTACAGAGTCACTAATTTTAAACGTCGATAACATGAATATTTTCCAGCCTCATGTCAGGATGCTAATAAATGTATAAATATACATTTCCGCACTTAAAGTATTCAGTACTAACCGAGTATCAGTGCACATTTTATATCGTCAGGTGGTGTAAGGAGTCTGTAGAAGTATATTGATCATTATCAGACTGACCAATACATCTATGACACTTTAGTATTTAAATGAGCAGCCTTTTTGTCTACCGGAACCCGAACACAGTAACACAAACGGATAGTGTAAAATATCTCTTCAGATGTGACGGCCCGATTCAGAACTACCCAGTACTAACTCTTAAGAATGAATATTCCATGGAAATTTTTATTGCTTTAAAGACATTACACACCATGTCATTATAAAGCATATCGTTCAGAACTGAATGACATTATAAAAGAATCTTTTTAAATTTGACTCGTATAAACAGGGCTGTCTTATACTTTAATAACAATTATTAACGGTTAATGACAACTATTATAACGGTTCATGGCACCGCGTTTCGCGTCTATCATTACTATTTATAATACAATGATAAAAGAACACACGTCCGTTTGCTCGCAACCCGTCTGGCCTGAGCCTATTATATTCTATTAATCAATCGTATGAATGCAGGTCAAACCTACTAGAACAACCGGAGAGGGTCACTAAAAATGGATGGATGTAAGTACGGTGTGATGCTGCAGACAGTTTTTGAGACCACAGAACCTATTGAGAAATGTTTTTGGGCTGTAAATAAATTCATTACATTTCGATACTATCTACATAATAACTAAATAATATCATACCTAGGCATACCTAGATAATAAATTGTATAGCCACGCATTAATCCAAACTTTTTTTAAATTTTGAATTCAGTATTATGAGAGTGTCTGAACATGTTGATCACAATAATACGCTAGTAATTAAGTGACAACAAATATTATCGAGCTGAAAATTAGTTCATTAATTCAATGTAAGCCTTAATTTTCACATTCGTGCAAATGCTATAGCGCAGTTATTTTTACCATATGTAGGTATAATTATGAAAGATGTATGGAATTTATTGGTGGTGGGAAATGTAAACCGATCGATCAGACGACTGGTGCGAATAAAGGTAAGAGAAAAACTCTAGAAATCCGGAAAATTGAGAATAACTCTGCCGTGTGAATCTTTTATATTTTATGGTCCGCTTTATCATTTGTTCGATCGACAGGTCGTTTACTACAACAATGTTTTCTCTGCGCTTTAAAAAAATTACATACATAAGATACATATCAAGAAATACTCGATCTGGGTATTCTAATATGAATTACCAGAAGTCTTCATCGGTCTACTGCTTATGGTTGGGAGGCCTCTCGCTACGCGTACATGACCAATCACTTCCTCATTGAACGCAATTCAATCATTAGCAAAGAGTTTCAAACAAGATTGCTTACTGAGTCCAAATACAAGAATGCTAAAGCTAAAGTTATTTTAAGCTCATTGTTACTATACAAACAGAGAGACGAAGACAAAAAACGACGCTGAGAAGAAATCTCCGGAATGCGCCGGACAAGCCCCCGAGATATTAATTTCAAAACTCTATAAGAAGAAGCTTCCAAGAGATAAGCGTGAACGGCTAGTACCTACCTATTTCAAATAATCGTTTTCTTATTTGTCTGGAGCAAGTGTGCCCTCTATACAGGCTTCAAGAGTTTCTAGAAGAAACTTTTATCCTATCCGATCCGAAATGATATCGAGGTTCCACAGGGGGTTAGTGCTCTGTATATGTATCTGAATATTATGTCGCCTAATCTAAGACGCCATGATGGGTTTAATAATGAAATTGGATACAAAATTGAAAAACTTCCTAAAAGTGAAATGATATACAGATATACAGATTGTGTAACAATTATTGTGCGTTTGACTGCACCACGTTATTGCCATGTAACTGCGACAGGTCGATGGACGTATATATATAATAACATACATACCCGACTGCGTCATAAGGAGGGTAAAACGATGCTTTCGAACTGAAACATTTTTGTACAGTATGAGCTTAAGAGGCAGTACAATCGTTTAGATAACGCAATTCACACTGCATAGGTCCGTTAAAATATATTATATTGTTATTCTTGGAAAAATCTCGACACATCATTATGCACTTTGGCTTCTTCTCACAGGTGTCCCCCATCTACCCATCCCTCCACTACTCGTTGAACTATTCAGAGACATAGCGACGACATAGTAATGATTTGCGTGGAATTAGTGCCTACCGTCGTGATCCGACGTAAATAAAGATTTACACCCGAATTTAACGGCGCGGCGTGACCAGAAAATGCTGCAATGACACAACGATTACTTGTTCTCGCTTATAAAACGCCACCGGCGCTGGATAGTATCAACAGACGACAATCGCACGGCGCGTAAAGGATGCGACGGAATCTAACTTGATTACTCTCCACTCTATTGTAAGGGACGAATCGAGATATCTTCAAAATTAACTTTTGATGGAGTTAGTAAAGTTATTTTCATTTTAAAAAAGTGATGGTTATTGCCACCCAGCGTAGAATCGATGTGCTATGTAACCAAAATGGCTTCATTCTGATTTAATTTTTATTCTATTCGAAAGGAAAAATCAGAATGTATGTGTAAACAACTATATATGTAACATTCCTCAAGCCATTCTATTTTTTCTTTGACAGGTAAACCATTCGATTATTGTAATAAAAAGTAATTTATTCTACTCCAATATTTGTAATGTATACCTACGCCAAATTTTATCAAAATTCATTGGGAATTAACAGCAAACACAGAAAAAAATATATAGAGTTTGTTTTTACTGTACCAGTAGTACTTTAGTAGGATAAGTTATATAATGGGCCAAGTTTGGTTAATTATATTACGTATGAATGGCTTTTCTCGAATATTCATTTTTTTTATATAAGAACAATTCAATTTCAAACTTCGTCTAGAAGATACCATTTCAAATCTGCCGATAGATGATAATGACATCTTTCGTTTGGCTCAAAGCAGTGAGGTAATGAGCATGCATTCCTTTTTTATACTTAAAACAAAATAATATTAATTCTTGCGATAAATGAAATAAAAAGGAGAAGAAGGCAGTTGTAGCAGTTACAATAATGTGTTAGATTGAAACATTCACACAGCGTAGTATATGGGGTAGGCAGAAACGGACTGTCATATATCACGATCCATACATACCTGCCCTGCCTCCTCCACATTTGTTAACCCTCTTCATACAGACACGCCGGTTGTGACGACTCTTCACACCTCCTTCCTAACCTACATCCTTCCACATTCTTAATTAATTTATAAGTAAGCTATCAATAATAATTTTAGTTAGAGGTTCAAGGGGTCGCGTTTTTTATTGTTGATAATACGTATCCACTGGGGCTACCATATACAGCCTTCTTTTTTAAAACATAGTGCATCAGAGCCAAATAATCGAATTGTTATTATACACAATACTGAAACCAATATCACAAATTAAAAGCAAAAATGTAATACTTTAAAGCATGTCTGATGGATTTCGGATCTAAAACTTTTCACATTTAATTAAAACTATTTAACTGAAATCGCGTAGAAACGGCTTAATATTAACGCTTGGTTAAACTCGAGTAGGAAAGCTTACCACACTTACACTTCAGCCGCTGCGAGACTGATTTTAATACCGAGCTTTTGTTCGCGAGAAACGACCTGTTACAAACCGCTTCATACAATATCAAAATCATCCGTGTACAAAATTTAACAAGAGAACCTCTGGGTAATCATAATTATCATCCTTTGTGTGTTTATGTTACTCTTTTTATAGAATTTATTAATTCATCTTTTCGGTTTATAAGGGTCCATTGGAGAGGACGTGGACGGAGGGCTAGATAGATATATGAATTATGTCGGTAGATATCAGAAAACGCCATCTGCTCCTTTGAACACTTATAATGTGAAAATTAATGTGTCTTTATTATGTGCATGTTATGTACCTATATAAATTACACAAAACATATATAATTTACAGACCAGCAAGGCGCGCAGAAGGATTGTCTCACGTGATGATGACACAATCCTTCTGCGCGCAAACGTGGCCGAAGAATTCGCTCAGTCTCTGGGTACAAACATATTTGTTTCGTAAATCCTCATAATATATTGAGCAGGAAATGAAACTAAACCTATCGATCCAAACATTTTTTTTCAACATTTTATTAAAACAAATTATTTCCAACATTGGACAATAAAAATGCTTGTTCGAACATATTTATTTTTGGTATAACTTTTATTTAACATATCAATGTTTAAACAAACAAATCACTGACGTTTGGATGCGCTAACTTTCGCAGTTAAATTTTCAATCGGCGTCCGATCAGCAGAGTGTGGATTGGTTTGCTACCGTAACTACAGTGGCCGTTGTCGATTGAAGTAGGAATAATGTTTTTTCATTCTGCAAAAATATAAAATAACTGGAGCCATTTTGTGTTTCTAGGACATTTACGAAACTGTTTGTGTATGACACACAATTTCGAAGATATTAAAAATACGCATTATTAATGTTAATGTAATCATAAAGTTTTGATTCAAAGAAGTGATATTTTTGTGTTTATAGATCGGCGTGGCCTAAGCCCGCACTGAAGAACGCTTTTCCATGGTTTAACTAGTATTTCATTACATCACTTTTTATAGGATGGGTGGGCAGACGAGAATTCAGAGCTTTTTTACGACTACCGACGCCCATGAACATACACATAATTACTATGCCGATACGTTGCACACCTTCCCCTGACGGGCCACCTATTACCCAAAAACCGCGCAAAACGCGACACTGAAGATGTCAATTTAAGGCGGTATTGTGTGGGCGGTCGTGCCGGGCCAAATGCAATGCACTGGAGGATGTAGTGTCACGCACTATGCATGGCACGACCTCCTCCTATACAACATGGCACTACCTCCTCCTATACAACATGGCACTACCTCTTCCTTAACGTGATACAACTTATGTAATATTCACTCCGATTTGTTCCCTGGGCACCAGAACCATTTAGGTGCATACGTGTGTGCATATTACTTATGGTATAGCAGTGTTAGCCGATTGTCGAACAGTAATATGCTATATAAGTCGCCATTGTTGTTTATTTTTAATCTTAGAGATTACAGTACACATTCACTTGCGGACAGATCCAGACATAATTGCGTAAGACTTATGTTCACTTGATGCTACGAATGCATAAAAAGCAAATATTTTTGCAATCCCCCGTCCGTCCTATAATGAAATATTTCTCTGTTGGGTGTCTTTGTGGCATTTATTCACATTTCACTTAACTTACAATCTAGAACTACCATAAAATACTTTCCGTGGCGCAATTTAAATGGAGCTAAGGAATATGAAGAAAGTTTCCGTATATCTCTTTACGTTTGCCTCGGATTTGGGGAACTAATAATGTTCTTTTCGCTCCGCTTATGTTAGTTGTCCTGGGAATAAATTACCGTGGACGGGAGTATTTATGATAATTTTATTGCGATAGTAAATGATCCAGTAAATATTTTTAACACGTGATCGTGAACATCTTCATGAAAAATGAATTTCTATTGGGACGTGGACCTGATCCTATAAGTGTGTCATATTCATTATGAATGGACGTAATGTTAGGAGAAGGGTTTCACGAGTTTTAACTTAAGTGGATTGTTAGAATCGTCTTGATAACACGAGTGACATGCAGTTTAATGTTCAGGCATACTATAAGCATTGCTTTTTGTTTTTCATATTTTTATATAAAAAGGGAAATGAGCAAACGGTGCGTTTTCATGACTGCTGACGTCTGTACTGCATAATTGTTATGTCACCTCTAATGAGCGAAAAAAAATTCGCCAGTCGCGCGAGACGCGACTGATGAACTGCTACATTCATCGTCATATGAACGAGGGGCACCTTCCGGTACAGTTGGGCCTATACGTCTGCCATGTAGCATGCCACTACTTCTCACACATGATGAACCTGTAGACTGAAGAAAATGGATGGAGGGAACACGGCTAGTTGATCAATATAATTCTTATATATACTGCGTTCGCTATGTTCTATTTTCTTTTCATCTAACAATGTGTATATTATTTTGCTGATGATAATATAACGACTATCACAAAGCTCGTAAATGTATCGTTATTTATGCTTCTCCGATTAAATAAAATAGCCAATTACAGCCATATAACACACGTCATACGGTCTTGTATACAAGGTTGTTGAAAAGAACGAATACTCCCAAGAGGTTGGATTGTCTAACTGTTTAACTGTCTGTCCAGCCGTTGTCAGTGCTTCATATTTTATTTAAAAAATAGTTGGTAATTCTAGTGATGTATAAATATGATAAAAAATATTTTTTATTTTTTGCTACATATAAGTCTCCTGTGCGCATTTGTGATTAATTTATAAATTATGAACAAGGTTTATCCCTAGTCACGAGACCGTTCATAATACCGTAGTATTAGATGAAAGATCGTTAATATTTTGGCACACTCATTAATGACTTAATGTGTATAGATTATAATGAAGCATATCCACGTTTACTGAATGTCGCATAGTTAAAGCTATTGGGTTAATTAAGATGAAATTAGGTAAGAGACAATTCATTTTAACGTAAATATCCGCTACGAAATATTCTCGAAAATACCAATGTATATTCCAAATTTGGTCAATATGGGATGAAAGCTTTAAATAAATATATAGTTTTTGAAACAACGGTAAAATTGTGTATTCATAATTTTATATACATCAGGATTAAAATCGCAAATCATTTCTATATTAAATCCCTACACGAAATATATCACAAATTAACTAACTTTTTTTCGGTGACGAAGGGGAATGCATTTTCGCATGATACCTGGCGACCCGGGTAGGTCCCCAGACTTATGTTGGAGTCGGCAATTGGGTAACAATATCAACTAAACAACTTCGGGAGCCTTCAGCCGCTATTAATGGGTGGTTCTGGATCTGCGGGCAACGTGGATCCTTCAGCGACAGGCTGGCCTCGGCGAAAAAGACAGACTTCACCTCCTCAGGGACTCGGCTACGCTATGACCAGTCCCTACAACGCCGTGTCGTGATGTTGTGGGCCGGGTTCCCATCCCGACCCGACACGGAATACATTACTGATTACTGATACATTAGGCATTACTGAAAGCGCTGCAGAGATCGGTTTTCGAAAATAGCAATTTATATTCCTAAATTGGTCAATAGGGGCTGAAAGTTTTAGATTAAATATGTAGTATATATATAAAAGTGATCCTGTGTATTCATAATTTTATATAAATCAAGATTAAAATCACAAAACATTTACACATCAAATCCCTACATGGAATATACCACAAATGAAATACCTATTTCATATTTACTTATTACAATAGGTTAAAGGTTACTTAGATATGAAACAAAATTATACAATATTTTGAGTCAAATTTAGAACTGCACACGAATGTTTCTTCAAAAATCACTTATTATAATATATCTTCGCACGCCAGTTCATGTTTCCAGTACAGCTCATAAGAAATGCGAGAGCCTTATTTAAGTATGAAACTAAATGTGCTCTTAGTGTCGAGAAGGAAGACAAATGTGTTACAGGTATCTCGCAGAGCTGTCTCGAAGCCGCGCATGTCGAGGGCTCCGGCGGCAGGAGCGGGTCAAGAGCGCTCATACATTCGTAATGTCCCCACTCTGCATAGCAGTATACTGCTTTTTAAATAATATGGATTGATGTTTCGAAGTTTCATTCTTTTTCCGAACCCTCGACTGAATTAGTATAGTAGGTTCTTACCTATACTATACTTGAGGCTTGCAGTGAAATTGTGAAGTCATGATAGGAGAGGAAAATAACTCACAACATATGAGCGTCAGCGGTACAATTGTCGAGGCGGAGGGGAATAGCGTAACAATCATTGAAATGTCAAAGGGATAGTCATCAAAAGGATCCGATTGTTCGTTTGCCCCCTTATGCTATAAAAAATGTAAGCTCGGTGAAACATTGGGTTAGGGGTTCGCATCGGTTATGTATACCTGTGATTTTTCAAATATTTATGGACATTAGTAATCACCAAAAAGGTTATCATGCGTGTGTATATTAATGTGACTATGGCATTGTAGCTCCATCTGATATAGGGTAGAGGTTTTTTATTTCATTACGGAAAACTTAATGTTACTCAGATTATCGCATATTCACATACCGCATGGAACATATAGCTGTCACTTTAATACTGCAGGATGTAAGCGAGGGAGACCTCCCTGGTGTGGCGGGCCTGTTTCAGCTGCTGTGCATCATGACACTATACTAACAATTGACCTGTGAACGTTATAAAAATTTCAAAAAAAATGTTTATACTTTTCAACGCAGCATATATAAATTTTTAATGAACGTGAAAAGTAAAAGGGACTCTGATGTGTATGCAGCATGAATACTGTAACTACAATTTTGTTATTCGAATGGATACGCATGTGAATATTTTCCATGAAATATTTTTATTACAAAATTTAAAGTAAGCTATCGAAATGCAACTGGACCATGTCGGTGTACTGCATTATATTACAGAACTGGTAAAAGCGGGGACATGATTATTTTTGTTGTAATGTGACCAATTTGAACGTTGTAGCTTCAAATACTCTTACAGATTGTGTTGAGGGTGGTAGAACATTCTAATCGACAGGCGTGTTTGCTTTTATTGCATTAAGGGTGACAAGCACTAATCCAAATTACTACGAAATAAGAGTCTTGCAACAACATAGCTAACAATAAAGGACATACGATGTATATACAACGTATGTTCTTTTTTGTGTTTAACACCTCCAAAAGGCCTGAATTCCATTGTGCTGCACAACAGACGAGGGCAATAATTGTAATCAATAAATATATACAGTATAATGTGTTTAATATTGAAATCTTCAGATAGCAGATAATATATTGTAGTAATCAGATTGAACACGATTGCCTTAACAATATTCGCCCTTCTAGCGGTTGCCTTTTTTTTGTGGTGACATTTACGCATGATACCTGGGAGCCCGGGTAGACACCCAGACCTATCTTGGACTCGGCCATTGGGTAGCAATACCAACTGAACCCCTACAAGAGCCCTCAGCCGCTATTAGTGGAGGGTGCCGGATCTGCAGGCAACAGGACCCCTCCAGCTATAGGCTGGCCTCAGCGAAAAGGCCCAAGACGCCGTATCTAGGTGATGTGGTGGACCGGGTTCCCATCCCGGCCTGATACGGAACACACAGGCATTACTGAAGGCGCTGCAGATAGCGCCTCCTTCGCACCCCCATCGGTCGTCGGCGGGGGGAGGCCGCATCGAATCGTCGCTGCCGAGCATCGCGACGATGATGCTCGACTTTGACAAGTCCCCTGCGACAACTGATGTCAGATCATGACGCAGCGCCGCCCATCTCCGTGTGCTGAGCAGTGTCCACCGCCGCATCATAATCATGACAACGAGTTGTCGGCTCTCTGCGGGCCGTCCCACATAGATACTCACCGAAGCAACCATGCCCGGTGAGTACCTGCGTCAGATGGAAGGTGAGGGGTTTGCGCATACGGCGTATCCACCGCTCGAGGACCGGGCGCAAGGCAGCTGTTATCTCTCTATCGTACGGCTGCCGCACCAGGTCCTCCCTCCACCGCTGCATTAACGGCGAACCCATAGATCTCGTCATGCGTGGGGCTCCGGCCGAGAGTTCTCCTTTCCGAGACATAGGAGTAGCTCTCGGCAAGAGCCTCCGCCACATGATCCCACGGGGGATCACAGGCTAGGGCTGTTGCTGCAGCCCACGATAGCGTACGGTACCCTCGAATCGACCTCACTGCGACGACCCTCTGCGCAGTAGAGCGCAGATGGGTCTTATTTCTCGCAGTGAGACGATCCGCCCAAAGCGGAGCAACGTACGTCTCCATACTCCGACAGATAGTTGACAATAGCTGCCAGCAGGTGGCGCTGGGTCCTCCAAGGCTTGGGAGGAGTCTGCCCAGCGCACTCGCTATCTTCACGACCTTCGGTCCCACCATAGCGAAGTGTGGGCAAAAGGTCCACCTTACGTCGAGGATGAGCTCCAGATATTTGATGTGGGGGTCAACCTGACCCTTTCTTCTCCGATCTGCAGAGCGGCCCCCGGTGGGTGTCCCCTGCGGCCGGTCCCTCAGAAGAGAAAGGTTTTTCTAATCTTACACGAAGCCCCAACATCTGTCATTGTGAGAATTTTGTTCTTGGCTGTATTTAGAATAAAAATTGTACTGATTTTACTTGCAACAGTATAACAAGCGAAAATAGTCACCTATACGTACCAGCTAAAACCTATAAATAATATCCACATAAACTTAATCAAATCAAAATCTGCCACATCACTATTGGTTTTTGAACAAATTGCCAAGATAAAATAACAAGCTCTACAAAAGTCCATTGATGACATGTCCAAGCTATTTTCTATCACGGTGACTGAATATGAAAAGGACTTGAATTCTTCAGTGTCAGTTGCGCCAGGTTCTAGTGTAAGTCTTGTGAATAAGATATCCCATGAGTTTAATACATACAAGCAATTTGTTATTTTTGCCTTACAAAATCTCCAGGGCCAAGTGCATGCTCTCTCCAAACAGATATAGAACTTGGAAATGAGAAGCCGGCGGAAAATGTTGCTAGTTCACAGGCTGCCTGAACAAGAAAGTGAAGTTCTTAATGAGGTTCTTCATAAAATATTTACGGCACAAATTGGCATGACTAAATTCAGTATTGAGTCTATTGTAAGATGTCATAGATTGGGCCACTATGAAGAACAAAGGCCACGACCAATGTTACGTGAATTCAGAGATGTCACTCTACGAGATAATATTTGGCACAGTAAAACCAAATTGAAAGGGTCTGCTGTAACTATATCTGAATTATTGACTAAGGCTTGACACTTGTTTGGCTTGGAATTTCAAAATGTTGGGCTAAAAGTGGAAAAATATATGTAATGGGATCAGATGGCTCTCGTCACTGCGTAACCACCTCAGTCGACCTTGATCTATCCCTGGTCCAGCAGCCAACTCTTCTACGACCTCGGCTTCTACGTCTGATAGACTTAAGGAAAATATTCCACCCTATAAAGCGTCCACAAACATATCGTCTATGCGTTCACAAAGGCCAGCGAAGCAGAAGTGAGGATTTGGCTATCTCGTAAGTTTTTCATATTATTTTGTATATTTTGTTTTGTAATTTCTGATTTGCTTATGTATTGCCTCCATAATATACCCTTTATTATGGTGTTGGAAACGTGGTCCTTAGTATTACTTTACAGATACTTACGCTTCTCAATAATGTACATACATATTTATAATTCTTTCTCGCTGATTTTTCTCTTTTCTTAAATTGTTACCTGGTGCCATTTACTAATTGCAGAATATGTAGAATCTATTTAATTCTATGGTGTAATATTTGGTTAGTGATGATCATTCCAGTCAATTTGTGTTTTTTTATTTTAGTACAATATAAATTTAATGAGTGAGGTATCTTTAATCTTTATTGTTATCGCACAGACAGTTCTCAGTATTTTTTTGTTTGAAGGACTCATCCTTACGGGACGGCTAAGAACATATAGCCATGCCACCTCAGAGACATCTTTCAATACATTATTTTATCCTCTTCTTTTGTTTTCTTACAACTTTCTTTTTCTTCTTATCTATGTTTGATGATATATAATATTAAATCGATATTATGACAAAATATTAATCTAAAAATAATAATTTTGAGAGGAAAAAATATCTTCAATTATTTATGTAAAGATACAATCACTCATCTTTCAAAGCTTTGGTGCAATTTTTTTTGTGCTTTTAGTGTTAGTTTTGGTATTTATTATTATTACTGTAATTTAAATTGTGTGTTATAACTTTCGGATTGCTTAATTAAGCTGGCGGGTAAAATATGTTAATTTGATTTGTGCATTTGCAGTCTATACAGTTTTATTATTCGGTACTGCATTTATGTTATTATTTTATTTATTTATATAGGTTTTTAATTTATTCTATTTGTATTATATTATATAGTATCTTATATTATGCTATATTATATTAGACCTTAGTATGAATGATTCAGATAAGTATAGTTTAAAACAAAATTTAGAAGATAACTTTAGCAACGTGAGAAAAAACTTTAACGTGATCCATATAAACTCCCAAACATTCCGGCACACTATCCTAATTTGCTTGCATTTTTCAGTAATTTAAATTGTGTTGATTTTAGTGTTTGAATCTTGGCTTAAGCCTTGCTTACCATCTGCATGTTATGGCCTGCCTGGATTTAGATTGATCCGAAACGATCGCATCGGTAGAGTGGAAGGGAAAGTTGCAATTTATCTGCGTGCAGAATCACCTTATTCAGTTATTGGCATATCAATTCAACATTCACAGATGGATGCAGCAGAACACCTCCTTATAGAATTTATATTGTCTCATACAAAAATTCTCGTAGGTGTCTTATACAGTCAGTCTCTTATGTAGATTACTTTTCGCCCTTTGAGAATCTGTTAGAAACAGTTACACCTTCGTATCTTATATTAATTGGCGACTTCAACACATGTATGCTCAAAGGTGACTACACATCATAAAAACGAGAGTCTATTATCAGCAGTTGTAACACGCGCCTTCTTCCCCTTAGGGCAACATGCTCTTTTCCTAATTGCACATCTTCCTTACTAGATCTCATCATGGTTTCTTCTCCTTCCTTTCTAAGTAGGCATGGGCAATGCCCAGTTGAATTCTTTTCCTATCACGACCTTCTATTCCTATCATATTCTTTAAGACCGCCTAAATGTAAACCGAAAATACTCAAGCAGCGTAGTTTTGTCAATATAAACATAGATAAGGATGAGCTAACCCAAAAAGAGAGAAGAAGAGAGCACTGGTGTATAATGCTTCATCGATGGAAGAAAAAGTTGAAATATTTAATTTCCTATTACACCAACTTTATGATATGTATGCACCTATCCGACCTATAAAAATAAGGCATCTACCAACGCCGTGGCTCTCGGATAACATAAAATTATGTATACAACAAAAACATAAGGCAAAAGCTACATATTAATAGACAAACTCAGAGGAAAACCGTGAGCAGTATATACAGTTTATAAACCGTTTTAATACCATGTGTAGAGACGCTCAGCGCCGTCACATCCTCACTTCAGTTGAGAGTGGTAAGAGGTACACGGTAAGAGTTTGGCGGTTCCCGAAAACCTTAGGTATAGGTCTTCGCCGGAATGCACGTATTCGCGCAACCTTATATTGAATTTTGTACAAACCTAAAACCCCTCAAAGAAAAAATTAACTTTCGCACGGTGGGCTGCTAGGAACCTCGCTCCACGCAATGCCTACAACTACAAATTCATGCCCATCACAGCAAGTATTATAAATTGTCCTTTACAGTTAGAGCTATAACGCTATGGAATGCATTGTCATTAAAAATAAAATGTGCTAAAAGCCTTGATTCTTTTGAAAATTTAATAAAAAGCCATTACTTGGCAGTATGAGTCACCGACCTGTTTGTCTTTTATTCTTATGTCTTCTTATTTTACAAATACTATTTACTATAATAAATTCTTACTTGTCTATCAATATATATTTATTTATCATGTACATCTAATGTATATAGAATTATATGTATTTTATCATAATGTATATATGAAAAAAATGTAATTATGGTAATTTAATGCCAAATATGACTTTATTATGTGCTGAATGTAGTTATTCATTGTAAACGTCTTCTTGTTAGTGTTATCTTTTGCCAAGATTATTCTTTCGAACAATAGAAGGTTACCTGGAGGATATTGCTACTTAATATATTTTATTCTTGCTCTCATATTATGTAAAAATGATACGGCCCTGAATACACAGCATAGTCGCTACACTCCCGGGGTGGAGTATTGCACTTTATTATATTAGGGCGCTTCCGATATGAGATTGTAAACGAAATTTTTACGATGTATCTTCTTCGTGCTAACACACTTGTCAGTATTAAGTATATATAGGTGGACGTATACTGGAGGTATGGCGAAATTATTGAGATAAAGTATCGTGTTTAGAATTACTTTTTAAACTGTAGATATTTTTTTTAAATGTTATGTTATATTTAAAATGTTTGATAAAATAACTTTTCGGAAAAGCATTGTTAAAGAAAGGAAATACTTATAATACATTTTAATGGTCCCACTTTCACTCGCGTTACAAGGCAAATCTACTATAGTTCGTCAAGCCACGCAAACTTCAGAAGGTAACACGGAATTTACGAATGAAAAACTGCACCATTCAGATGAAGCCAGAAAAAGTTAAGTATATAAAATAAAAGGTTTACTTGCTATTTAAGACACTACTAGGATTTTCGACACGTTGCGAGAAAAGGTGCGGTAACTTCATAAGCTGCTGCTGATGGGCGAAATAAATGTGAGAAGACCCGGCGGCGGACCTAATACGATAAACAGAACACGCTGAACACTCCGTTGATGATAGGACAATACAGAAGAAGATAGTCCAGTAGAAAGTCTTGTCATTGTGATCAACGCAAAAAGGACTTACATTATTTCTTTCTTACGACTTATATATTTGATGTTAACATATTTTAGTATAAATCCTTATGCATTCTAAAACCTTTATTTTGTAACGCTCCCTCGATCTAGATTTTTATAGCCAAAATTACAAAATTGTAATACCCATAAAGATATTTTTGGTTATTAGGTTTTAATTTGCAGGTGATAAAATTTTGTTTGCGTCAATGCACGCTAGATGAGTTTAGAGAAATTCTTAATAAATATATGTTATACTTAACACATGCTTGCTTTTGTTATATTTTTCCCACAACATTTGAAATATGTAGCTGTACCAAGGACCGTGGATATGTAAGTGATTTATGCAGTTTAACCTTTTAGACGCGATTTTAATATGCGTGTGTAAAAAATATATAACGAATAAAACCGTGTGAAAAACTGATCCAGGAATCAGGCGTAAAAGCAGCGTAATGCTTCACATAGTTGGTGAATATTTTTCTGCATATCTCAGAATCATATAAGTTCTTAAAGTGTAGACTCTTATGAATGATATCAAATAGCACTAGCTCAACGCCGAATTATAATGTAAATCTGAAATTAATTTTGGTATAAAGTAGCTTTATTTGTAGTGCGCACACCTCCGCTCTGAGGTAACCGATGCGCCATCTGAAATTTGTCTCTTTAACGATCATATCTACCACAAATTTGTTCAGCTATTACAATTGTCGATGAAATTGCATCTAATTTACAATAGTCGAACATTGCACAGATTCACTAGAAAGGACGCGGAGGTATACACTTAATGATTCAATCTACTTCAGAAGGCTCCTATTGCTCGTTTTCCCAAACATGCTATTAAAAAGAAAGACGTGTGAACACGGGCGGTATCTTGATGAAACAGGAATTTTCTTCTGAGCATATCTGGATGCTCTTCCTTATTTCCCCTCGTAAATGACGTGGCAAGACACAGTGGTAATCATAGCTTATAGTCTGTCCCCTTTCAAGACCATCAATAATAATCACACCCTTCGTGTTCCAGACAACTGAAGCTTTTACCTTATATGTCGGCGACATTGACTTAGCTTTTATGGTGGTGTAGAAACAGGTCTCCTCCACTGTTTAGATTGCTGATTTATTTACAGCGCACAGTAATAAATTCACGCTTCGTACATTGTAACAAAATGATACAAAAGAGTGTGTAAACATGGCTGAAATCCACAATTGTGGCTTTGAGCTATTGCCACATCCACCTTATTCATCTTTTTTATTTTCTTTTGCTGACGAGGGGAAACGCATTTATGCGCTTTCACTGGCCCTGGGTGGGGTCCAGTGGTAAATGGGACTCGCGATACATGGCAGTGCCGAATGCCCACAAAAACCACCGCGAGAGCCATCAATGATGTCCTTGGTGAAGTGTCCCGGCACAACAAATCATCAGGGCACCTCGGCGGCTAGTCAGCCCCCAAAGGGACCAAGTCCACCTCCACAGATGGGGTTGCCCCGCACTACAGGACGACCCCACTGACTTTGAGAAAGTGCGATAGGATGAAGTTGCCATCTTCGTCCCTTGCCCCGTGTGTAAGGCCGCCACCTCCTGTTGCTCTTTGGTCCCCTCTTCCTATAAGAGTAAGGTACCGGGAGCGATTCCTCTTCCTGATCTTTAGCTCCTCAACTTATAAGAGGGGTGCAAGGATCACCCTCGGTTCCATTGGCTTCACCTGGGTTCACCCCAGGCTAGGAAGCCCCACCACCACAACAAGGCAAGAACCACGATGGGGATCCACCTTATTCACCTGACCTTGCTCCGTCAGACTACTTTCAGTTCCCTAACCTAAAAAAGGAATTTGTAGGTCGAAGATTTTGGACAAACAACGAGGTCGAAACAGAAGAGGATTTGTGCGAGTAGAAGAAGATACTACCGATCTCCTGCTACTCGCACAAATCCCGGACCGGCTAATGTACGGAGATCGTCTCCCCACCTGGTGAAAGGTAGACCAACAATACTTTTTCCTCAACGTGGCCTTCACTCCGAACTTACTGGCCTATCTGCCATGTGTTTATCTGAGTATGTGACCAGCCCATTACCACTTCAGTAAGCTTATTTGTAGCGTGATATAGGATACCTTAATTCTATGCCTTATGGCTTCCTTACAGACTGAGAAACAGCCAACATAGCACGTTCAATAGTCCGTTGAGCTATCGCAAGCCTGCGGACCAGTCTTAAATTAAGAGGCCAAGTTTCGGCCCCGTAGGTCATCACTGGGAACTTACTGGCCCATCTGCCATGTGTTTATCTGAGTATGTGACCAGCCCATTACCACTTCAGTAAGCTTATTTGTAGCGTGATATAGGATACCTTAATCCTCTGCCTTGTGGCTTCCTTACAGACAGAGAACCAGCTAACATAGCATGTTCAATAGTCCGTTGAGCTATCGCAAGCCTGTGGACCAGTCATAAATTAAGAGGCCAAGTTTCGGCCCCGTAGGTCATCACTGGGAGACCGCTTTGGTTAAAGACTTTCGTCTTCAAGCTCTACAGTTCAGGCGGTACGAGAGTGTGATGAAGCTTCCGGAATACTGATCAACCCAACTGAATCCTTTTATGGGCTTCTTTCTCGAAGTAATGTCTACCTAATTGCTATAGTTGCCCGAGGTAGACGTATCTGTCCACCACTCCGAGAACAGCACCATCCACGTTTACCGGCCTAGGGAGAACGTGTTCGTTGAACGTGACCTTTGTCTTTTCCAAGTTTATCCTAAGACCAATACGTCGGGAGGAAACATTGTTCCCGCAAGCTTTCCAATGATTCGGCCAACACAACGATATCGTCGTCGAAAGGAAGATGTTAGAGGTACTCGCCGTTAATATTTATTCCACATTCTGCCCAGTTTAAAGTGTTAAAGACGTCCTCCAAAGCATCATCGACAGAGTTAAATGCTTTTTCATAGTCCACAAAGGCAAGGCACAGTGGCTGACTGTATTCGTGTGTCTTTAATACAGCATGCCTTATGGTGAAAATGTGGTCCATGGTGCTAAATCGTCTGCGAAACCCAGCCTGCTACGCTGGCTGCAATTCGTCAAGCCTTATGGTAACATGATTCGTCAAGACTCTTGAAAATAACTTGTAAATATGCCCTCGAAATGAGATTGGTCTGCAATTTTGAAGAAGTGATTTTTTACCCTTCTTACAAAACAAAACAGCGTCTCTTCCAAGCCATGTCTTGGGAGGTACGCCCCGCTGTAGGACAAAATTAAAAATCTTTATTAGCTTCCGTAGCACAGGTTTGCCTCCGGCGCTAAGGAGCTCGACTATAATTCCGTCCTTCAACGGAGCCTATCCTTTTTTCTTTTGACGCGGGGTAACGCATTTACACGTCTTCACTTGGCCCTGGGAGGGGTCCAGTGGGGTGTGGGGCTCGCGGCACATTACATAGTGCCGAATACCCACAAACACCACCACGAGTGCCACCAGTGCCGCCTTCGATAAGGTGCCCCGGAATTACAAATTATCAGGGCACCTCTACGGCAAGTCAGCCGCCGAAGAGACCGATGTGACCTTCACAGATGGGGTTGTCCCGCACCACAGGACAACCCCACCGACTCTGGGACAGTGCAATGGGGTGAGGTTCCCATCCTCACCCCTTGCCCCGTGCGCAAAAGCGCCGCCAATTTTGCTCTTTTGTCCCCTCTTCTTATAAGTGGCATCTCCTCATGCTCTTTAGTCCCCTCTTCTTATAGTAGGGGTACTACTCTAATCTCACTCAAGCTGAAAAATCCGAAAGATGGCCCAACAAATTTCGTGTTAGGCTTACACGCGGATCCTTGTTCAGTGTATACGTATATAACTTGCTGTAGAAAGCTTCAATCTCAGATAAGATCGTGGGCTTAGAAGAAACGGTAGCCCCTGAATCAGTCCTAACCTTTGTCAGATTAATTCTTTCAAGCTTCCCCACAAAAACCTTCGACCTATTCTGCTCAATCGGTAACCGTAGCGTATTTGAGCAGCGAAGGTTTCGGCGTATTAGTTTGCGGATTTGCTTAAAAAGAAGCTTGACATCGGCAGACGTAACGTCTTCGTATACTCTGCGTTCCCGCATAAGTCCAAGCGTCTCGTCTGAGAGTTTAGCTTTCCTGCTCATATACTTACTCCTACAGTATCTTTCATCCACGTCTCGCATGCAACCAATCACGCCAATCTTGCATTCGTCACTTTTCATTTTACGGTACCTACCGTGGTTTGCCGGAAGTTAGGTCGGAGTGTTGACTGTACTAAAAGGACACGCTCGCGCCACAGGTCTATATTCAGAGAGCCTCTAACCAATCGGTTATCACTTCCGGTCTTAAATCTGTTGATCATGGTGACATCCCTAAATATATTCTTTCATTCTATCAATAAATTCAATCTCGTTCCCTGACACAGTATCGGGGCACTGCCATGTCCACTTCCTATGGGGCCTCTACTTAAAATAAGAGTTCACTAAGAAGAGGCCCTCTTTCTCGAGGAAGCTTACCAGCGTTTGCACCCTGCGATTTCGACTTCCGACTCCTCGTGGTCCCAGGCTGGATTCGACATCATTTCGTGCTTCGACCCTTTAGCACTAAGGTCCCCCTAACAACATTATAGGTGGGCCCTACAAGTGTAAGGCCTTTAAGACATCCTCATAAGCTGTCTTCACGTCGTCATCGGAATGTGTCGAGGTTGGTGTGTTTACTTGTTTCACTTCAAAGCCTTCTTATTGACTTTAAGTATAAGATTCACCACCCTACCCGAAACACTAGAGGTTTCGACGATGTTTTCTTCGAAGGACCTATTCACTCGCCTTCCTTGAAGTGGAATAGGTGACCCTACGGTAGAGTTATGGTATCTTTGCCTTAGCTTCGGACTTCACATAACACCAGAACATGCAATCGGATTTTTCCTAGTTCCACCACCAGCTCAACTAAGTGGTTACTTAGTCAAATCGTTTCTCCGTTTTACGTAGCCAGGTCAAGACGGTGGTATCGATCCGTAGCCTGGAGATTCTTAGCACCCCTTGTTCCACCATTGCCGTGGGCGCTACCTTGGCCAAGACTAGTGGAACTACTGGCAACTAGGGGCAGAATTCTGCTGTTGTCGTCCATTATAGGTAAGTATAGGTGCAGATTAAGTTCCGGACCGGCGCCTCTGCTGTCTGTCACCCATCCCTGTGACCGCTGTCTGGTGCTTCCTTCTACTTCACTGCCACTATGAAGAAGACGTGACACCAAAATACCAGATCGCTATAGGCTATTGGCAGTGCCCTTTGATGACTTTTACGCCACCCTGGGTATGGACCGAGAGTAAGAGTATTCTTGGGCCGCCTCCGCATACCCAGATTAAAGTCAAGCTGGGCAGTGTTTTACGCGAACATTGGGTACAATTCACCAATTCACACGTCGGAGACAGAGCTGCGAAGACGGCCACAGGTCCGGCCATCCAAATGAAGTCACGAATCCGGACATTTCACTTTAAGGAAGATTTTTCTTCAGCGGTCTAAATAATTTAATCGGGGAATGCAAAAGTTCATCGAACTTGAAGGACATAGAAAAATATAGAAAAATAAAAATATAACTAATTTATTATGTGTTCATTTTCTTGGTTAGGCCGAATACTCTTCAATCCACCCTCGTATATACTATGATGCTAATATATATAGGATATTTTAGCCTATAACCCTACCATAAATGTATCTATCAAATCCAACTTGTTATTCCAGATATCAGCGTGTTCAAACAATCCAACAATCAATCCCTTCAGTTTTAATATACAGATACGCATATAGACATAACAAAATGTTATGCAGACCAGGCACACCAAAACTGACTGCGTAGCTCTCGCTTTGCAGTGTGCCGGTTCAATAATATAGCAATTAAGCATTGTAACATAGGGAAACCTCTAAAGTATCAGATTTTACATTTTCCAGATAGATAGAACAATAATAGAGTTGTACAATACCGGCGTTTGTGCCCAGTAGTATATCTATAAGGGGAGAGGTACGATTAGGTAATGTTAGATGCCGACAGTGCATGGATGATGGAAGTGGATTATCTACGAAGTTGGTAATGTTATAATACCACCGTGTACACACACAATTTATGAACAGACGTGACAAAACTAAGCCAATGTGCTCTTTCTCCCGACAACCAGACAACTAGTTGAGACCTCAATAGCATTCAATAGTCGTGAGGTCTATTGTGTGCACTGGCAGCGACAGTCTGCGCTACAACAAAGGCGTAACACATCCGGCATGGTCTCACTGTGCTACGCCTGCTCAATGTGGCTCGGTAAGTTTTGTTTTGCTTACAAGCTGGGAGTCACAATGCCGGTACGACGGTGCCAGTAAGTTAAAGTTAATGTAAAAATACTTTAATGGATTAAAAATACCCATGTAGGAATACTGGTCCCTAGTGCCTCGGTGGGCTGGGATAGAGATAAATAATCCTATAGAGTAAGGTGTATATGTGTAAACTCGCTGAAGTGGCAATGGCCAGGTCACATTCTCAGAAGATCAGATGGCAGATGGGCCAGTAAGGTTATGGAGTGGAGGCCGCGTTTAGGAGAACAAAGTGTTGGTCCACCGTTCACCAGGAGGGAAGACGATCTCTCGTATGCTCCCGTATACTACAAAAAATATATACGACATAGAAGCTTCAAAAGACCTGTCTTCAAAAGTTATTGTAGAATAGTTTGATGTAATTAAAGAAGTATTGCAAAAAATAATGAAAATCGATTAGTCGCATGTACGTGTACGACATCTTCCAATATCAATTTTACTGTCTAATTATTCTTAGATAGCTGACCGTTATAGTGATGGCCGTTCGGTCATTCGTCTACCCAGAAATAATGAATTTCTTCGTCATACTTATAATAGACCAAAAAATATATTTGTTCAAATTTACTGAGTCTGGAGGTGAAACGTGTGGAAGTTCGAAACAAGGAAGAAAATAGAGCTCGTTCCAATAAAATAAACAATCTCCCCACCCACGCCGCAGCCCCCTACACAAACGGAACTCGCTTTCATTTGTACCTTTGATTTCCTCTCGTGCATAATTGGTGATGCGATGAATCTTGAAATGTATACTACACAAAACAAAATAAGGGCCACTAGTTTATTTTAATTTAAGTGCAATTTAGTAAACTGCAAGTAACTGATAAGTAGCATTATATACATATCACGAACTCTTTGATGTTTGATCTCTTTTATGTCTTTTTTATTTTATGTGTTCGTGTTCCTTTTTGAAAGTATTGGCCATCATTTTAAGAAAAAATAATTAGATGTTATTCTTATGTTTTTCTTTGATTGTTTTCTGAACTTGTTTCGGATATTTTAGAAAAAGAGTATTACTTTTTCAATTTTAATTGATTCATTGATTATCTCGCGTTAATCATGCCACCTGTACAAAGGCACATGGATACAATTACAGCAACCAGAGCCATTACTATGATTCAAGAAGGACGTTCTCAGCGTTACGTGGGTTTGCAGTTGGGTTTTTCTCGAAGAGCTGTGCAAAATGTATGGAATCGCTTCCAAGACAAGGCCAGGACACCTGGCTCAGATAGAGTTTGCATAATAACGACTCATGAGGATCCGTACATCCAACTAAGTGCTCGTCGTGATCTTACAGTAACGGCCCGTAAGTTACATCACCACCAACGGTTGACAACGGGTAATCGTGTCAGTGATCAAACTATACGTAATCCATTGTAGGAAGATCAGCAAACGTCAAGACGACGAGATTGTTCGAATTCCTCTGAGCAGGGTTTAACGTGCAAACCGATTAAGATTCTCCCGTCAGTATTTGAACTTGGGAATTAATCAGTGGGGCAAGGTGCTTTTTACAGACGAGTGCAAAGTAAAATTTCTTAATGAGGAACGCCGTGTTAGAGTGTGGAGACGACACGGCGAGCGGTTTTCGGAGTCCGGCATTCACAAAGTTTACCGTTTCGGTGGTCCCAACGTAATGGTTTGGAGTGGGACTAGCTTACACGTTAAAACCGAGCTCACCATTCTAAATTCGGGTACCGTAACTGCAGAACGTTACATCGAGAACGTCGTCAGGCCTCAAGTGATCCCGCTTGCACAGCGAGTGGGGCCTGGATTCATCCTGATGCAAGATAATGCCCGTGCACACACAGCTCGATCGGCCCAAAGTGTCCTAGTATATTGAGATATTACCATGGTCAACAATCCGCATTTATGTCCGATCGAGAAATTGTGGGACCAATTGAAACGAAGAGTTAGAGAGAATGAGCAAGGGGTCTACAACCAACAGCAGCTGATTGACGCTTTAAAAGATGCTTGGGAGGAGATTACAGGTGAAACGTGAGGAATTTAATCCAGAGTATGCATGCGAGGCTTACGGAGTCAATAGCTAAGAGAGGAGGACATACTCGTTATTAAAAAGAAGAAACAAAAGTGATAGTTTGTCTTTTTCCGGTGATTTCTTTTGTCATGTTTTTCATTCAAAATGGCCATTTTTATTATGAACATAAAAAAACAACAATTTATGATCATTATTTTAAGCATTTGTTAGCCTATATTATAATCAATAACATTATTTTGTGGTTACAAAAGTTAAACAAGATAATGTCTTTATAATTTTTATGACACATCACAAAATCTTAGTGGCCCATATTTTGATTTGAGTGAAATCGGGACTTTCGGTGACATCTTTGCCTACAAAAGTCCATAGGCATAAAGATGTCTGTAGGCGAATCGTAGTTTTGGAAAAAAAAATCCATTATATCCTTATCATATGGCAGGTATATAATATATACATAATATTATTTATGTAGTTAGCGGAGCACGAAACTACCCATATACCCACTTCTTTTGACAGCTCTTCGCTTCGGAAGCAGCTTCGGAAGTGGACACTGGTGTCCCCTCCATGTTTTAGGACTTTTCGAGGCGTCGGGGTTCAGTAGCCTGGGTTGAAACACCTTGGGGGAAGCCAATTGAAATGAGGGGAGGGCTGCTCTTTGTGCCCGTCTCAAAAGAAGAGGAGACAAAAGAGCAAAGGGAGGCGGTGCAACGGGGAGAGGATGGGAAACTCACCCCATTGCACTGTCCCACGTTCGGTGGGGTCGTCTTGTGGTGCGGGATAAGCCCATCTGTAGCGGTGGTGTAGGTCCCTTAAGGGGCTGACTAGCCGCAGAGGTGCCCTAATCATTTTTTGTACAAACAGCGACTCCTTCTCCTGCACTTTTGTCCCCTCTTCTTATAAAGGGGTACAAAGACAGTCCCCTCCTTGGTTCTAATGATCTCGCACAAGGTTACTCCACTCACCCTAGGTTACTGAGCCCCACCAACACGACAAAGCTTGACCCGTGGTTTGGGGACCGTTATCTGTACTCACTTAATTCCAAATTTTACTATTCTCGGTTAGATAGTCTCGGTAGACAGAAGGACAACAAAGTCGACCCTTTGATGATAACATTTTAATATTCGTCTTATCTCACACATAAACTTCAACATCATTCAAGACTATATTATATACTTTCTTTCCAAATGCATAGATTAACACGAGTGCTTAAACTTTAGTGCACCATTATGTTAATGTGTAAGGTCCTAGCGAATGACCGGCGCATAAAGAAAGGTCACCACATAATTCAGGCGATATTAAACGATAACCCTTGGCTATGAATGTACAACTTGGCTCTTAGATAACCGCAAATATTTAAACGGCACGTAATCTTGAGGTCGAGAGGCGGGACGCATTTACTATCGGTTAATGTATGAATTACGTCAAGATAGCCTCGACGGAGTTTTTACTACCGTTACTTCACTGGAATTATATGCTTATGAAGACAAATTTAATTTATTATATAGATTATTCGAACCATCGTCTGGTATGGGAATAGCTTATAAGACTAATATAGAAAAGAAATTTCTTGTTACTTTTTGCAACGGGGGGAGGGGATTAGATTTAAATATTGCTTAGTATCATCAAAATTGGTTTGATGATAGGCAACGGTCATAATGCATTACAGTCAAAATGCACCGACATCAGCAAGGAGCTACGCTTATTGATACTGCCGCCTAATAACATACTATGTTTTGTCAGTTTATGTAAAGGATCTTTAAGCGTCTCTTTATTATATAGAGCTCTCGATCTTGTCCTCTTTAATGTAGAAAACACCCACAATTAAGACAATATATGAGCATATTGTTAAAAAAATCAGGTCCTCATTATAGTGAGTATTGGTATAGGAGCCGCCAGGGACTGGTTGATTTATTCTTATACACAGGTTCGAGCAGCAACGGAAAGGAAACATTCATCGCTGCAGTGCTAAACACGTGTTTAATCTCCATGACAACTGCCAATGATCGCTGTTTTCTTAGTTTTGTCAGTGTTTCTATGATTCCTGATATACATATTAATAGATGGTTTCCATGTAATAATTCTAAAACAAACGCATCTCTGAATATTTATAAAATAACTAAATTGTACTCTATCACGTATCTCAATCTTTCGAACTTTAACTTATTTGAAAATTATGAGCAAAGTGAGATGGAGTGATCGATGTCAACATGATTATGAGCAAAGTGAGATGGAGTGATCGATGTCAACATGATTATGAGCAAAGTGAGATGGAGTGATCGATGTCAACATGATTATGAGCAAAGTGAGATGGAGTGATCGATGTCAACATGATTATGAGCAAAGTGAGATGGAGTGATCGATGTCAACATGATTTTTTGTTTAGTTTCTTTAAAAGCTATAGTCAGGCTGCTGTTGTCCATGATGACCATGGTTGCTATAAATCTTCTGATACGTTGGGCTAATTAAATAATTGAATAAGCCGCGGTAAAATCCATAAGAGTAACTTTATTGAAATGTAACATTCATTTAAATTAAAGATATTGGAAACAATATATAAGATGATGATTTAATAATATCCTAAATCGTAACACGTATTTCCCTAACAGGCAGCGTGAAGTTTTTGTTTGTAACTTTCCATCGCGTCTGTAAGATCATCTCGTACAGGCCGTCGGATCGTAATGTCTTGTTTCCGACAGTTAGGACAGTCCAATAGACTAATCTTGCTCAACGAACACTACCACACGACAATGACTGGTGAGGTTGCCATAATAAGTAACTATAACTGTTCCGGAATTACTATTATTAACGTTCACGGTAAGTCTGAATGTATTTACAGGTCACGTCGGAAATCATCACTGCGGTTACAAATCGGGGAGCACCTGCATACCGTAAATAAATTGTTTCGTTTCTAGCAACACGATTTGGTAACTTTAGATAATTGGTAGTAAAAGTGTAAAGTAAACTAATAGTTAAATAATTAAGATATACAGATATAATATGCGTTCTTAAGACGCATAGTTCCTTTTTTAGAGAGTTTAGCGGGATTATTGAACGAACAGATCTCCTTTGGAAAGTACATGTCACATTTAGCTCTAAACAGAGAGGTGTAGAAGGAGAGTAGAGAGAGCTTTACTCAGCACTAGAACGTGGTAGGCTCTTTAATAATAATAACAGCGGAACGATTAGAAGAGTGAAACGAAGAGTTGGAATCGAGACCATCACTGCCTTACACACGAAATGGGCCCGCGCGACCGTGGTACTCATGCCTGTAGCTAACACGATGCAGCCGCAAAGTACAAGTTATGCTACCGTGTGCTTTTCGTGCATTCTATGAATTTTCGCTGGCCCCTTGGAGATTAAGGCGGACCTAGGACAACGCATCTGGTTAACATCTGTGCCAGTGTTTATGGATATCTATAGTCATCAAAAGACTCCTACTGCTCCTTTGCGGTTATACTGCGAAATAAAAAACAACCAAGTGCGAGTTGAACAGAGGTCAGCTATATTGAGAAGAGCCATCAGCTCAGGACATGTTATAGTGTACGAGTGTCTGTGCTGGCCATTCTCCTATTCTCATATGGTGATGGGTCGGCAATCCGGGTTGGATTGCCGGGGGCCGGAGGGAAATTAGGCGCAGGATCTGCTTTCCTGCTCTCCATTCAGGGCTTATCATTGATCACATAGCCCCTGACATTGTTCGCGACAATTCATGGCTCAGTAGTCTTCGATTTAAACGTAACATTGAATTTAATGTTACGTTTAAATAGAAGAGGTTCAAAATAATTCACACAAAATGTCGTTTGAATCAGCTTAGGAGTATAAATATTTCTATATCTCTGCTACTTTGCTATGCGAGTTGATATATTTGTCAACTCAATGAAAGTTTTTCACCCGCTACATGAGATGAACTCTCAAGTTTGTGCGTGCTTGAGAGATACTTACTTTCGTTTGTAATGTAGCAATAACGAAGAGACTCGATATTACTACATTACAAAAAAGAACTTAACTATTAAGATCTGATTTAGACAAGTTATTTAAACTCTGAAATTTACTTAACGAAAAAATTAATTGTACCGTAATAAGGAGAGGGGTTTGCAGTTCAGGACAAAATTCAATTTATCTCAAGGGGTAAGTATCCGGATTGTGCATTACATTGTTCGAAAAGCATGCCAATCATTTTAATAATTATATTAAGTTTGTCAGTAATATCTGAGGAGTCAATGAAATTTTACGGATAATGTGAGTAAAATAGAAGCTGCTGCGCCTCGCTGCTTTCTAAAACTACCCATACAGGTAGTTTTAGCTACCAAGATTTAACTAGAATCAGTAGTTCCCAGTGGTTTCGGCCACAGGTTGATAGACTTGTCAGTCAGCCACTTAGTAGGTAAAGAAGGAAACAAGAAGATACATATCTTCACGCCAGTTTTCTAATCAGGCAAGCCGAGAGAACGGAATGCCACACTTTATATACTTAATGTATGATAGGTATTCCCTTAAGTATTGATTATTTGTTCCTTAGGATATATAATCATTCCTCGCTATTTAAATAGTATGTTCAATAGTAGATGGGATATGGTAATTCGTTTGTGGTTAGTGGCAAGAATCTTGTATGATCATTATTTGATTTTATCATTCCTAATTATTGGTAGGAAAATGTTTCATCTGATAGAGGTAAGATCATCAAGTACCAAAGGCACAACAAGTGGCAAGCATTTAAACGTTTTATCATCAGAGTTTAGAACCAACTTCGTGATCAGTTCGTTACTATCCTGAAATCCTCAAATATGATCCATGAAAATACGCCGCGATGTGTAAGTGTAGCACGGCAGTGTTTGCTTAGCGCTTGACTTTAGCAGACTAAGGACAACGGTGAAATGTAATCGTCATTTTGCTCAATCATAAGACCTGTAATGAATTTACGATACTTTTGGTATTATGTAGAGATGACGATAGATGACGGTAGAAACTTATAAATGAAACAAAATCCTCATTCAATAAGATACACTACTACGATTATAATTGTGAGGTTTTGTGTGTACGTATGTATTATTATTAAATAGCCAGATTTTTATACTGTGGGAAGACAAACAAACAGACGGGGCTTCATACTAGTGAACATCCGAATAGGCAGCATTTCGGTAAAACATTTTTGCGGAAATGCTGCCCTCCTTTCCAATATAAAAAAAAAACAATTTTTAGTTTCAAATTATTAGAGAAATGGAACAATCTCCAAATCAATTAGTCAGAATAAATCAACTTGGTGTAGTGGACTGGGTGCAATAACTTAGAGACGCTGGCGTCGGACCAGATGGACTAAAACGTTCCGGATAATGGAGGAATTAGGTAGTGTATAGGAATCTCTCGCTCACCTCCCTCGAAACTGTTATTTGTGCATTAAGATTTATTTCCCTGTAGCCAATTTACATAACTGCCGGAGTAGGTATCAATATTCACGACTATTGATGTTGCTTTATAACCCTTAGTGGTACTAGAAGCCCTTTCATTTCATCATCATTTCCGTTTACACTCCCTCTACTGGGAACGGACGATAGTCCATGTACAACAGATGGGTCGTGCGCCATTACAGATATACACAGTTTCAATCGCAACCAACCCGAAACGGCTACTGGGGCTAACACATGGAAAAGCAAATTTTGTGAAATGTGTAAACGAGTATTGAGGTCGACTCACTTCTGACATCTATAATCCCTAGACCTCCAATGCCGACGTCTCATTATTAGATAATTATATATTATGAGGATAAGAAGGCGAGCGTGTTACATGTTTAAGAAACAAGCGCTCCCTATAACGCGGACACAGCCGGGCGTCGTAATAACGTCATATTTATTTTTTATAGAATAGGGGACAAACGAGAAATCAGACTTTTTGCGACTACCGACGCCCATGAACATCAGTTACACTCCGTTCCTCCCGCTCCAATGAGCCATGTTTAAGTTTTGTGACAGGCTTAAACGCCTATGCAACGGAATTGTGCCGGCACGATCGGTACGGGTATAGTAACATCTTCAGTTTCGCGTTTCCTGCGGAGTTTGTGAGTAGCCAGTGGCCTGTTTCATGGGAGGGAAGGGGGGCAACGCATCGGTATTGTAAGTATGTCATGGGCGTCGGTAGCCGTAAAAGAGCTATGATTACTCATTTGCCCCCCCCCCATTCTATAAAAAAAATTGTTCACGTGACGTCATGTTACTGTTTATGCATAGAAGTTTCACACAGTTTTCATATTTTTCACTATATTGTATGAAATTAACTTTGGCACAAAGTATTTAAAAGTACCTACTACCTTCCGCAAGATGTAATCGTGATTAACAAATTAAACAGAAGCAATATTACATCTAGTATAGGTATTGAGTGTAAGTACATGGCACCGGTCTGTTAAAGATACACGTGGACTTGACCTAGGAGAGTCGTGACATGACTAGAAGCCCTAGTTATGTAATATCTCCCTAGCATTATTAGTTCTCACTAATTATAATGTTCTCACTAACTAATAATAATATATATCAGAGAAATAATTAACTCTGACACTGCGTAGAGATTGTTCTGCCAATTCTGCAATAGTTCGGCAAATGGGTTCAGATATAACAACGCGTTGCTGTATTCCGCCAAATTAGCAGGGAGAAGAGGAAAGGAGGGCATCACAGAACTATTCAATTGACGGCCGTGGATGTCGTTGGTCACTAGATATAAAAAGATAATATGACGGTATTGCGATAACACACTTAATAAGTAACTAAGGTAATGCAACCTTTGAGCTCGCTAGGCGTAAATCACTTATACGAACAAACTTCGTGTCCCCTTGTCTCAGTAAGGCACTGCGACGGCAATTATGAGAGCGCAACATTCCGCACCGGAAAATATGAACAGCGTAATTTACACATAGTTGTAAAGTGGTCGTTTATACACTTTAAGATAATTACTTTCTCATAATACTTAGTTAAAATGTAGGTACTGCCAAATACTTGACTCAAATGTTCCTGTAAATAGCTGGCCGAAATCTTAAACTTATCCATAAAAACGAAAATAGGCAGTATGTGCTTTTGTACCTAATTAAGGCCGTATTTTTCTGTATATTATATGTGTACATCCATAGATATCTACATTTGTTTCTATAGGAAGGGGGACAAACGAGAAACAGAGCCTTTCAACGACTACCGACGCCCATGAACATCAGCATAACTATGTCGACGCGTTGCTCTCCTTTTCACCACCCCCTTTTTTTGTCCCCCTACACCATAAAAAAGATAATAGGGTATATTTGAATTTAATCGTTGTATGTTAAGGTAGCGGTAAGAAACAAGACACATCTTTTATAATGAAGTGTTGTCAGCTCTGCCCATACCTGACGGGGGTTCCAATAATTTATAAAACAAATTACATACGTCACCACAAGCATATAATCTCAGTGAAATAACGTCATTAGAATCCCCTTCTTGACATCATGTATACGTTGTGCGATAGTAAATGCGTTCCGCCTCCCGACCTTCAGATTACGCGCCGGCCAAACATATGCAGTTATCTAAGAGCCAATTTATACATTCATAGCAGAGGGTAATCATTCACTCTCGCCTAAGTTATGTGGTGACCTTTCTTTGTACACCGGTCCTTTTCTAGGACCTTAAACATTAACATAATAGTGTTGAACGGAACCTTCATTGTGAGAGTCCTCCCTGGAATGACAGGCCCAATACGCTTATGAAACTGTAATGTAGGAGGTAGTTATTATATTATTTATCTTTTGCCTACTCAAGTATCCTGTCCAAGGATAGTCCTGCGTTATCACGTATGTACTATAATTACGTATGAACTAAAAAGTACGCAACTAGGAAATGTTAACACATTTCCTAGTTGCGTACTTTTACTATAAGATTAAAACCATCAGGATAACACTTAACATTTTGTGTTCGTCGCTTATCTAGGCGACCCTCATCATTAGCGTCCTATGTTGTTGCTTTTATAGCAGGACTACCTGTAGTGTGATGTTACGTTACTCGCACATTATTATTTTTAATAATTTTTAGACTAATTATTATTACTGTCGATTTTTTACCGTTAATTTTTCGTGAAGGACCCCAATAATGAAAAACTAACAGAAAGCAATTAATAAATTTATTCTGTTTGGGTCTATTCGGCAATATAGTACCATTCTATGAATGTCCTCTGAGGACTTTTCCATAGCATAGGGGACAATTGTTCCGCAAAATTAATGGTTGTGCATCTGCATATGTGTTGGCCACCTTCAACTTAAACTCTAATACTTCAATAGACGAAGTGTTAACCTATCTCTCGACTTACTGACCACAGGAAACGCGATGGAATAGCCATCACGTTTAAGGAGATATCATGTGAGCTAGCAGTATCTCACCGGTGTTGCCCACCCGTATCGGCTGCATTGCAATAACATCATTCCCACTAACTCGTCAGTGGTTTAGTACAGATAATGCTTTTGTTTATTAGCTGTTACTAGTACCTCTCGGAAATGCAGTGATTCGTAAGTATGTAGGGAGCGAAGGGTATAAATACAAAACACTTTTCTCGTACACGGCGCGAAGGCTTAGCGCTGCTAATTCTAAGACTCCAAAGTGGCTCCTCCTACTGTTATAAGAAATTGAAAAATGTGTAAAAACGTAACATAATAAAAACAATCAAGAGTTTTATAACTCAAATGGATTTCTATTACAACGTACGAGTGTCTTGGTGTCACGCAATCTTCGTTGAAAGCGATCCATATGTATGTCTTTGATGAGAGAAAAGGGAATGCACATAACAAGTTTCAACTCTAATGTATTCGTCTCTAAATAATGTGTTCGTTACAAATAAATATAATAAATTGTTTTATGCTTCCACGGTGTGTTTAATACTTTTATTCTGTAAACGGGAATTAATCGTATATTATTTTAATCGAAGTATTTGACTCGACACACGACGTCTCGGCCATAATGTAACGGTCGTGGTCGCGAGTAGTCTACTTGTGACCACGGCCGTTCGATTAAAATAGTACGCGATAGAGTCCTGTTTACGATATAAAAATAGATATAATGTTTGTGAAAGCTGTTTCTCTAGCACTTTCAGAGATTTTAAGTCTTTTGGAAAATTTAAATATAAAATTTATCTATAATAATAATTGTACATTTTACTATTAATTGGCTGATATTAAAGGAACAAGATGAACAGTAAATATGATTACAGAGTGATCGTTATAAACAAATAGGGGATTCATTATGTGACTGTGACATGTGTCAATTTGATGACTATCAGTATATTACAATAGTAATAATATAGCTCATAGTCGTTAGGCAAGGTGTGAGGAAAGTGTGCGTTGTGCCTGCATCATGACCTGGAGTGTATATTTGAGGCTTTCACGTCTACATATTCATATCACAAATATTTGATTGACCGTATTCAAGTCAATTATATATTATTATTAATGTTCATAAGAATTCTTGTGTTTTTTTAAAGAAATTTTGAAGGGGTCTAAATTATTATACGAAGTTAAATATTGGTCAATTACCCTCAGCTGGATGATTCAAGTCAAATCTGGAAGCAATTTTCTAATATAAGAGATAAATAGAGTTCTTGGGATGTTAAACTCAATCTCAAGTGAGATGATATTCATGAAAGCATGCCTTTAATATATTTATGATATCTGACCCACCGCTGTATACTAGCAATACGCCCCGGCTTCACCCATTAATTGTGGAGGCCGGATTACTTTAATACATTATATGAGAGGAATAAAAATCTCATTAAAAGCCGTTCAGTCTATTTTGAGAAAATTGATCGTATACTGACCAACTTATTTTCTAATAAGTGTGGAAAGACTAATTGGGTCCAAAGGTTTTACTTGCGTAAAATCTAATGCACGATAAAGTGTTATGACAGATTGTAAACTATATCTATGCGAACTAAAACCGCTCCATGGTCCTTGCGGATAAGAATAACAAACATGCACGTGAGGTTTCACTTTCATTATATTAATATGATTACTTTATTTTATCGATACACTGTTGATTATATATCATAATAGAAAAAAAATAGGATATAGTGCAAAACATGAGATTCGTGTCCACCAGCATTTTAAGTCAGTTTAGTGATTAGTTTCTGCTCATCTTCCTTTTCTTTGATGCTTCAGTTTCAGCATCACTCGTTACACACACTTACACGCGATTCTCTTAGCCTTGATATACTTAATCAGCAAGGTTATTGCACCAACGAGCAGAATGGTAGCCACTAGATAATACCTCAAATATTTGTAAAGGCACTCTTTGATTTTTTTGTGTTGTTTATAGTACAAATTGAATAGGCGAACGAGAGGTTGTTACTCTCCAAGACACTGTAGCGGAGCCTGGTAATAAGTCCAGCACCTTATAAGCGTCATGATAACTATACATTTGTCGACTAACAAAAGGAAAAATGTGAGAACCGTCGACCGTCAAGCTGCTCTTGTGTGACATAATTTTACAAGCTCAATTCTTCTTCAATGCAGAATGATCGAAAATCTTACTAAAATGATCTCTTACATAATGCATTTTATCACTTATACTCTCGTCATGTTACGCTTACAAATTACACAGAATGTCCGCTGACAGACGTTTATTCAGCCCTGGTCTTGTAGAGCCTCTTTCAGATAGCTCCGTATCTCAGCCTTTGAGCTACTCGTCCGTGTGCGGTTTATCGCCAAAAATTTATTTGCGTTGGGCAACAAATTGCTACTGTCAACTAGAAAATGTTTAGATAGACTAATCTTGTTCTGCGCGTTCCCAAATTTTGCAAGAATATCAAATTTTTACAGAGACTTTCCACGAGTAGTCGGAATGCTTCGATGACTTTTAACATTTCACTTTACCGGTAATTTATTATAAATATAAATATGGTGATAATGTATTATAAGCCTCAATAGAGACAACAGCAAAACTGTCACTTTGTGGCGGTCGATTGACGACAAACGAGCTATCGGAGCTCTTTTTGACTACCGACACCCATTAACATCCACACAATATGCAGATTTGTTGTCTAATTAGAAAGTAGTGCATTCAAATAAGTAGGTATCTTTCTAGTTGTTGCTCGTAATAGTGTATTTGGAGGACACCGGGCCCCGAGCCAATTAGCGCAACGTGACGTTCCATTTGTAACTCGCAAGGAATTAACAATGTTTGTCATTCAATGTGTGAAACGTAACTTTCAGAATTATATATTTCGTGTGCGATGAGTTAAATACCAAGTTTGACTAAGGCATGGATATAAGGTGTATACATTTAGGTTATGAACATTCCGTCACTTAGTTTTCTAATTGATGGAATGTTCTTAACCTTTCTATTGCACCGGCACCAACGGGGCGCTCGAGCCACCGTCTTTGAGACAGTGCAATGGGGTGAGGTTCTAATCGTCGTCCCTTGCCCCATGCGCTAAAGCGTCGAATCCTTTTGCTCTTTTGTCCTCTCTTCTTATGAGAGGGGTTAAAAACTCAGCTCCTCCTCCTGCTTTTTGGCTTCAAGTTCCTATTAGAAGAGGTGTAAGAAGGTCAGCCCCCCCTCGGTTCAACTGGGTTCGCCCAAGGTGTCTCGATTTACCCCAGGCTACTAAGCTACACCGCCATGACAAAGCTTGAACCATGGTGGGGCACTGTACAATTTTTTTAAGACGCGGGAAACACATTTACGCGCTGGCCACCTAAAGCAGTCAAAAAAGGAGGTATGTTAGTAGGTAGTTTAGTACCCGTTGATTTAGTGTTACATACAAAATATTTATGCAATAAAACCTAAAAAAACGCTTAAGCCCTTTCGGTTCCTGCATTTTTTTACTGCATGTCGCAGACACACTTTACTTTACTTTTCTATATATACGAGTGAACGAGACTCCCGCTTTATACAATTCATGGTTTCATTACATTGCCAATTGTATACGCGAGGAAATCAAAGGTGCAAATGTAAGCGAGCCCCATTTGTGCCTGGGGCTGCGCGGCGGGATGGGAGGCTGTTTGTTTTATTCGAATGAGCTTTGTACTGCCTTTCTGTATTTCGAAGTTCGACACGTTTCACCTCCAGACTCGTTCATATTGTAAATATATTTTATGTCGTTTATAATTATCACGTTGAAGATAGGCTGTATATAACTTGGCGCTATTAAAGAGATCTCAGGGCGCTGCTAGTAGCTGTATATCCTCATAGGCTCCGTATGCTTATCCCACAGTAACCCTCTCCAAGTTTGTAGAGAAAATGGAAGATCTATCAAAGAGTATTCGACAACCCCAACAATAAAAAACACGTCAGTTAATTCAAATTCTGAAGAAACCTCGGCAAATTCAGTAACACTAATTTAGTTTGAAGTGGCAACATCAATTGGTCAAAATAGATAATAAAAAATAATATTGTCCCTTGTACCGGATTGAAATAAAACTTTTAATTAAATTATTGCAAAAGCAATAATTACCTTATAGGGTTGTACAAAAAAATGTATTGTGAATAATAATATTGTCACGTTGCATATGTATCTGAGAGCCCCTTTTATTTTTCATGATCATGAAAAAATGTGGCCGTGAAATATAAAAACATGTTTTTGTTGGATTTTAATAATCATTTCGCCTGACGCACATATATGAGCGGGAGTGTCTACTCCGGTCGTGACTGCACAGTTTTACTGCAATGGCTTCTCCCTCTCACACACTATCTTACAGTCCCTCTCTCACGAGACATATTTGCATTTGACCTCTCGTCGTGGTCAAATTTTTTCCGTCGGCGTGCCTCAAGGTGGCGTTTTGTCTGACCCCCTTTTTGCTATCTTTATCAACTCAGTTACAAAAATATTTCTTCTCACTACCACATGTACGCAGACGATTTGCAGATCTATTCCCAGACTGAACAGCTTCGAGTAGCCCTGAGAGGGCTACTCGAAGCTGTTACTGTAATTAACAAAGACCTAGCAGTGGTAACGGAGTAGAGTAGGTTGAATCATGGTTAGAAATTGAACACAATTAATTTGCAAGGTATAGTATTGGGCAGTCGGTCTCTTGTTTCGAGAAATACTGTGCTTCATAGTCCTAAAGCACCACAATACCTTAAGTAAAATTTTTAATAATCAATTCTGAAAGGGCATGGCTTTCTAATGACAAACCCTTCACATGCCTTTCCACCATACTTCCTTTTAAAATTGTTTTTTTACAGTAAAATCTATAACGTTGTGGAATGCCCTACTAGTCAATATTAGGAATGCCAAAAGTCTCGATTCTTTTAAGAGATTATTACTTGAAGAATATTACATCAATAACGCCATAAATGGTTAATTATATTTAGTTTAAATGCAATGTATGTATGTATTTATGAATTTATTTATTTATATAATATGTGTAATTATTACTTATTTATATTTATTATATAGATATTTATTATAATTGCATAGATTTATTATAACAGTACCAACATACAGAATTTGTAATTTATGTTTTGTGTTTATGTGTAGTTCTTTTAGTTCTTCTTCTTTCTGTTATGATCCTACTCTGAAATATAGATTTCCTTTATTTTCGGTTGTCTGGTAGAAATCGCTACTGTAGCGATAAGACCGCCCTTGTGTATATAATTTAATATTATAATTTCTTTGTACATAGATATTATTATGTAACTGATTGTGTGCACAATAAAGTATATTTTCTTCTTTCTTTCTTTCTTATTCTTTGAAAGGCGTCTACGATATATCTCGCTAGTGGTTTGTGAGTAACGGTACGACCAGGGAAATACCTCACTATCTCAAGACACAGCTTTGAAAGACGTCTACGATATATCTCACGAGTGGTTTGCGAGTAACGGCACTACCAGGGAGATAACTGCCTCTCTCAAGATACAGCTTTGAGAGACGTCTACACTGTAGCTTGCGAGTGCGTGAGTGCAAGATGACGTGAAGCGGATGTCAGTGGGCATCAGTAGGCTCAAATTATTATTATTGCCTTCTATAAATGCGGACCATACACACGTGTAAGCACTCTTATTTATTATGTATGTACATAGGATGATGAAGATAATTAGCCACTCGCTGCTCATATTAAATTTTGAACATTGATGATGTTGAATATTACGTGAAACGGTGTGGAACAGGTTGTTTCTACCAAACAAAAGCTCGGTAGTAAAATGGAACTCGCAGCGGCTGTAGCGTAGGTGCGGGAAGCTTTTCCTACTTGAACTTAACCAAGCGTTAATATTAAACCGCTTCTACAAGTTTTCGGTTAAATCGTTTTAATTAAACGTTCTTAAGTGAATATTTGTAGAGGAGTAATCCACAAGACATGCTTTTAACTTTTACATTTGTGCTTTTCATTTGTGATATCGGTGTAAGTATTGTGTATAATAATATTATCCGATTATTTGGCTCTGTTGCGATATGTTTTGAAGGCAAAGGAGGCTATATTTTAACGCAGTGTTATGTCAGTGGTTATCACGGAGGCTACCCCCCGTGATAGCCTCCTATATAAATTGTCAAAGCTATTATTGATATATTTTATTAAAATATAATTAGTATAAGGAATATTCACAAAATATATATTTTCCTTATAGTGTAGGGGGACAAATATTTTTGTTACTATATATTATCCGCTAAAAAAGGGTTGTCATAATTTTTCGTTAACGAACATAAATATTCAAGGAAAATGATTTTTCAAACTTTGAAAGGAGAAAGAAGTGATGATGGAAAAGCAGGTTTATCATATTACGCTATGTGAATGTTATTGTCTAACACAGTTATTGTAATTGTTACAAAACTTCCCAGCTGTACTTTTTATGTTATCACAATGTAAATTTTTGTTGAAGTAATAAAAAGTAAAGCTTCGACCCAAAATAAAGAGTTTACTATTACAACTATTAAATTAAAATAATTTAATGGTGTTAATAGAAAATCCAAATATACAAACATAGGATATCCTCCTCATATCATAGGATAGGAGTGGACCTCATTTATGTGGACTATGTGGAACATGATAAATGCTAAGGAACATTAAAGCGATTACTAACAAGCAATTAGTCGTTAGTAAATAGTCGCTTATATATTTACTGCCACTTTAATTTAGAATTGAATAAAAATTGAACCATAAAATCTGAAGTCATTCCTTTGACGCCTGGTGGTGATAACTCTCACTTTTTCACGGTAAAATGACCCAATTGCTTCACTAATAGTGAATTTTAAAGAAATCTCGTTTCATCCTTTACAATTGAGCGGACGGTAATTAAGTTCGATTCTGTCGCATCCATTTCACGCCGGGCGTTTGTCACCTGTTTGATACAATCCAGTGGCGGTAGCGTTAAATAAGCGAGAATAGTCATTGTGTCATTGCAGCATTGTCTGGTCACACCGCGCCGGCTTAATCGGTTGTACACTTCTATTTTTGTAGATACTTTAGTGCCGTATCGTGCCGGCAGGTACTAATAACACGCCCGCGCTTGAGTGAAACTATTGCTATGTCATCGCATCGTCTTTGAATTGCGCAACGGGCAGTGGAGGGGGTGGGGATTTGCGAGGTTCCTGAGAGAAGGAAGCCGAAGTGCACAATTATGTCAATGAGCAATTGAAGTGCCGTGAGTAGAAACATTTTGTGTGTGTCGTTGCGAAAAATAACAATAATTCCTCGGAACAGTCCCCATAGACAATACGGTAAAAGACGCACAGTGGACAGACATCGTAGGACCCAAGAAACGAGCCGCCCGATAATAGGTTGGTCGTCGACAATACGAGTCGCTTGACGTTGTATACGTTCAAATGAAACGAGATAATATTGTGGAGCCCACTTAACTAAACTGTAAACTGAAAAATATAAAGTCCGAATGTTAAAATATAGTGTAATGTATCTACTCAGTGTTAATTGAGTTACCACTGCCGATGTACCGCCTCTGGTGCTTACGTCTGACGACTCGTGCAGGCTACAGCGGATACAATGAAGTCTATAACAAGTTTCAAAACATTACTATTTTTACACAGTCGGGTGAAAGAAATCCGACGCAGTGAAATGAAAATAACATGATTAGTTAGACTGATAACATTCCGCGTGATAAAACCACACAAAGAATACACTCAACATATTGGTCATAGTATCATTTCATTAATAATTCACGACGTCTTAGTTTAGGCGACATAATATTCAGGGCGGAGATGGGCACTATCTCCGCCCTGAATATTATGCACTATCACCCAATGGAACCTGCCTTCACATCATTCTGGTTCATGGTCACACATAAATACAAAGGTATAAAAAAGGAATATTTGAAATAGGTACTATCCGTTCACGCTTGTGTATTGAAAACTTCATCTGATAGATTTTCGTAATCAGTATCTAATATCCAGGGGACCTGTCCGGCGTATTCTAGAGTTTTCTTCTTAGAGTCGTTATGTTGTCGTCTTTAACATTACCATTTGTATGATTGGACTTAGCAAATGGCCTTGTTGCTCCGATACCCACCATATACAGTGAGATCCTTCGATGAACAGCGTGAAGATGAAGATTTCTGGAATTGGGTAAAGTACTTTTTGGATACGTACCTTATCCAGATATATATATATTTTGTACGGATTTATCCAATGGCGGAAATTAGTGAGATTTGTTAAAATAAGGAAACCTTAACCTACCGAGGTAGCGACATTGTACGCCTCATTTAGTTCGGAGAAGCCCCTCCCTCTCACTGGATATTGACTTAAGTGATGTTAACTTGATTTGACGTCGCGTTTCCATCAGCTTGTGAGAGCCCCGGCTGGCTCTACATCTTGTACCAAAATGTCAATGAAAAGTGTAAAGAGGAATTTTGTTTCATACTAGCACTGGAATCGGACTTAGGAACAACGCGACAAAGCCAAATTTCAGGTTCAACATCTCATCGTCCACAATTTGAAAAGCTGTACGCAGCTAATTTTATTTGTAACGTAAATTGTTTAAGAAAATGTAAAAATTCTGAAATGTCCAATGTAACGAAATCGTATGTGTAGGTGTCTATTGATTCACATGTTATGCGTTTCATACCTAAATTATCTGCCAACAATAGAATCTATTGTATCATTCAAAATAATGAAACGTTTGAAATTGCAAACGCAAATAGAACATTTAGACGGCAAATCATTATAATCCGATGCGTTCCTGTGACCTGGACGCCTAGTATATTTCAATAGATGTTAAGTCCTAATTGCTACATTTGAAGTCAACATATATTTCCTCTGCATGATGGAATAAGGCACAACGGGCAAATGAGGAGATGGGAAGGGGGCTCGATAACAATCGTTGCAATCCTCACAGGGTCCCACAATCTAGCGCTGCATCCTATATATCTCGGCGGAAAACGCCACTGCTTATTCCGATTCAATTTCCATCATGTCCTATAACTCATTGATATACAATATGCGATATTACATTTTACTACAACATTATTGGAGACTGATTTTACGTCATTCCCGGCAGCGATACACTTACGTACCTATGGTGCCGTAAGTGTGTTTTGGGCTACCTAGTCATATACCTTAATAGGAAAAAATAAAACCCTTATAGGATTAGGTTAGTATCCGTCTTAGGTCAAGTGTTAGGAACTTCTTCTCGTAAACACGTGAAAGTATCCAGCTGTTACTCATGTCGAATACTGAGGTCCAGTTGTTGTATCTACTTGAAGCATAGTTAAAATAGTTCTTCTAGTAAACGCAATCAAAAGACAACCGTTTGTTCACCAAGTTTCTCATGTTACCTAAAAACTGTAGTAGGACATTTCCCATTGACCTGCAGTCATGGCATTTCCAAAGAACTTAAGTACTTACAACACAAACAAAAGAGTAAATCTGTAAATACGTAAATTAAATCAAATCACTTAAATAACATGCAAGTATAGTTTGTTTCATAAAAATGTATGAATTCGGCCGCAATTCATGACATTTATGCGGACTACTACGTCTCCCCTCGAATACCTTCGGTGCGAGTCCTACTCATACTAAGTCGGGTTCTATTTTCAATTTTAATTTCTACGTTAATTTATTCTCAATCTCAAGATGACCAATCGATTTAAAAAATGTCATGACATAATCCAAAATATAAAAGATTCACACCACAGATTTCTTCTCAATTTTCCGGTTTTATTGTACTTTTATTGGCATATTAACGAATTCATGACTTATCTCCTGGTTATTTGTGCTTCCTACCACTCATACACATAAACATCTTTCTTAATTGTACCTCCAATAAAAATAATTGCTAAGCTAAGCTAAGCTAAATAGCAGATTAAGGTTTACATTTAATTAATAAACTAATTTTTAGCTCATAAAGTATTGTTATATGTTATTTAGTTAAATGCTGTTAACACTTGTTGTTAATTAATGACTCGTGTAATTTGTAGGCAACAGCTTACATATAATGTTGTTGAACGTAAAGTTTAATAAAGTAATAATTAATGCGTGGTTCTATTACCAAAATTTAGTATGGAATAATTTAATAGTTTGGTAGGTAGCATTTTAACGTAAAGATCTTATTCATAGCTACACACACACACACACACACACACACACACACACACACACACACACACACACACACACACACACACACACACACACACACACACACACACACACACACACAGACACACACACACAAACACACACACACTCACAGACACACACACACACACACACACTCACAGACACACACACACACACACACACACACACACACACACACGCACGCACACACACACGTTTTACGTGATAGTCTCTGAACCTTAATGAAAACGATTTCAAGCGAAATATATATTTTTCGAAGCCGTTTAAAAGCTCCTTAATCTGCAGAATAGAAATACGGAGATTTACCGACACGCAGGCACATAATATATCTGATCAAGGAACGTTTAAAATAACTCAATTGGAGAATGACGAGGCCGTAGCCCCAGATAATATGGCGTCGGTACAACGCTGATCGTTGCCATTCCTCTTTGACTTTTTTCGTTAGCTCACCTTAATTGGATCCATTATTTCTTCGCTTTTAAATTTGTATTTGCATGAAGACTAAAAATGACCCCATTTCGGGGCTTTTTTCAGTCCGGAAAAAATCTTTTCTACTAACATTGTGAATGCCGATATAGTTTGTAAACAGATGTGTTTTTCAAACATAGAACTTTCGTATTTATCATATTAGTAGCGTTGGATCAATGATAACCCTTAAGCCTCCGTGTACACCCTGGACAATGAGACGCCACTTATTGGCACGTCCGCGCCGCATACCGCCACACGCCATTAACGTTGTGATAACAAAGCCAGCGCTAACAATCACTATATCAACAGATCATCGATCATTTCCATTGCTGCTCAATATAGATTACTATTTATACAAACAATAACATCGTGCGAGGTACTACATTCAGTAATTCTTTTATAGCATAAACTGCGGTCGAAGTCTAATTATCATATGGATGTATGGCCATATTACCCCTTCTCCTCCAATGGGTCACTAGAAACCCACAAATTCGAGAACATAATTCTGTTATTTTAAGGTATCATATGAACGCGAGCTACCTTCTGGCCGTGCAGGTTTACTTCAGCAGCAATTCAGCATGGCACGAAGGGTTAATTTCTAGCGATGACCATACCTTGGGAAGAGCGAGCTTTTCCCTGGACCTGGATGGGGTCCGTGTGCCCGGTTTTGTTGGATTTCGACCCGGGGGTCAGACTGAGGGTGGACTACTAGCTAAAATCACCGCAGGTGCCATCAACTTCCTTGTGTAAACAAGCCCCGGAACCTACCAACCTTTGGAGATGCGAAACACAGTCTTCAGTTCTACACTGTAAATACTACTCGGTGAAAGCACCCCCACAATAAAAGTAAAAGTTTGAAGTGTTTTCGTGTGAGATAAATGAGTGCAGAAACAATTAAAAATTGTAATTGATGGTCGAAGCCGCTTGCGGGAAGACAATACGTATTGACACAACTACGCTTGTATAACTCGTAAATTTGTTTTAGAATATTGTTTTAAGGCTACCTCTCCCACGTACTATACTATGAATATTTCTATTGTTAAGCTACTGTGTTTGTTGTCAGGATAGGAAAATGTGCCAATTCAATAATATTTACTACGGTCAGTAAAAGTATATCTATTTTTACGCAGGATCTGTCTCCGTCGTCCCTACCACCATAAACTACAACGAGAGATTGGACTTCCATAGGGATCTTTAAATTATCATGATATCTACATGCCTATCGGTTCTATAGTTTCCACGCTTTCCTATAGAATGGCGGTGCGCAATAATGAGTTAACGCTATCTCGACAAGAAAAACCTCATAACTACATTCGCATAATTTTCGCCACTGGTCCACGCCTAAAGAAGTTATGGACGTAACAGGATTTCAAAGTTACCTCGGGCTGGACTTATAGATCGTGAGAAGGAATTGCCACTCCATCAATTTGCTTATCTCCGGGACGTTCGGAAGGTTGAGTAATTGAGCCGTAACTTGACGGCTTTGATCAACAAGTGACGGCTTGTGTCGGAGAGGGCAGCTGTTTATCTGAGTACTATTTTACACACGGGAGCCACTGATTACACTAAATATTTATGTTAAGATAGTCGGATTTGTACCTTCCTATCTTTTCTCACCTTTCTGTTAGTAAACTTAGGTTCTTCAGCTTTAAATGTAATTGTATGGAAAAGAAAAAAATGTGTGTTTGCTCCTCAGGCCACTGGAATTCCATGACGTTCCAGAAACTAATTAGATTCTGACGTCACGGAGTCGTGGACGGTACAAAGTTATTATCTGTTTTAGCATTTCATACAATTTTGCCTCAATCCAGAAAAATTTTGCTTTTTTATGAACTAAAGATTACGTTTTTTTTTTCAGTTAGGGTCTGTTGCAATTTATACGAGGATTGAGCGTATATTTTGACATTATCAAAATATAATTGTATGCCTGGGTGACAGCGACTGTACCCGCCTAAGATTCGCAGTACTTCAATTTTCTAAACGGAGAAGAACAGAGGGTAATCTTTGCTGCTTATTTAAAATTACAAGCATTTTATTACAATACTTTTGTGAAACAAGGAACGAGAAATCAGTAGAGTGTGTGACAAATGATACTTATTACCACAAGCCAGAAGAAGTCATTTCCGTGTCATTTAAGGCGTGACTCTCTGACAATACATCGTTGCCGCTTACATTTAACTTATTCTAAAAAAATAAGCCGTCGGCGGTGACGCGATGATAACGAGATGAAAGAGACGCGTGGCATTGTGTACTGATGCCCCCAAACATTTCATACAATATTATACTTAAAACAGCTTTGTAAATAGATCTGTGGACCACCGGTGGTATTCACAGCTGACACTGACTTTTATTCTCTCTTATGTTTTCATTTTCTTAGGATAGAGGAGAATAACTTAACTGATTATTTAGACCCAAGTTCTTGTATCAGTTCCCCACAGAGAGGATCACGTCTATTCCTTTTACATTGTACATATGGCATAATCAGTAGAGACACACTACTTAACTATTAATACAGAAATAATCAGTGTATTAATTGTTATCTTTTTAAATATATCCACAGTGTTATTTGAAACACAATTACTGGTTACTGTAACTATGTTTCATGTTGTTTACCTAATCCCGGTCGTGCCGTCCTATTTCCGCTGCAATATTTTTTTTCTATTTACTTTTGTTTTAGTTTCACTAGTCCAATATTCCATTTAACCTTTCAACAAAATACGTTAAATAGCACATTCATGGCATTGTTTCGTTATTGTTGAACTTAGCTGTAGTAGAGGGTTCCGTTTAAACAGTTATACGTAGAGTTTGTGTAAAGCAAAACCATAGAAGTGCCTAGGTACCAATCATACACGTATTTTATGCCATTCACCATCTGCATCATTCATTGTGTACAAGTTTCATATTGCTGTTTAACATACACTCAGAACACATGAGATTACACTTCACACAAATATGCATTTGCATAAAAAAATAAAATCTATAGAAAACCTACGGTTTAAAAAAATCACTAATTTCTTATAGCACTGTTAACCTATTTGAAACTATCGCATCCACACTACACACTAACTGGCTATCATTATTGAAATTACAAAAACTGCCTCGCTCGTTATGAAATTTACCCAAATTTACCGAACCTATGCTATTGTAGAGTGAGTTACACGCTACGGCATGATTGCGGCATAATACTGCCCTAGCAACCACGTGGTAGCTACAAGTGCTGCTGTAGGAACAATACATTACCATGTGGGCTACCATAATAAGTAGTTCATAAATATAAAACTAGTTATGCTCCGAGATTCTACCAATGTAAAATCTTTCACAATATAACCATAAATTTTTTCCAGGTTTCAAATTAATATTATATTTTTACACATTATAATCGCTAATAAAATGGCACAGAAAGGTGAGAATAATCTAAATAGAATTGACACCTGAGGTAGAACTGTGTGTACACAGGGGACAGGGGAGGTCCTATAGAGTACCGAGGTGTATATCAGCTTCTTAGAGGATGGTACTTACTGACCTCACACCAGGCTCACAACAAACACGAGATAAATCAGTAGCACGTTCTACACTAGAGGGTACTGCGGGCGGAATAGACTGCTGATAGCTGTCAGTGACATAACAGCGTTCCATTTTATAGAGATAATTTAGATAGCCTAAAACGCACTTCAAATGAGACACCAAATGTGGCACTCTCTGTATCTCTTCATTTAGTTCTACCTGCGCAATGCGCATGTGACGGATACAGTAATAGATGCCCATCTTTCTTGTATATATATATATATATATTAATATGTGTATAATCGTATGATTCAAGAGAATGGAACACAATATGCCGGCGAAATTGTACTATTCCTGATACAAAGCATTCATTGCATCCGACAGCGCCAAGCAAGTATTAAGTGACTGCAATATTATTCTGCAACGTATATATATTATATACCACCGGCACGGGATTTGAAACTGACACTAATTTCCTAAAATGGTCCATTTAAAATATTTTAACATAATTGTGTAGTGGACGCGGAGTAACATTAATAAATATTAATAATAAGCTGTGAGGCGAACGATTCCAAACACATTGAGAGGCCCCAGGAAATTATGAAAACTACTGTAAAAAGTGTAAACGATTTGAAAAAACATGTAGCAATGGAAGTGAAGTTTAACTATTTATTGTATCAACTTAACGTTAAGGAGGACAGATGATCGGTGTCGGCGAGACAGACGACCAGCGAGGGACCGTTAAAAACTAGTCAAGTGGTTAACGAGGAGAATAAAATACGCCTTGTCCCACAAACATCCTGTGTGTATGTTTGTTAATCATTCAGTATGTATGAACTACAAAATGAATAAACTAAAATCACATTTGGATGAAATTTGCCACATAAGTGGATACACTGTCCCGAAAAAGTGTAAGTTTGGGCCTCATCTATACGTAAAAGGTGCCTTTCTGTATGCGGTCGATATTCTCAGTCAGCCGAATTGGTAGTGGCTTGCTGCATTGGACTCGAATTGGATCGGCACGACAGGGGAGGTCCTATACCTCATATGGCTGTCGCATTTTGTAAGGTTTGCGATTAGCCGGTGTTCATTTGGAAGGGAGGAGGAAAGTAAAGCAACGCACCTTCAGGACAGTAATGCGGATTTCTATGTACATTGGTAGTCGTGAAAGGGTCCAAATGCTCATATTCTCCCTTTTATTACAAAAAAAATCGTTGGACGGGTTAAATAGCCACTAGCATTGTATGGTAGGCTACTGACGGATAATAAGGCGGATGTTTTTGGGCGATGATAGTCGTTAAAAGGCTCCACAAACTCATGTCTCTTCTCTCTTTTATTCATCACCATATTCAAATACAGCGCAGTGTGATACTGAACAATCGTATTCGCTTGTGTAGCTCATACAACAGTGCATGCGCTTCATACAACAGCGCTAGTGCTTCAGGCAACAGCGCGTGCACTGTAGTATGAAGCGCCCTGCCTGCTTCTTACGGATATTTCACTATATATGTCAAAAATAATTGATTTACAAAAAGTATAAACATGTATTTTTATTTTTGTGTTTTATTTAGCAAAATGTGGACTTTAATTTCAACCTCGTAAACATACACGCTACGATCAAATTGTATACAAATACTGTGGAAACGAGCTTTAAGCTTATTCTATTCATAATCAATACATAAATTTCTCTCTCACAAATTTGAGGAAAAGCAATTTTTTTATTTGAATTCATAAACACAATATAAGTGTAATTGAAAGAGCCTTGAGCGCCTTACTCTCGGGGTGTGGTGTTACCGCTAAATTCTTTGATTGGGTTTGCCATATAAACGGGCCTCGACAATGTCCTCCTTGATTCAAAACACTTTCGGAGTCCCTCGGGATCCCATTGTTATATAAGATTTATACAAAAATAAACTTAATTTGAGAAACAAATGGTGAAGAAAATAGACATACAGTAATTGGACGTTGATCTCTTCCAATGAACATCAAGACTGCATGTTAGTACTCGGCTTTCTCATCCGGTCATTAGTCGACTAACACCAGCGTCGAATAATTCCAAAAACACAACTAGAGCCTAGTTGAAAGTAGATCCGTGTTGTATTACAGCATAAAAGCAACTGGGGTGAGGGGGAAGGGGGCTGCTGTGCCCAACTTCCCTCTCTACCATAAAGCGACAGTTATGCCGCTGGGTTTCTGGCTTGCTTGTAACCGGTAATTCATTGGGGCATGTTACGTGACAGTGTTATGAAAAAAAGCTTAAAGATCTTGAAGAGGGATCGGCTCAGCCTTACAACGACATTTAGTGCGTGACGAACCTATTGAGTGATTTCGAAGTTTCGGTGCGGAACACCGCCCACTGGACGGCCCGGCGACCGTGAGGCCGCTGAGTAGTTCACGCGTAGGCTGCGAGGTATGCGTAGGCACCGAGGTAGGTGTACTCCACACCTCAGTTCAGGCCCCCAAGGCCTGCACAGGGACAATGTCCCGCTCTCCGAGCCCAGGGAGGCGAAGCAGCTGCAGCTCCGTGTCGTCGAACAGCGACGAAATGGAACTGGACAGCGCATTGCGGACCAGTTCATCGCCAGAAGCGGTCGTCGAGAGCGAATGCATAGTGGAGTCGGAGGAGGAAACGACGACGACCCCGCAAGTATTTGAGAAAATTTCTCATAAACACCCCAGGGAGCCGGAGGTAAGTGTTAGTTCACCTACCTTATCGCCGCTAAAAAAGATGTCTGAGAGGAAGAGAGACGGAGAGTCGCCCCGTCCCACTCGCACTCTCACTTTCACCGAAGCGACAGCGGCATCGACCTCGAGCGCTCTATAGGCGTGCGAGTCGAACTCCGCTGGCGCCATAACACGTCACTCGTCGTCGAAGTGTTGTCCAATTGGGTTCAACACTTCGGCAAGCTGCGGCAATTGTTAGGTCACAGCCCGAACGCAAAGCCCCTCGTCAAGGGGGCGTTTCTCGCCGAAGAGCGAGACTGGGTACCGCGTAGTACAGAGGTACCTCTGCGACCTCGATAGTACCGAGGGACTCAGTTGGTTTTCATACTCCCTCCCGAAGGAGCGGAGTATAAAAATAGCCATCCGGGGACTGTTAGAATACACGGACTCGAAGGACAATATGGCGGAGCTGCAACGCCTGGGGTTCGAGCCCGAGTACGCCCGCCAAATTAAGGCGAGGCAGGGCAGACCCAGGTGCATTTTCTTCGCACTCGTAAAGAGAACGGAGGCAGCTTTATTGGAGATCTACAAGGTCTGCGATATGTTCAACCTGCCTGGCATCCATATAGACGCGTGGAGGGGAAAGAACGGCCCCGTCCAGTGTCACAGTTGCCAACAGTTGAGGCACTCGTCCAAGCAGTGCCACCGAAGAATCGTCTGCGTTCGCTGCAGCGAAGAGCACTTCGCGCGCCAATGCAAGCACTCCAAAACAGACCCTTCAGTCTGTGCAAATTGTGCCGGTGCTCACCCGGCCAACAGCACGGCCTGTCCGGTCTTTAGGAGGGAGGCACGCAAGAAGCGCGCCGGCCCCGTGGCCATCACCACGATGAGAGCCCAAAGGCCGATAGCTCCACACGTGGAGTTGCCGCCATCGACAGCCGCGTCATTAATGGCGGAGGCTAACAACCCCATCCCGAGGGCCTCCGCTCAGGCCACAGTTCAGGCTTCACGCTCCAAGCCAAAGAAAAAGAAGAAAAAGCCGAAAAAGAAGAAAGAGGCTACTGTCACTGAAGAAGTGACCCCTGAAGTGGAAATGGAGGCAGACCCCGCTCTCCCCATTTCTGAACCCGCCCTCCCCAAATCCACCACTTCGTCTGCAGTGAATTGACCGGAAGCACTCGTACCGGCTTCTAAGCCCAAGCTGCCGACCAAACCGCGTGAAAGGCAAATAACGCAGATGACGTCGATGGCCACCTTCATCGGCCCGACCTGTTCCGGCCTCATGGAGTTGGCTATTGAAATATACAGCAATTATAAAAGTGGCTCCAGCCTCTTAACCATCGTCATGGCCAGCATACCCAAGCTGGTCGAATTTATCATGGTACTTCCCAAAAGTGGCAGGAAACCAGGTGAGAATTCTATTCTGGAACGCGAGGGGTGCTGTTAACTCAACTCCTGTGCTCACATGAGGTTGACATCGCCCTGATCAACAAGACCCACTTGAACCCCGGACAAAGATTTTACATTGCCGGATACACCTCGCACAGGTACGACGACCCCAACGACCGAGTGATCAGAAGAGTGATGGTGTTGATTAGGAGAAACGTTCTACACCAGCCACTCCCAGCCCCTGCACTATAAGTATTCCAAGCGATAGGTGTGGAAATCATGATAGGCAACAAGCCAAACAGACTTTTCGCAGCCTGCAAGTCTCCGGGTAGTGCACTGGACGTCGCCGACATCCACCGGCTCTTTTCAGAAGAGTCGACCGTGATTGCCGGCGACCTGAACTGCAAGAGCCCGGCTTGGAAATCTCGCCTCCCAAACGCGAACGGAAGGAGACTCCTCGCGGATGCAGACGAGATGGACTACACAGTCCACGGCCCCACAGACCTGATCCGCTATGTGGACCCACACACATACCTACCGGACGTACTGGACGTGGCTATCATCAGGAACTTAGAGGGCCACTTCACACTGGAAGTTTTGGAGGAACACCTCGGTTCTGACCACATGCCAGTGCTGGCGGTACTGTACACCGAGGCATGCAAACTGCGAACACCCCTCCTAGGCAAAAGGTAAACTGGGAAGGGTTTGCCTCCTGCCTAAACACCGCGACCCCGAAATTCCCCTTTAACACCGCTGAAGACGTGGAGAAACTAGCCGAAGGGATGCAGACTTCAATCTGCACCGCCTTAGAGCAGGCCACCGCAACTCTAACCTAACTCAGGCACTAGTGGCAAGTACAAATTGCCAAGAAGCCAACTCCTTTTCGAAGAGAAGAGAGCTTACCCGCATAAGATGGCAGTCTACTCGCTGCCCCTCGATCAAAACTAACTAAGAAGGTCAAATCCGAACTATCAGCCTTAAGTTCGGACAGATGTTCGAGAAGAATCGAGGAGGCCGGTGAAGATTGGCAGTCTCTACGGGCACTAACACGCACACTGACCAAGAGGAAAGCACCAAGTAGGCCATTACTACACGGAGACGGCACTACAAAATACAGTGCCCCAGATAGGGCGGAGATATTCGCGAACCATCTGGAGGCACATTTCACCCCCTTCCCTTCTGTCAATTCCGCGCACACCGCCCGAGTGGAATCTTCGGTTGTAGCTTACCTGGAAGTCCCTGGAACAGGAGAAATCGCCACAGCAACATTTCACTTTTCACCCAGCTTGGTACGCAATACCATCGAGGTGTTGAAACCCAAAAAGGACCACCATCGCACCAGTTATGCTTCAGGTACAGAGCATTGCAATACCATGGCGCAGGACAGCCAAGTACTTGGGAGTCGTGCTGGACTCCGGACTCACAATGGCTCGCCAGGCCGAAACCGCCATCCGAAAGGCCAAAATGAGAATAGCACTCTAAAATATCCATATAAGATCGAGGCTAACGTATGCACTTGGTGAGCGAAACGAGCAAGGAAAAGCTCCGTGCCGCCCAGAACAAGGTGTATCGGCAACTGGTCAAGGCTCCAAGGTTCGTGAGAAACTACACGATACTCAGGGACCTACGCGCCTTGATGGCTTTGTAGGCAGGATGTCGACCTGTTCGAAAAGGCGGACGCGTTGGAGCACGAGACTCTCAGGAGTCTCGCGCCCTGGCACGCCTGCCACCCGGACAGATGTAACCTGCCGGGGAAGGGGGACGGATAATCCCATTTTTCGTCTACCTTCCACACAGGCTCGAACAAATCACTAATCCAAATCTCTTTATTTTCCACAGGTTTTATATTTCTCCCTCTCACTGGACGCTGCAGACGGGCATCGCAGCCGCCACAAGGGCGGTACCGAGTGGGACATGGCAGCCCCGTTGCCACTCTCCCGCAAGGATACGGTCCGCCGCTTCTCCCGCGGCAGCAACCGTCTGGCCCAGAGCCTCTCTTTTTTTTCTTCTCTTTTCTATTCTTATCTTTACTTTTCCACAAACCACCGTCTTATAAATAAAGCGTGCGAGTCGGTGCCTGTCCATGGGGCCCTCACAGGAGTGGATCCATTCACGGTTCCCAGTTCGCTCTAGGACCTGTGAGAGTGCCCAAAAAATGGACAGACGCCGGTTGTACAAAGATTTCTATAGCCCAGGCACATAAATATATGTGCATATACACTTAGGGGTCAATATGACCTCGCGTTAACCACAGCCTCGTATTGACGAGGTTCGAACCACAAATCTCCAGTAGGGAGCAAAGTTCCGGTCTGGACTCCCCTCAACCCGGAAACGGGAACGAGTGCGAAGACGTAAGCACATGACAGTGTTATCTGTCACTCAGATGCCTAACATAGTATTTAGTAATTCAGTACCACGCTGTAAGGCACAGCGTGAGGGAGCGTGTGTCACCCTTGTCCATGTGACGTATCGTAGTCTATACATACACTAGTAGTAGTGTATTTATACACTACGATACTTCACATGGGCAAGGGCACTGTACCTATAGCAATGACCTGAATTATGCATGCACCCTTCCTGGCATGACCTAGCTTGTTTCACACGCACGCCGCACTGAGGAACATTGGACGGTGACAGCAAAGTAGAAGAATCCTTAGACCGTATAATAGGCAGAGGCGCTACTGAAGAAAATGGATATGTCTAATCAGATTCTGGTGTCGACGTCAGCCACCGTGACATTGCCCTTTCACTTGAAAAACGGGGAGAATGGCGGCAGCGCCGATGAACACGAACAACGTTGAAAAAAATTGAAATCAGTACATATGTAGTAAACAGCAGTTTGTTATTCCTCATCGTTCACAACGCTCCATGCCTATTTCAGGCACATATCACATCCTTATACACTTACAAAGAGCAAGTTATTTTTTATCTATACAAGAAATTACATTGAAATAATTAACGTGGCAAAACAACGTTTGCCATTTATAAAAAATAGCAAAAGCAAAATAGTGTAAAATTGTAAGAATTTATATTTAGTATAAGAGGCCTGCGAAAATTGGACTCGCATGAAATTTATAACAAAAGATACAACAAGCCCTGATACACTGGGAGATCTCTCACGCGCCTGTAATGTAAACGACTAAATCCCGCACTCGTCCTATTTGTGTTACTGTACTCTACTCCAGCACAATTCTTTACTGAATATCTATACTAATAATAAAATCTGAAGGGTTTGTTTGTTTTTTTGAATGTATTAATTTCAGATGAAGAGACAAAAAGAATTATGTTGAATAGGACATTTATGGAGGAAGGCTATTCACCATGGCTAATTTCACCTTGATGCTAAGTCTAATAATACAGGAGTGACGCGGGTGAAACCGAGTGGTTGTGCTAGTAGAGAATATTATTTTATATTCGTAGGCAAACGAGCAGTCAGAACACTTAGTGAAACACATTTAGATGTTATGTAAAGCTTTGCTCTGCTCTACTCTGTTCTCCGCATCTAAAAAGAAAAATAAATAGATATTATACGTTGCATGTGGTATATCAGTACGTCTGTCATAAAAACCAAAATATGTATAAACACATCTTGTAGACCTGGAGCCATGAACGGAATATAGCAGTGAGACTATATAACATTAATAAATAAAAACCTCCGACCGCATAATTGTAGTCCTGTCAGGTCTGCGGCCCGTCTGCGGAAACCGCGTCGTAGCTTCAGGGTATATAACTTAGGAACATCTTCTTGAATGTAGCTATGATACACAGAAGTATGACTGACAGTTCCAGAGATTCGTGCGTCCATATAAACATAAATATATTTAGTCTTTTTATATTACTACAGATCATATTGCAAACTGAATTTTTCACCAAAGCACTTGCTTAAAATTGCGAAGTACTGAACTGGAAGTCGGGATAGAATGCAACATTTTACGTAACGTAAATTAATCAGTAGTCACATGAGATTCTGTCACCATTGGAGTAATAATTTATATAAGAATCAATCTATAGAAAGTACATCAAATAAAAATATTTTTTTCAGTTTAATATAATGGAAATCATTGGTTGTACTGTTCCCGCTCGCTCCCGCGCGCTCCATCATCTCGTATTGCATCGATCGTACGCTCATTGCGTCATTTACTTCCCCGTCTTACTTGATACGTCTCGTGATGTTATATCTAACTAATAGTCTTCATTGATTCTCGCACTCTTCGTACTAATGATGTCGTGACGTCCATCATACTTCGTGTACATTCTGTTTTTGCATTTGTATTATCGGATGGTTTCATAGTTTTAACATTAGAGAAGCTTTGCAAAAAATACCATTTTAAATGCCATATAAGTTAACATTATAGCACAGAAAAATAAAGAATCCCACTGCTTTAAAATGTATGTTTAATATACAATGTGCTATTTGCGTTATTGAAAAGAACTAACGGCACGTCATAGAATTCGTCAAGCCGATCAGGCTTCAGGAAAAATACGTCTTCATCTACACGCTCGAAAAACTTTATTGCCCAGTTAAGTAAAGGGAATAGAAGAAAGCCTCCTAATTAATACAAATCTGAAATGACGCTGTCGCACAGGCGGATAGTCATCGTATAAGGGTAACACACAACGAGAGTCTATTTGATCTTATCTCGTACGAAACCTTAAAATCTCCGATGTTGGCTATTCGTATTTCGTACGGCGGATCTTCTATTAAATCATCGAATTTTTTTGGTGTGTACTCATATTTTAGATTTACTTATAAACCAGCGCAATGGCACTTATAAGTAATTGTAAAATATGGGATATAAGATATATTAAATTGTATTGGTGGTATCGAAGATATTGGCATTGAATAGAGCTAGAACTTACATTACTGAAACCGTGGATCACAATTAAAGTAAATGTTAAACATAATAATATACTTTTCTGTCCCAAGATGGCTCTTTTTCTATAGACAAACAAATTCTGTGAAGGGTCCTTAGCAACACTATTCTCTTATATTAATACCATCGACAATTCGTCCTTCATATAGCTGACAAATAAATAAAATCAGAGCAAATGGGCCGTTGGTGGATTGCAAGTAGTTTATCAGACTTGTACAAATACAAAATAAATCTATCATGGGCTGATAAAATATAAATCGTATGACTCGTGAGAGATTAGTGAGTGCGACGCAATACCACGGTCTGTTGATTTACTACACGCAGCTACTCGCACATAGCAAATAGCTTATATAAATAGAAAATATTAAAATCATAAGTACTAAGCAAAATACCACCATTTCTACATAAATTTTAGATAAGATGGCCTGTAATGGTCCGACATGCCGGGAATTCAAACGGAATTCTCCAATCAGGGACGTTTTTTCACTTTTGTTAGCTCATCACGCTTCGTGCGGTTTGCGAGTTTCCGGTGGCTTACAGAAAGTTAGTAGAGTAGGAGAGAACATCGACACTGTTTTTCCGGTACCAGACGTAAGCTGAAGATTGGGGCAATAGTGTCAGTGGTGGTTACCAATAGGTATTAAAAAGGCGCATATCTCGTGTTTCAATTTTCTTGTTGCAACGTCTGGTTGTGGAAATATTAGGGTTTTCGTGAGTCGCTCTCTTCTCGTACTAAGAAAATCAGTAAGTCATCGATATAAACTTGTTCTGGTTTGACCGTTCGATCCGATCCCGGGGCAGGGGTGTGTAGGCGACTTACTTGTGGTTTTTTCGTCTTGTTCGTGGTGTTCTGTTGTTTTTCGTTCATGTTCGTTCGTGTAAGATTTTCATAGAGGGTGTTGTGTCAAATTCTCGAAGTTGGTGAAAGCCACTACGGGATTTGCGGTTTGTTGTGTTTTGTTCCTTGGTTGTTTCTTCGCTTTTAAAACGGGATCATGTCAAGGGGGGATGGATTTCGGAGAAGGGGAACGGGATCGTCGGGATCTCAGGGGGATCGGGTTGGACCTTGATGTTCTGGAGGACATTTCATTTGCATCGCTGTCCGAGACGGAGTTGGGACGGACGCGATTATTTACGGAGAGTTCTGAGGGGGATTCCGGTTCCAATACAGGAGCTGTAGGGACGCGGTCGCTGTGTATGGCCAAACGAGGAAAGGCACACACGTTTTCCGGAGCTAGGATGGCGTTCAGGGAATGCATCGAGAATGAGCGCGAGGATAACTTCGAGGGCGCCCTGATAAAGAGAATGTTCCTAAAGGACAAAGAGGAGAATAGAAATTTGGCAGCAACTCCAGTCATTTTGGACGATGTAGAGCGGTGTGGGGCCGTGGAGGTGGTGGGGGCAGCAGAAGCCAACATCAACCTGATCCTCGACCACACTGGAATATCGACTAGTCTGAAGGGGGCTACTCAGCAAAAATAAGGAAAGCAGCGGGTTCATCCATCAGGGGCAAGCGGCCGTCCCTGATGAACAGACACAGGACGGAGAGGTGAAGTGGTCGAAGGCAGATAACGCTAGACTCAGAGGGAGTTGGGCAACCTGCGGGAGGATGTCCACACCTACAGGCGCGACTTAGAGAAGGCGCAGAAGAGATCGACTGAGGGAAAAGGAGAAAGCTCGAAATCGGCCGACTTCATAAAGGAGGTTGCCCAGCTGGTGGCCAATATAGTCGATTCGTGCATCTCGGGCCTCGAGATGCGGCTCCCTCCTGCTCCAGCCTGCCATCCCCATCTTGCCGGATACAACAGGCCGCTTCCAAGAGAAGTACGAGCAGAGATTGCATAGGCCAAGGCGACGGTTCCGGCGAAAGATGGCATGGAGGTGGAGCGCCCTGACCAAAGGGATTTCCCTGCCTTACCCCAACGACAAAAGGGGAAGAGCAAGGGGAAGAAGAGCGGTCAGGAGTGGATGGCTTTCGGTCCCACCACCATAAAGACTGCTGGCCTTTCAGCGGTAAGTAGTACGGAGAAGTCCGCCAGCCAGGAGGCGGGAACAGCATAGACTGACGTAGTTCGTGGAAAGGCGTAGAAGAAGCCGGCGGCCTCAACGCCGCCGGTGAAGAAGCCAGTTACGCCGACGGATCTGCGCCGCTGGCTAAGAAGCAAGCGGAGGCAAAGCCGAAGCTGACGCTTCCCCGCTCTTCGGCCGTCATTCTCAACTTACGGTCGGAGGTAGCGGAGATGGGAGCGTCTTATGCTTCGGCGCTACTTCAATCAGAGAAGGAGGTAAACATCGAGAAGCTAGGCATTGGTTCTGTATTCACATGCACAGAATAGACAAATACTACAACATCCTTCAAATAGGGAAACAGCCGGTCCATCTCGGGTTGTATTTAACAATGACACAAACTGCGTAACCTCGGGGAAATCTAAGCTAAGGAAATCATCCAAAAAAAAAAAAAAATAGATACCAATAATCCTAAATCATCCATCGTATTCGCTGTATCTACTGTATCCACTGTATCCGCCGTATCCTCTATATCCACTGTATCCACTGTATCTACTGTGCCCACTGCAACCGTTGTATCCACTGCATCCACTGTATCCACTGCATCCACTGTATCCACTGTATCTACTGTGCCCACTGCAACCGTTGTATCCACTGCATCCACTGTATCCACTGTATCCGCTGTATGCACTGTACTGAAACGTGCTGTGACTTCTGTATCTTTTGTACCGACAAAATCCGCTATATCCGTCGCATCAGACCAATAAACAATACAGAATCAGCTACACAATCCTGCGTGATCCCACATTCAAAGTGGAGAATAGTAGTCGATTACCGGAAATTGAATGACTTGACCATAGGTGATTCATATCCTATTCCGAATGTTACTGAAATACTAGATCAATTAGAAAAATGTAAATATTTCAGTACTACTAATGAATACTAGTAATGAATACTGGCGATGGCCCGAGAACGGCTTTTTCAGTACCGCAGGGATACTTCAATTTCCATCGAATACCTTTCGGACTTAAGAATGCTCCTGCAACATTCCAAAGATTAATGAATAGTACTCTGTCTGGATTGCAAGGCATCCAGTGTTTCGTTTACTTAAATTATCACATCGTTAAATGACATTGTTATCTACTTTTACGACCTTAACCTTCACATAAAAAATCGTTCAAACCTTTTTGACAGACTCCGCAAATTCAAACTGAAACTTCAACCAAACAAATGTAATTTCCTTCGGAAAGAGGTCTCGTGTGTCGGTCACATCATAACTGATACAGGGGTAAAAGCAAACCCAGATGAAACAAAAGCCGTTGCAGAATTTCTAAGTACCCTTATGTCTGAAAAAGGTCAAATCATTCTTAGGATTAGTATTATCGGAGATTTATACCAGATTTTTCGAAAAAAGCTAAGCCACTAACCAATATCCTGAAAAAGAACGTCTCCTTCGACTGGAAATATCAACAGCAACAGACATACGAATCTCTGAAAGATACTCTCATTTTCTCACCTGTATTGATCTACCCAGACTTCACCGAACCTTTTATTCTTACATGTAATGCGTCAAATCTTGCTATTTCAGCAATCCTATCACATGGCCCTATAGGTAAAGACCGCCCTATAGCCTTCACATCCCGAACACTCAACAAAGCCGAATGTAAACACAGTATTACAGAAAAAGAATGCTTAGTGATTATATTCGGTACAAAGGTCTTCTGTCCCTATCTATATGGTCATAAGTTCACTATCGTCACAGACCACACACCACTTTAATGGCTCTTTAACTGTAAAGACCCTGGAACTAGACTCGTCCGTTGGCGACTTAAGTTAGAATAATTTGATTACGACATTGTCCACAAAAAAGGAAAAATCAATACTAACGCTGACGCGTTGTCCCGGTTCCCAGTTAATCCTGTAGAGGGTAATCCTTCATCTTCACTCGAATCCTTATTACCAAACATTGATGACGAGATTGATAATCCATTAGAAGAGCTACTCCCAGAACTCACTTCTCATATCCCTTTCTCGTTCGAACCTGAGAATATTCAAAACCATGTACCGCTATCAAATTATGAGACTGAACCGAACCTCGAGACCCTACTAATTTCTGAAACCATACCAAGTCATGAGATACAAGGACAAGAACCTACTACCCCTGAACTGGACATGTTGGATTTATAAAACCTTGACCTTAGCCCGAAAAGTGCGGACCTAAACCTTGACTTCGTATCGCTACAGGTTCCCTCTCCTTCGAAAATACATCCTGAAACCTGTCCTGTACCAAATCAAGAAATTCCTAAAATAAATGTCGACGAAAACACAAAATTTCTGAAACATAAGTCCAACAAACAAATAATTTTTGACACAACACTAAAATAATTTAACGAAAATCTTTTAAAATCTTCCTACAAAATAATAAGAATTCCCACATCTATAATAAAATAGACTAACATTTGATCTAATGTAATGGATCAACATTATTGTATTGCGAATCACCTGAATCAATGTTGCTGCCTTAGTCTTTACGTTAATCTCCAGAGAGAAATAGATAATTAAAAAAGTTAAAAACCGGTCCCTTATAGGATCACTTTGTCGTTCATTCGACTGTCCGTGTGTCTGACCACACTGAAACTACCTCTGACCCTCGGTAAAAGATCCGACGCTCAGGAGACAAATTAAGTTCCCGCTCGTAATGTGCACGAGTGGACATGTTTTGTTGTCGGCTCTTGTGTTTTGAGTATTTGAGTAGTTCGGCGTAGGAAATGAGGCGGGAACCGTAGTGGCTGCTCTGACGAGGAACTTCCTCTTAATTGTATGCTAGTTTAACTCCGCATGGAATAACTGCCACGAACATATTACCCTAACCGACCAGCATTACTCTCTTAATTTCTATACCATAGAAGTTTGTACAAATAACGTAGATAATTTAAATGGTGAAATTTATGATTATTAAATAAATGAGTGTCTACTGCTAGTGAAAACTGAAGCTCAAATTGATTCAAGATTACACTCATGCATTTTTTACTGTTTTTCACCAGTGCACATTGTACCTGCGTATATTTATTTGATGTGTACTTGTACCATACTAAAAATATTTACCCTGTAGTAGTAAGGTTAGAGCACACGGCTACACATAGTCCGTAAAATAATAATAATTATTATACTCGAGACAATAATGCTACAGTGTGAAATTATGTGCGCAGGCGCAAATACTCTCATCTCCTTTATTTCGATGAGCTTAGAAATTGAAAAGATTCCAGTGTCAATGTTTGGCCCGACACGGGGCTCGAACCTGGGATCTCTCTACCTATCGGTCACACATGCTCACCACTGGACCACGAGGCTGTGCGTAGTACGACTAAAAGCTTCGCTACTGAACTTCACCGTTACTATAAGCTTTGAATCATGACGTAGTCAGATATGAGCAGATAAGAACTATTCATTTATATGTATGTATAAATGAATCTCGTCGGATGCTTTATATTTACACTTGTCATATTTATGAACTTTATTTAACGTCACCATAAATAAATCTGTTTCTAATGGAGCAATTTTTTTCTCGGGAGGTTATAAGTTGTGAAACAATATTTTATAAGGGGCCAAGTAATTTGACGATTCCTGACGCTCATGGACATTCATTCGTTATGCAGACGTGTGACCGGCTGCGTCATAGTAGCGAGGTGTGCCTCGCCTCTTGTAGGTACAACGCAGCAGTAACGACGCGTGGTACTTTATGTTATTAAAATGGACGTATGCATTTGAATGATAAGTAATGTTGAGGTTAAACATCATCACTTTACGTAAGACATGACGATGATGAGGCTGACGATGTTCACTTTAACAGTTTCAACATTACAACAAACATTTTAATTATCAAAATATAAATTATGTGCGAAGGTACTAACACTGTAATGAATTAATTAATTATGAAATTGGATAAAAAATACCTTTGAGCGAGATAAATAATCCATGATGTAGATGCGAGTAACGGTGTATTTGCAATACTCGGGTCTGAAACTGTGTAAACGGTTCAAATGTTCGTTGTATAATTACCACCTTTAGAGAAAAATCGTAAATTTTTCATACGTGTATGTATACGAAATTAGCCACTAGTCTTCTTAGGCTTAAGAGATATAAATTTTGTATGTAAGTTTATTTACATTAATGTAATACCTACTTAACGGATATGGATGAAATTTGGTACAAATACATTCAATTTTTAATAAAAATAAATTTATTGTAATCCCGAAATAATTTACAGTTTCCTTGAGGTAGACTTTAAGTGTGTAAAGCCTCCGGGCACACCTAATATGATATAAATACAAGCACCATGGGATCCGATGCAACCGCGTCCGTCCGTGTGGGGCTTACGGCACACAATAGTCATTTCACATAGTTTATTGAGGAAAAGAAAAGACAGTCATACAACTCCACATAATTGGAGAATATGATGATGGGTCTCCGTTCTTTTCTACTCCCTTCTATTACTTACCGAAGACCCTCCAAAAACGCCACTAGCACCAGCAACGTTGCCATTACTGAAGTGCTCCGGATCCGCTAAACATGTGGGGACTTCGACGGCTGTTTAATCCCTCATATCATCGCTACTTATCCCCTGATATTTAATATCTTCTTCGTAAAAGGGGTATAAATCATCTGTTCCATCAGCTTCGTCCGTTGCTCGAGGAGTACTATTACGCAAACGTGATTCCGAACATGAAAAGTTTGTCGTAAACGAACCAAACGAGTCCTCCGAGCTGTTGACGGTCATCAAAACACCCATGAACATTCTAATTCTCTATTTCTCTTTTTTTGTAGGGGGGGGGCGTAAGTACGCGCCTCCACCGTTGCAATTGTGTGCATGGCTCGCGGCACATTATAGTGCCGGATACCCTCCAGAACCACCTAGACTGCCATCAGGGCCGCCTTTGGTGAAGTGTCCCGAAACAAAAAGTCATCAAGGCACATTGACGGCTAGTTAGTCCTCTCACCTTAGAGACGAATCCTTCACAGCTGGGTTGCCTTGCACTACAGGAAAACCCCATCATTCTTGGGACAATGAAGTGGGGTGAGGTTCCCATTATTTACCCCTTGCCCCGTGCACGAAACGACTCCTGTTGCGCTTCTGTCCCCTTTTCTTATAAGAGGGACACAACGAGCGCCTCCTCCTCCTGCTCTTTAGCCCCTCTTCTTATGATAGGGATGCATAGAGTATCCCCTCGTTTATTTGTTCCCTTTCTTTTTCGTTTCTCGTCCTGGGTGGTGCCCAGTAGTGTTGTGTAGATGGGGTTATCGTACATCAAAGGACAATCTCACAAACTTTGGAACAGTACGATGAGGTGCGGTTCCTATCCTCGGCCCTTGCCCCGTTGGCGAAGGTGCCGTCTCTTTCTCTCTTGCCCCTCTTCACATAAGAGGGGTACAGAGAGCGGTTCCTCTTCCTGATCTTTAATCCCCTCTTCATAAAAGGGGGGTACAAAGAACTCCTCGGTTCAATTGGCTTTGCCCGAGGTGTTTCGAATCACCTACAGGCTACTGAGCCCCACCGCCACGTGGATGTTGGGGTCGATTTCTTCTTCCCTAGCATGGCCTACGGGAATCTCACACCGCAAAACGCTACAACTGTTACTTTGCGGTGGTATCGTATGAACTTCCCTGGTCGTTCCACCCAATTCGGTAGTAAAGCAGCATGATATAACTATGTACTTGGTGTAGTAAGAGGTAATCGGAGGACAGATATTGAGGGCAAAACACTTTCATCGAACAGTAAATTAAATGTACGCACAATTTCATTAATACATTGCAATAGAAGTCCAAGTCTTAATGATTCACATCTCCATTCTGTGGGACGAAAAAACGAGTGCACGTTGTAATAACAAATTCCTTTTTCTCAGTCCTATTTATATTTAACAATACAATAGTTTTGCTCAGCTTTAGGATTCAAACATTTTTTCTTTCATTATTTTATTTATAATTGAATTCTAAGTAACAAAAGGCCTTGTAAATCTACAATTGCTTTGTGGGATAACAATTTAATTTTATTGAACCTGAACCGTCTCACTGAGAGGGTCAAATCCGAACTTGCGGCTTTATGTTCGGACAGATGGTCGAGGAGAATCGAGGAGGCCGGCGAAGACTGGCAGTCACTACGAGTCCTGACGCGCACTCTAACGAAGAGGAAAGCACCAAGTAGGCCATTAATACACGGAGACGGCACTACAAAATACAGTGCCCCAGACAGAGCGGAGATATTCGCAACCCATCTGGAGGCACACTTCACCCCCTTCCCACCGGTCGATTCCGAGCACACCACCCGGGTCGAAGCCGCGGTCGAAGCTTACCTGGAAGCCCCGGGCACGGGAGAAATCGCCACAGCGGCATTTCACTTTTCACCCAACATGGTACGGAACACCATCAAGGGGTTGAAACCCAGAAAGGCCCCCGGGCATGACGGAATCACCAACATGGCCTTGCGACACCTTCCATTCAAGACGATCGCCGCGGTAACGAGACTGCTAAACGGCATCGTCCGCACTGGACATTTCCCCACTAGCTGGAAGTTGGGCCACATCATCATGTTGCAAAAACAGGGTAAGGAGAGCGGACAACTATCGCCCGATAAATCTGCTACCCACTCTGTCGAAGACCCTAGAGTTGCTCATACTGAGACAACTCACCCCCCTTCTACCACTAAGAGACGAGCAATTCGGTTTCCCACCCAACCACGGTACCATTCACCAACTGGTCAGGGTCACCCATTTGATCGCAGTGGCTAGAAACAAGAAAGTAGCTGTAGCCGCCGTATTCCTCGACATTCAAAAAGCATTCGACTCCGTATGGCATAACGGGTTAATATACAAATTAATCCAAAGCAATGTGCCTAAACCTCTCATAAAAGTGATTGCATCATTTCTCTCTGACAGGACATTCCAGGTGAGAGTGGACGGGGTCTTGTCTGAGAGGAAATGTATTCGTGCAGGTGTACCACAAGGGAGCTCTCTCTCGCCAGCCCTCTACAACTTTTACGCCGGGGACGTGCCTGTTTCCCCCAGAGTGACCGCGGACGACACCGCCTTCTTGGCCGCGTCTCTTAACGCGGGGCACGCGGCCAAAAAAACTACAGAGAACCCTCGATCTCCTGCTGGAGTGGCTCCAGAAAGGCGGCAGACGATTAATCCATCTAAAACACAAGCGATCACCTTTCCCAGACCGCACACCGCACCAGATGCGCTCATGGTTCAGGGCGTCGCGATTCCATGGCACAGGACAGCCAACTACTTGGGAATCGTGCTAGACCCCGGACTCACGATGGCTCGTCAGGCCGAAACCGTCATCAGAATGGCCAGATCAGCCACCGCCAGGCTGGCACCACTCCTGCGGGCGAGTGCCATCCCATTAAAAATGAGGATGGCACTCTACAACACTCACATAAGATCGAGGCCAACATACGCGACTCCTGCCTGGCATCACTTGCTGAGCGATACGAACAAGCGGAAGCTCTGTGTCGTTCAGAAGAAGGTGTTTCGGCAACTGGTCAAGGCTCCAAGGTTCGTGAGGAACCAAACTATACTCAGGGACCTGCGCGTCGAGCCCCTTGATGACTTTGTCGGCAGGATGTCAAGCAACCTGTTCGAAAAGGCGGACGCGTCGAAGCACGAGACTCTCAGGGGTCTATATAGCCTGCCGAGGAAGGGGGACGGATAACCGGTTTCCGTATACCTCCCACACAGGCTAGAAAAAAAAACTACTAATCCATGATTTCATTTTCACAGGTTATATATGTATATACACTTCTCCCTCTCGCTGGACGCTGCAGACGGACATCGCAGCCACCACACGGGAGGTGCCGAGTGGGACGTGACAACTCCGTTGCCACGCTCCCGCAAGGATACGCCCGCCGCTTCTCCCGTGACACCAACTTCAAGCCCAGGGTGCTTTTCTTTTCTTTTCTTCTGTTTGTCGCGACTGACTTTTGACCTTTACTTTTCCACCAATTCACAGTATCATAAACACAGCGTGCGATTCGGTGCCTGTC